>JAJLVU010000003.1:600000-945763 GCA_030570395.1 Saturnispora gosingensis
CAGCGGATAGGATTCAAGCTTACTGTTGCTCAGAAGTATGAATGCAATATACATTGCGCTAATACATTCAACCTTACATGTAACTCTCTATTGTTATGTGCACTAACGTGGTATGAGTGTTACATGGTTAACTTAGTATGTACTGCATATAGTGATCATACGTTAGCAATATGTATATTGTACCTTATGCTTCAACACTAAATATCTTAATTAATAACTGAGCAACACTTGATTACCACTTATTTTGACACATTATAGTGTAATTTTATATTGGTATAAACTTATAAGAATAAGTTTTTCAATGTCTTGATTGAAAAAGTTGTTTCAAAGAGAGAGAACACATTGACACCTGTATTTGTTATTTTACACTAAATAAAAAATCCGGGGCATTTAAAGAAAAATCACATATGTGAAATTAAAACTGGGGTTCAAACTAAAAAAAGTTAGCCAATTCATCTTTTTGAAGGCTGAAGATTTAAAGAAAACATTTGACAGTAATCAATGGTTTCATTTGAGCAAAATGTAAATTTTTGGTAGCTGGTATTTGTAGAAAGTCCAACTTTTTATAGTATATTTTTCACACAAAAACTTCATTTAACAGGTTACGTTACAAACAAAACTATATTTAAGAACGGCAGCTTCAGTAGTTGCACATTTAAAGCATTTATTACATTTTAGCAAGTGGTTTCAGTATTGTATTGATAGATAATACAAAACGGAGAGTACTCTACATTGGCTTTGAAAGTGCAACATGTACCATGTCGTTAAATTTAAAAATATACTTCATAAATTGCGTAATTGTACTTCTAAAAGCACTCTGTGATGAAATCTTTGTACATAATATTATTAAATGAACAAAATACATGCAAAGTAACATTAAAATGTTAAAGAGGTTTGTCAGAAATGAGCATAAGACATAAACACAAACATTCACAAATAATCAGCAATGCGTCGGTAACGCAAACAACTGCAGAAGTCGATCGAGACCTTTAGTGTCACTAATCAAGAAACAAATCAAGAAGCTAATTCTCAATCTAAAATAATAGAAATTGATGAAATCTATGTACATCATAATATTAACTAAGCACAGTACATGCAAAATAACAATAAGATGTTAAAGATTTCGTATATGTACATTCCTCATGTAATAAGCGGAGTATTGTTACATAAATAATGTACATATGACTACAAATCGTATGATATTGATCATACGAACATATTCAGGGTAGATATTTAGATTCTAAATATATTAACATATTAATCCATTAAATCCGAATTAATACAAATAGCCGTTATTATTAACGTTATAATTACTTTATATTAATATATAATTAACGGTATAAGTAATAAACTCTGGATGTATCATAAAAAGTCGTCATATTTGACATTATATTCAATTTATACTTAATTTATAATTTACGCTTTAAGTAATAAACTCCGGATTTATCACTTTTATCAATAATCATTTGGTCATTAAATAATAATAAAAATTAAAAGTTCATCCATCTCGAATATAAGCATTAACAGAATTCGGTAAATACATAGCTGGGTTAGCTAAGCAAGTTTAGCTCATAGAGTTCGAAAACGCAAATATGTATACAAGAGCGAAGCGTCGCTTTTTATTTATAATCCTTATGTAATAGTTTATAAAGTAGCAATTGAAGTATTATTCAGGGAATTTAACAACCCAAGCGCTTTGTTCAGAGGTTAAAAAAACTCAGTTACAGTCAAAACTTGAAACTATACACGCATGCTTAACTGTGTTGTTGAGAGTTGTGTTCATAAATATACGTACTAACTACTTTGTAACTAAAACCTTTAATAATAGATATATACAGAAACTTTAGTTGTAGCTGCTGTTAGATTATTTGCGACTAATGCATTGATGCATCGCTTACAGTTTACGTTGTAAATGGAATACTATATTATAAAAGAAGATTATCTACAGAAGTTATGTTATTAAGATTCCATGCTTTGCGACAATTCAATGCACTTGTCCATTGAGAAATCTTTTGAGCCGGAGTTGAAAGCCTCCAAAAGCTTGATTCTTTGCTGTGCAATATTAGATTCGGTACCCATAGCACCGTAAAATCTTTGCAAATTTAAAAGTAATAATTGAGACTCTGCCATAGTGATCGGTGCTTCCTTTTCGACATGACCCTTCAGTAGAACTAAGTTCTTATCGTTTTGTAATTCTTGGTGGAAGGAAAGAGTAGTATGAGGCCTTGCATACTCCTTGTGTAGTTTGTATTCCATCAAGGAGGTTATCATACAGTGAGTTGTATGAGGACCAACAAAAGTCCATTGCACAAAGTGAATTTCCATTGGAGTAGAATTATCATCAGTTGGTTCACCTTCCACTTGCGCATCAGTCTTTGGCAAAGGCAAAACAAAGGTAGGGTTTGCTCTTGCTAGTTTATACATGCGTTGAAATGTCTCAGCTGGAACTGCAGCCACAAGCGCAGTCTCATCGCTTTGGAATCTGGCTCTCCACAAAAATTCAATTTCTTGAGAGGACAAAACCTCAAGCTTCTCTACTTTAATGAAAGAGTTTAGAGTTTTGAAAGGAGCGGTTGGAGCTTTAGGATCAATTGGATCAAGACCCTTCTTTTTGTTACCTTTTAACGATTCTTTTAACTTAAGCGCTTTCTCATAGTCTTCCAATTCTTTCAATGGATCCACTCTATTCATATCCTTTTTGATTGCTTCTAGCTTATCCTTCAATTGTTCTTTCAACTCTTCGGCATTGTTCAAACCAATCTCCTTTGCTTTACTCTCTAATTTAGAACGGTACTTTTCATGGAGATTATTCTTGTCTATAATCTTTTTTGTCATATGGGCATTTATGGAAGCATATCTTCTAATTATATTTGGCCTCAACAGGCACTTAACTGACGAACGTACTAGCATGAAAGCTGTTGTATAATGAAGAAAACTATTCAACTTGCAAGAAGGAAATTCAATGAGATGAAAAAAAAAAGATGCTTATACATAGGATTGACGCGTTAGACGAGACCAAAGCGTTTTAACGCTTTGGTTGTGACAATGTTAGTTTAAACCATATTCTTTGTATCCATCAAGATGTCACAATTGAATGGCTCCATAATGATACCAAACAGTTTATGGTACTTCAAAATTGCCATTTTAGGAAAATTGAAAACAAAATAGGGTTTTTTTGATCTAATGGATAGAACAATCGGACTAAATACCCTTTCTTAAACCTTAGTTGCTATTATCGAACAAACCAGGCCTGAGAACAATGGATGAATTTACAGGGCTGATGACTGTTACTTTAGATCTGGTACCAACAACAGTGTTTGCACAAAACAAGGCAGTTAGTGTTACTTCCAGTATAAGTAGTTTTGCCAGCGTTACTGATATTCCATCACCCAAGGGAAACCCCTATTTGTTTGAAAGCAAGTTTCACCAGGGTACTTTTTATCAAATATTTGGCCCAATAATTGGTGGTATTCTTTTCTTTTATTTGGTAGGTGTCATATACAGAAGAATTCAAGCTAGGCGGAATGCCAAAGGAGCAGAAGCGATTGAAGATGAATATGAAATGAATCATAGTATTATGGATCCGTTTGAGTTTACATCTGTGAATGACTTTGACGACAACGGATCTTCATATTTTAGTAAACTAAGTCATCAAAAGAGCAAAAATTCAAATACTTTAACAGAGCATCAAAGACAGAAATCACTTTCATTCACTGCATTAACCAATCCATTCCAAAGTGACGAATATAACATGTCTACAAGAAATCTAGATGCAAGTAGCGTTTCGCTACCATTCACTCAGTCACATGAGCCTAGTAAGGGTATCGCACCTGCCAGTACTGTAACGAAGAAAAGTGGCACTCACTTCCATAGAAGAAGAACCAGTTCTATGGTCTTAGATGATTTCATCAATACAGGGTCTTTACCATTATTGGAAGGCGAGCAAAATATGAATAACGCTGATAGTAGGCAAGTAGAAAACCACACAATGTATGAATGGCAAAATAATTCATATATTGCAGACTCCGATACCAGAAACACATCCCCAGTTAGATATTCCAGGTCTTGCAGTCCCGTTAGACGTAACTGATACTATATTTACTTGGTTTTTATAGTAATTATACTTGGTCTTATTAAAACAATATCGATAAAATATACAGAATATGTCACATAATGGTGCATGATCCAGATGATGATTTAGTGTCATGATCAGCACTGGTAGCTTTTGCGGCAAGCGCAATCCTAGCTGCTTCTGTAAACACTTCCTTAACACCTCTGTTGTTCATGGCAGAACATTCCAAATAACGAAGCGCTCCAATTTCCTTAGCAACCGCAACACCATCTTCATATGTAACCAATCTTCTAGCGTGAGATCCTTCCTGAATATCATCAGCTTGTCTCAAATCAGCCTTAAGTGCAACAAGGATGAGCCTGACGCCTTCACAATGCTCTAGGATTTCGCCAACCCACTTATTCTTAACGTTAGATAAAGAGTCTGGATTATCAATTGAAAAACACAAAATTATACAGTGAGTGTCTGCATATGAAAGTGAACGTAACTTATCGAATTCTTCTTGTCCTGCAGTATCCCAAAGGGATAGCTGGACCTGTTGTCCATCAATGAAAATATCATGAATGTAATTTTCGAAAACAGTTGGTTCATAAACCTTTGGGAAGTAGCCCCTCGTGAAGACATTTAGTAGTGACGTCTTACCACATGCACCATCTCCTAAGATGACAATCTTACGCTGCGCCGCTTTTGGAGTTGAACCGCAAATTGCCATTATCTATCAATTTGCTCAAGAGAAGTTGAGTTACAGGACTACCATAAAAAATTATCAACACCATTATTTCTTCATATGGCATCGAAGGATATTAAGAAAAACCCACTTTTTAGAGCACTTGGAGACAAGGCTAGCACTAGGACATCAAAGAAGGTAAATCCAGCAAGGCCATTGAAAAGTGCCGGTCTTAAGCCGTCCAAAAAGGAAGTGAAACTTCAACATAATAAACTGGCAAAAGCGTTAGGTGTTACAAAGCCTGTAAGAGATACCAAGGGCACAAAGGTGCAAACAAAGTTTAACGAAAATTTTGATAGAAGACATAAATTGCCTGATACCAAAGCTAATCCTAACTCCTTGAAAGGTAAAAGGCAGAATCAGCAGTTATTCTTCAAAAATGCTTCGAAGATTCCTTTTTTGAAAGTTTCCAATCTTGATCCAGCTGTGACCGAAAGTGACATTAATCATATAATGTCTCAGTTTGGAGCCATTGCACGGATCATAACTACTAGTAAAAGTTCTCGTTTCAAAGAAAGAACTGTCACGGCTGAAATATTTTATGTTAACGATATGCATCTGGAAAGGGCACAGAGGGAACTAGACAATGTATTGGCCGATGGAAGGAAACTTTCTGTAACTATTCAAACCTATAGCTCCATCATTCATTCTGAAAGACTTTGGAAAGAGATTTTGACTGATGTAAGTGAAATCAAGAAGAATCTTTCTAGAAATTCAAACTTCAATTCTGACTTTTCTTCTTTTAGGTCACGGTAGACTAGAAAAATGAGTATATTATTTGATCGTGTTTAATTTGTTTAATGAGCAGCCGACTAAGAACTACATTACAAATGGAATTAACTTCACCATTTGAATTTATATACATACTTTTATATAAGTTTATGTATATGTAGTAGCATACATAAGAATACGTAATATTCACGATGACTTTTGTTATTGTGACTATGTGGCTAGTATATACATTTAATTACTGTATTGTTCTAACATATTGATATTTGTAAAAGCTATACATAGATCGAACTCATTTGAAACTTAAAAAGAAAGTCTTTGAATAAAGATTTATTATGACTGACAATAGGTTAAAAAAAGAATTAATTTGTTATCTTTAGCCAGTTATAGGGTAAGCAGCTGTGTAAGACTAATTATGAGCCTTTTCAAACAGTACTACAGACTTGAGATTTGAAGTTGAAAAAATTTTAACATATTTATCGAGAATCGTTTTTACAAAGCTAGTGCTAGGTTTGTCATGTTCTCTACTATAGCCCAAGCAGCCAGAGATGTGGCATTTCAAACTAGAGGAGTTTCCGTGATGGCGCGTTTAACACCACCCGTTGACTCTAAAAACAGAGTCAAGAGAGTTGGTCGTGGTCCAGGTTCAGGTCTTGGTAAGACGTCAGGTCGTGGTCAAAAGGGTCAAAAGGCTCGTGGATCTGTGCCAAATTGGTTTGAAGGTGGTCAAACTCCTATTTGGAAGCTATTCCCAAAAAGGGGGTTTTATAGACATCAACAATTAGATTTAAACGAGATCAATTTGAACAAAATTCAAGAATTTGCCAATTCAGGAAGACTACAACTAAACGAAGGCGAAACTTTGACCATGAAGAAAATGAAAGATTTAGGATTGATTACTGGCCCAATGAAGGACGGTGTGGCCATTTTAGGGGATGGTGCTTCCAACTACAACTTGAAAATTAAGATTGAAGCCACTAAAGTATCAAAAACTGCAGTTGAGGCAATCGAGTCAGTTGGTGGTGCCGTAAATTCCGTATATTATTCAAGGGGTCTTGGATTTAGAGCCCACCATTCTCCAAATTGGTTTTTGGAAAATAAGGGACACATTCCATTAAGAGCTAAACCAATTGCTAGAAGAGACATCCAATTTTATTCAGATGCTGATAGAAACGGTTATTTGGCCGATTCCGAATACGTTAAAAATATAACAGTTGGTGGTCAAAGGTCAAAAGTAATCGTCAAAAAAAGTCAATTGGATCTAGAGGTTGAAGTTGTTTTAACGGCTGATAAGTCTAAAACTCCACACAAATCATTCACCGAAAACAAAATCATTTCGTTTTCTGATTTGAAGATTTAAGTTAACATTCCTTTGTAATTGTTCATAACACACCTGTAAATATATTAACACATTAAAATTAAAATACATAAATTTAAGTAAAAACATGCAAATTGGATCATAAAAAATGCAAGCCCATTATTTCACTAAAATTATTACCAACCTTTGGCATGATAATTATCATCATCATCGTTTTCATCAGGTACATTAATTTTGTATGAATCAATAAGATGATCGTCAACATAACTTTGTTCAACTGGATGAACTTGACTCAAACTCTCAATTCTTGAAATACTAGTCAAATCTCTGTTTCCCAAAATTCCATTTGCGATAATATTAGATGTTCTCTCATTATCATTCACAATGGTGGACAATCTTCTCGGCTTTCCCAAACCAAACAACTTGTTCTCATTATGAATTGAATCAACTAAATTTAAAGGTAGTTCTTTTTCTAAAACTTCCAACTTGATGTCTCTATTTGGATCCAAAGGTCGATGTTTTAATTGCTCCTGGCGCTCTCTTTCCTTGATCTTCTCCTTTTCTCGTTCTCTTCTCATCATGGATTGCTTCCCTGGTATGTCAATAGAGGAAGTGCTCGTTTTGACGCTACAAAGAGATTCTGTCGGAACAGTTTCCGTTTTATTAGCTTCATTCACTCCATTTTTGGTTAACTTAGCTAAGTTTGCACGCGTGAGCTCCATTACAGCACTATTGGATTCTGCAGTATGATGCACTAAATGAGACTGTCGATTATGATCGTTATGGTGACTATAATTATGATGGGCATTGTTATGTTGGTAGTTTTGCTTATTGCTCTTAGTAGGCAAAAACATATGGGTTGATAAAGCAGTAGGTAACAATGTAGATGCAGTGGCAGGGGCGTTTGAAGTGGTTGGTCTTCTATTAGAGGCATAAAAACTAGTCAATGAAATTGTCGATTTATTGACTACAGGAGGTTGAATATGATTTGAAATGATATTTGGATTTTGTATTGCTCTCACTTGATGGGTTGTATGTTTATGCTCTTCAATCAAAGTTGGCATAGGTGAAAGAGCATATGGCTTTGGTAAGTTGGGAGAAGTTGCTGATAAAATTGGAGAAATGGATTTACCTACTTTTGAAGTCTTGGAGGTTGATTGTAAGTTCGGCGATGTTGTTTCAATCAACGGAGAAATGGAAGTGCTTAATTTTGAAGGTTTAGAAGCTGTTGATATAGGAGATAAAACCAACTTTGGATTTGTATTTCCTTTTATTTTAGAGTCATCTGGCTCTTGTCCCATTTTATCAATAAACAAGCCACTTAATAACGACCTTTTGAGATGAGGTTGATGTTTATTTTCGGCTTTCTTTTCAAATCTGATTCGTTCCTCATCGTCATCGTCTTCCTCATCATCAGTTTCTGAAATTGAAGACCAGTCACTGTCCATCCATTCAGAGTCCTCCTCATCACTGGAATCAAATTCGTTAGTGGTTTTGGTTTTCTGTTTGTCATCTTTAGGGTCAGCTTTGGAAAATAAAGAAGTGGTAGTATTCGCAAGTTTCTTGCTCTCATTTGATATAACTTTTGTGCTCACAGCAGGTTGAACATTAGAGGATGATGGTGCCTGTACTTTGGCAAGAGGCGACTGTGAGTTCTGTCTTTTAGTAACATGGGAATTTCCAAAAAGAGATTTGGTAGCATTTGCCTGGTGATGAATGTGTAACGGTCCATGTACCGGAGTGGGTGTATTTGTGTTATTATGCACAACTGTATGACTGTGACTATGACTATGATTATTATTATTATTATGACTATGAATGTTGTTATGATGGAGATTGTTTGGTGCATGACCATTGGAATCAGGTGCTGATGTAGTAGTGTGATTGCCTAATTTTAACAACGATGAACCGCTCCTATTCAACAGAGCTTGGGCAACGTTATCGCCTTTGCAAAAATCATGTTCTGATTTCCGTAACACATTACCCTGGTTATCAGCAGGACTGTTTGACCTTGTATCTGGAGAAGAGGTATTATTGAAAAAAAAGATGCCTTTCCTTCTATGATGCTCAATATCATTTAGAGAATCATTCGTTGACCCCATTTGCTCCTCTTCCAATGTTCGATTAACCACAAGTTGTCTATTGATTCGTCTCCAAGTAACATTTTCAAGCCTATGACCATTTTTGATCTTGCTAGTAGCGGAAGAGATCGATTTTAGTAACCTTGAAAGTTCTAAACAATCGCTACTGTCGTCTTTCAGAAGATGAAGAGCACTGGGCTCCAAAGATAGGATAACACCATCCATCCTATTCCTTTATTCACAGAAAAGACTTCAGATGCCAAACATAAGGTCACAATTTTTTTGGAATTATTTTCTTTTACGTTTTTCCGTTTAAGGGTTACTTCGGACTTCTGTCATTTAACATTAAAAACGCTATGAAAGTTGTTTGAGAATGGCATTAAGCGAGTTCCAAGACTCTGATTGCTGGACGGAGCTCTCCGTTTCAAAATCTAGCTTTTGGCGTTTCTTTTCAGGCTCTAAATCTTCGTTTGCATTGTCAGAATCGGACTCATATGCGGGACTCACCTCTTCCGAGCTATTATCGTCATTACCCTCTTCATTATCGTACGTGGGCATCTCGTCGTCATCTTCGTTCTCCAGTATTAACTGCTGTTGTTTTTCGGCTTCATGGCTAGCCACCTTCCTTTCAAGTTCTTTACATGTGGTCTCAACATTTTGAACCTTCTTCTGATCTAGCATTTGCCAGTCATCTAATTCACCGGCCAAATTTCTCATTTCAGTAGCAATGTCATTTCTTAGACTGAACAGCCTTTGATATTGTTCTTGGATTTCTCCACCCAGCGATTGAAGTTGAGGTATATCTGAAACTAAATCAGACTTTAGAACTGTTGTAGAAGAGGTATGGAATTTTGAATAATTCACCTTAAAACCTTTTGTTAGTTTGTCTAACTGAACGTATTTATCTATTACTGATTTTAATGTCTCTGGAACATCATTTGAATGATTATTGGTAGGTGTGGATGATGCCTCAGGAGCACTGATGCTAGCAGATACCCCTGATTTTGAATTTAAATGAGAACTAAATCCTGCTATTGTTTTGGCGTCATATACATGGCGCTCGTTCCACACATCGAGAACACGCTTGTACTTACTAAGATTATCACCCTTTGACGTTTGAAGAATGGAAAGAATTCTAGGTAAAACAGATTTGAAGTTAGTAAAATAGGAAGAATGCTTCTCAACATTCTTCCTCGCCAGTTGTAAAATGTCATTACATAGGTAAAACAATACTAATCTGTATTCAGCATTTGATTTGGGACTACTAAACAAAGATTGCCAAATAGAAACTATATCTGAAGCATGTCTTGTGTGGAAAAGACACCACTGACTCGTTGATTGGATTGATTGCTGAGTATTGGTAAGGGTCTGAAGCTTCACTCTAGCCTTTTCTAGCGTGAACGACATCTTTAAGAAGAGGATATGTGTCTCTTAGTGGAAAAGCCATTTTTTTCCTCGACATTATTTACAGCTTCTTTATCAACGTCCCTAAAATTAAAATATATATTAAAAAAATGGCTGATAAGTTCCCAGAAATTGAAATTGATGCAGCTGAAGGTACTAGCGTCGATATCAATAACAACGACGATTTTTTGAAGAGAGAAAAGGACGTTTTGGGAGACGAATTTGAGTCACAATTTCCAGCAGTTGATCAGGTGCAAGCTGATGATGACAATGAAGACGAGGACGAGTTTGACGATTTTAACGAACCGCAGGCGGCTAACGACCAAGCTGATGACTTCTCAGCTAAGGATATCTCGACGCCTAGCCAAGTTGCCAATGCTTTCGAGAACCTCAACTTAGATGATTCTCAACATTTCAAGGAATGGAAAGGCAAGAGAGACGAAGAGCTTCAAAGAAAGGAAGAAGGGTACGAGCGTAAGAAGAAAGACACATTGAAAGAGGCAGAGAAGGCCATTGATGATTTCTACGAAACTTACAACAGCAAGAAGGAGGCAGCATTAGAGGAAGCCAAGGCAGCGGAAAAGAAGTTCATTGAAGAAAGGGACGCTGACAAAACAAGCGTTTCTGTTTGGGACGGTGCCGTGGAATTGTTAGGCCTTGATAAGAACTCGAACTCGATTGATGATGACTTGTTACGGGACAAAACTAGATTCAAGGAAATTCTGTTATCCTTGAAGGGAAAGTCCAATGTGCCAGGTTCTGATTAGTTCACAAAATATGTAAGAAACTTTCACAAAATTCACATTCAATATATAAGATCAATGGTTTCCACATTTGAAACGATTCATCATTTAATCAGATTTTGTTTTATTGAACGCTCAAAACGTACATTTCAAATGTTAGAGGTCTCCTTGACATTGTATTTTTTAAGACTTACCAGGAGCAACAAAGGGGTTATACAGGATTGTGTCAAACATGAAGGAGCTACGAAAGCAAAGAAGAGATCTAACATAAATGAATTATTGCTGCCATTCGTAAATAAAAGGAAGCAGAGGCTGCAATATCATTCTAGATAATTAGCCCGATGCAGTTGAATAGCGAGTAATCAACCTTTGCAACATGTAACCAAATGCCTGTATTTTGAGACTATGAACACAAAGATGCCTTTGATTTCTATTATTTGATATCTACTTCGAACACGACTCTTAGTTTCTTAAATTTTGCCTAGCATGATAAAATATGTGCTTATAACAATACATCTTTCCTGCTGAAACTATGAAGACTTACACGTAGACTGATCATTGATGTATTCCACACGCATGCTGTTTTGTACTCGTGCCCTTGGTATAGTGCGGAAACAGATTTCTTTCTTAGGGTAAGCCTCAAAAAGCACTGGGAAACTCGAGATATTGCAGGGGTATAATCTAAAAAGTACTGGGAAACGCAAGGTGCTGTTTAGGCCGTTAGAAATTTTTGCTACGGGGGGCCCGCCAATTTACTACGGGCACCATAAAAATTACTTTGCAACTTTTAAACAAGTTACTGGGAAAAAAATCACAGTAGGAACCCTCCCGGGGGCTCGCGCCACAAATCAACGTAGGGTAATTAAACTTCTTTTGGAAAAAAATAGTGAGGAGTGAGGTGTATTATATAAAGGATTTAAGTCACTTCTTTAGCTAAGTAGCAATACATCAGTAGCAATGAACAACTTTGCAGCACAGGCTCCTAACATATCGCAGCAGGAGAGGATCCAGTTTGTGGCGTTGCTTATGAGAGCGATCCAGAAGGCACAGGGACAAAACTTTAACCCAACAAAAGTGAAGCCGATTGCAGAGAACTTTGAACGGTTTGCGTTCTCGAATTCCACGTCAAAGGACCAGTACGTCCAGATCTTGCGGTCAAAGATTAGCTCCATCACCCAAGTTAAAGCAAGTAATGCACAGCAGGCAGTTAACCAGATTCCCATACAACAACAACAACAGCAACAAGTGCCACAAGCGCAACCATCGCAACAATACATTCCTAGTCAAGTACAGCAGCAATCACAACCAGTGCAGCGTCCCGTACAGCAACAAGAGTCTGATTTTCATAATATTCCAATACCTATCAGTTTGCTGCAGCGGTTGCCGCCTGTGTTTCCACCAGGCGCAAGCACCTGGGCTCAAATCATGCCTCATCTACGAAATGCATCATTGAGTCCGAAAGATGCAGAGTTGGTAAAGAGAATACATGCACTACACATCAATCATTTGAAGCAACAACAACAACAACAACAGCAGCAGCAGCAAAAGCAGCAGCAACAAAGTCGTGCTCCAGTGCAAAATGGTAATGTTGGAATCCAACCTCAAAAAGTGCAACAGCAAAATAACAATATGTATCCGCAGCAGATACTGATGATGCAACAGCGCCAACAGGCACAGAGCCAACCTGTTCAGCAACAGAAAAAACCTAATGTTGTCAACCCACAAACTCAAATGGCCAGGCAACAGTCACTGCAGAATTTGAAAGCTCAAGGTATGGCAGTGATCAGAAAGCTTCAAGCTCAAGGTAAAATGAATATGAACTTGACTGTCGATGAGGAAAATGCGTTTCTAAAGAAGTACATGACTCATATGGTCAGTGTCATGAAGCAACAACAGCAACAGCAGCAACAACAAATTAGAAGTCAGCCACTGGTCGGATCCAATTCTCAAATGCAATCAAATACGCTGGTCAATTCCCAACTTCCTTTAAACTCAATTCAAACTTCTCAACTGACCTCACCTCAAGTACAAAGAAGAGCAAATGGAATAAACCAACCACAGCAAATGAATCAAATGCGTTTACAGCAGCCTCCCGTACAGCCTAAAATGGAACCTGTGAGTAATATGCAGTCAGCCACCCAATTACCAACTAATCATAATCAAGCGCAGAGAACACAACCACTTCAACCGAACGGGCCAGTCGGTGGGAAAGCGTCTCAAGGAACAAGGTTTTTCCCTGGCTTAGTGCCAACAGAGGATGACTGGAAAGCTCTCAGAGCTCTTGCCCAACAGATACGTGATTCTCCTGTTGCTTTGAAGGACCAAACGAACCTTATCTCAGATGATGAAAAGAGAAAGATTGTTCAATTAGTGAAGACCCAGTCTCACCAACTGATGATTCTTTGCCAATCTATCATTATACCTAACTTCTGGCTTTTAACCCATAATCACGAAGCAACTAAAAAAATCATGTATGCTGAGAAGATGTTGAAGCAGATAATTGAACATTTACTTGAAAGAGGCCAATATTTTGCAGACTTGTCTTTGCTTGGCAAAATACATGCACAAATCACAAAGTTTTTAGCCTACGTTAAAGAAACAAATACAAAACGTCAACAACTCAAGCAGCAGCAGCAACAACAACAACAACAGCAACCACTTCAACAGCAACAACAGCAACAATCACTCCAACAACAGCAGCAACAGCAACAGCAGCAGCAACCTCAGCTTCAGCCACAACAAATTCAACAAAGACCAGTTTCGAATAATGCACAGGGCCCTCCCCAAGGTACATTTTCAAATGGAAACCAAAGATCTAAGACCAGTACAACAGGGGTACCAGCTACTGTATCGGTGGCATCTACGGCCCCTGGCATGTCGAATGCCTCCAGTAATGTTAGGTTGGACAATTTGCCCCAGTCTCACATTCAGGCTGTACAAAGGCAGCAACAAGCTCAAATATCTTCACAAGCACAGAATAATAAGTCCACACCTCCAATTAATAAGAAGACGCCTAAAGCTTCTCAAATTTCGAAACAATTCCAAGAAATGTATCAAAATAGGACTTCTGCATCACCACAGCAAAACCAACAGCAGCAGCAACAACAGCAACAACAAACTTCACAGCAACGATTTAATTCTCCTATGGGTGGCCAGATGATAAATGAATTACAAAATCTAATAAAAAATGAGAATACAAAACTTACAAACGAAGAACTAAGAATAAGCAAACTCGATACACAAAGAGGTAAAAGGCGGGCATTGGTTTCTAAATGGAACCCAACTGTTAAATCTGATTCGAATGAAGGTGCTATGTGGTATTTCTTGGCTACACTTGCAGATTCTTTGGGCTTAGCCAATGAAGAAAAAAATATTCACCAAATGGCAGTTAACTCAAATGTTTCACCACTAATGGAAAATAAGTCAGAAACATCAAAAATGCCTTCCGGTGAGCTAGCACCTTCAAAATTACAGAATAAAAACCATTCTAGAACAAAAAGTGCAGGTGAATCAACGACATTGACACCTTCTGCCATTTTGGCTACCCCTGTTGGACTGAATAACAGTAAAATGACATACTCTAAAGATAACAAACGTGGATTATGCTGGAATGCTAAGAATGGCGTCAAAATTAATCCAACCTGGTTAAGTGATGCCTTCAAAATCAATGACTTTGGTTACTCATTTACTGATCTGGTTGACGAAGAGCATCGGAAAAGGAAATTGGGAGGTTGGCTACTAAGTATCAATGAAAGTTATCCATCACCACCGGATGAACCGTCATCTAAACGGACAAAGAGGGATGGTGATGACAAAACAAGCCTAAAGAATCACAATTTTACTGATGAATCATTTTATTGGGACTTTGCTAACGTATAAATTTGATTATAATTACGTAAACCTATTTTTTTTTCCTTCTTAAATCTATCACTCTATCTTTATCTAGAAGTAAATATAATGAGTAGTCGGGGCCGAAGAGCTAAGGCAGACATCAGTTACGTTATTGAAGATTCAGAGGATGAAACTGCAGATCCTAGTGTGGAAGAAATCGAGGAAGAAGAAGATAATTATGTTCCTGATGATGAGGAACACGGCCACGATGAAGAATATATTGATGATGATCTGACAATTACAGGTAGTGGAGATGCCAAAACAGAGCTATCAGAACCACCAGTTGACTTGTCGGACGATAATCTAGACGCGTCTAATAGTATTAACCATAAAAAACGTTCCAACGATGATATAAAGACAGAACTAGATGATTTAATAGATAAACCTAGTGACTCAAATGAAAAGTCAAAGGAAAAAGATTTAAATGTAGATGAAGAAGGTGGGTTCATAAAGACAGAGAAGAAGAAAAGAAAGCCCAGAGCAAAGAAGCCAAAAGATGACAAACCCAAGCTTACTCCATTCGAAAGAAGAACAAACAGACTATACGATTCGCACCCGGAATTGAAGGACGTGTTTCCAAATCTTGAAGATCAAGAGGTGAGAAAAGTAGAACGGACTGAACAGCCAGATGGTATGACATTGACACTGTTACCTTTTCAATTGGAAGGTTTATCTTGGATGTCAAGACAAGAGGAGGAAGGAATTTACAAAGGTGGTATATTAGCAGATGAAATGGGTATGGGTAAAACAATTCAAATGATAGCTTTAATGATGAAGGATAGATCGAGAACGCCAAATCTGGTGGTGGCACCAACGGTAGCTCTTATGCAATGGAAAAGTGAAATTGAAACACACGCTGACAATGCTTTGAAGGTGGTTCTTTTTCACGGTGCAAATAGAGCCAAATCGATAAAAGATTTAGAGGAGTATCACGTGGTGTTGACTTCTTATGCAGTTGTTGAAAGTTGTTACAGAAAGCAAAAGTACGGTGCCAAGAAAAACGGTATTAATAGAAAAGAGCAGAGTATTTTACATAATAAGAAATTTTCTAGGGTTATTTTGGATGAAGCTCATAATATAAAAGATAGAATGAGCTCAACTGCTAAAGCTTGTGACTCCTTATGGTGTGACACCAAATGGTGTCTTTCTGGTACTCCCTTACAGAACAGAATTGGTGAATTATACTCTTTGATTAGATTTTTGGAAATTTCACCGTTTTCCCATTACTATTGTACACAATGTGACTGTGATTCTAAGGAATGGAATTTTCCTAATTATAAGGTATGTGCTCAATGTGGCCATGCACCAATGTCACATATGAATTTCTTCAATCACTTTTGCTTAAAGAACATTCAGAAATATGGTTTAGAGATGGAGGGAGCTGCAAGTTTTCATAGAATTCAACTATTGCTAAGGCAAATTATGATAAGAAGAACCAAGGTCGAAAGAGCAGATGATTTAGGACTACCGCCGAAAATTGTTGAAATTCGTAGAGATTTCTTCAACCCTGAAGAAAAAGATCTTTACCAATCACTATATACTAATTCGAAACGACAATTCGACGATTATGTTGCTGACGGTGTTGTTTTGAATAATTATGCCAACATTTTTACTTTGATCACGAGAATGAGACAACTTGCAGATCACCCAGATTTGGTTTTGAAAAGAATTAAACAGGTTCGTGAGGAAGACCGTGATTACAATGAAGAAGTCACTGGTGTGATAGTGTGTCAATTATGTGACGACGAAGCCGAGGAGCCAATCGAATCCAAGTGTCATCATAAGTTCTGTCGAATTTGTATATCTGAATATGTGGAAAGTTTTGGTAGTGATCCAAGCAAATTGAAATGCCCGATATGTCACATTGGCTTGAGTATTGACTTGGAGGCTCCTTCGCTGCAGATGGATGCCGAAACGGTAGCCAAGGGTTCAATTGTGAATAGAATTAACATGTTAAACGATTGGAAGTCATCAACAAAGATTGAAGCTTTGATGGAGGAGCTCTACAAGTCAAGATCTGACAGAGTCACTACAAAGTCTATTGTATTTTCACAATTCACTTCCATGTTAGATTTAGTAGAATGGCGGTTAAAAAAGTCAGGTTTCCAGACCGTCAAGCTACAGGGTTCAATGACTCCAACGCAAAGACAGTCTTCAATCAAATACTTCCTAGAAAATCCTAGCGTTGAAGTTTTTTTGGTTTCGTTGAAAGCTGGTGGTGTTGCCCTTAATTTGGTCGAAGCAAACCAAGTTTTCATCCTGGATAGCTGGTGGAACCCAGCTCTGGACACCGGTCAAGCTGCCGACAGAATTCACAGAATTGGACAGCATCGTCCTATCAGGATTGTAAAATTAGTCATAGAGGACAGTATTGAATCTCGTATCATCGATCTTCAAGAAAAAAAGGCCAATATGGTGAAAGCCACTTTGGACAAAGACCAGGCTGCAGCTTCTCAGCTAACAGCTGCCGACATGCAATTCTTGTTCAACAACTGATTATGACTTCGAATCTATTTTTTTTCCGCTAGTTAGGTGATTTTGACATGAGCCTATTTTCAGGACCGTTTTTTTTTTGAGTCATAGAATATATTGGATAAAAAAAGCTTAGGCGCTAAGTTGAATTTAATGGTTACATTTTAGTTCTGTATAGTCCAATGGTTTACCCTGTTTTACCTACATTCACTAGTCTCAGTGAAGTCACTAGTAAATATACAATTGCTGGCCAAGTTTTGGTACCTTATTCAGCAGAAAAGTCTTTAGTTTCATTTGCTAAAACGTCCAAATTCGATGTTAGCGTCGATTTCACTAAAGACTCCGTTTCCGAAGAAGACATTGAAAGTCTTCTGAATCTTTACAACAATGGTGTCAAGCAAGTATTTGCTAGGTCTCAAAGTGCTGAAGAGATACTAAACAAGATTCCTAATGCGAGAATCGTTTACAAGGAAACGAAAGCTGTTAAAGATGCATCTATTGCTCTACCAAGTGGATCTGAGGTCGTTAAAGTTGAAAAACCAGGATCAGTTTTCATTTACGTTAACGATGTCACCACTGATATTCAGTCCTTGGTACTAAAGGGCTTAATTCCTATTGTGGATAGCAAGCTATTGACCACAGAGTACGAAAACGTTGTTGATGCATACCCTCTTGTGGATTTCCTTTTACCAACTTTGACAACCGACAGACAAGA
Organism: Saturnispora gosingensis; assembly: GCA_030570395.1. NCBI lineage: Eukaryota > Fungi > Ascomycota > Pichiomycetes > Pichiales > Pichiaceae > Saturnispora > Saturnispora gosingensis. The sequence goes on from JAJLVU010000003.1 coordinate 618,153, forward strand.
CGGTCTTTACACTACTATGGTTGTTGATCAATCTAATCAGTCTCTCGGTCTCGTTTATTCTTCAAAGAAATCTATCGCTGAAGCGATCAAGACCGGTACCGGCGTTTACCAATCCCGTAAGCACGGTCTTTGGTATAAGGGTGCCACTTCTGGTGCCACTCAAAAGCTACTTGCCCTTGACGCTGACTGTGATAGTGACTGTGTCAAGTTTGTTGTTGAGCAATCTGGCTCAGGATTTTGCCACCTCAATACAAGCTCGTGTTTCGGAAACTTCAAAGGTTTACAATCTCTGATGAGCACCTTGGAAGATAGAAAATTGAATGCTCCTGAAGGATCATACACGAAGAGAATATTCGACGACGAAAAGCTATTAAATGCTAAGATTAAGGAAGAGGCAGAAGAATTAGCAGATGCTGACGGCAAGGAAGAAATTGCATGGGAAGCAGCCGATCTCTTTTACTTTGCTTTGGCAAGATGTGTTAAGTATGGTGTTACTCTTGATGACATCGAAAAGAACTTGGATATGAAATCATTGAAGGTTACCAGAAGAAAAGGTGATGCCAAGCCAAAGTTCATTGAAAAAGAAACTAAAGAAGAAGTGAAGCAAACTAATGAAAGAGTGATTGGTCCTAATGATAAAATCTACATGAATAGAATTGACGCCACCAATGCCACTAACGCTGAAATTGAAGCATGCCTTGAGAGACCAATTCAAAAATCAGCTGACATCATGTCTCTTGTCACTCCAATCGTGAACAGTGTCAAGGAACACGGTGACAAGGCTCTTATTGACTTCACAGCAAAATTTGATAAGGTTCAATTAGCTTCACCAGTTTTGCAAGCTCCATTTCCAACTGAAATGATGCAAATTACTGATGACTTGAAGACAGCTATTGATATTTCATTTGAAAACATTAAGAGATTCCACGAGGCACAAAACCAAACTGACATTTTGACTGTTGAAACTTGTCCTGGTGTCTTTTGCTCGAGATTTGCCAGACCAATTGAGACAGTGGGTTGTTACGTTCCAGGTGGTACTGCTGTTTTGCCATCTACGGCATTAATGCTTTCCGTTCCTGCATTGGTTGCAGGCTGTAAGGATATCATCTTTGCTTCTCCACCAGGCAAGGATGGTAAATTAACGCCAGAAGTTGTTTATGTTGCAAACAAGGTCGGTGCAAAGTGTATTGTCCTTGCAGGTGGTGCCCAAGCTGTTGCTGCAATGGCATATGGTACTGAAACAATTCCAAAGTGTGACAAAATCATGGGTCCAGGTAACCAATTTGTGACTGCCGCTAAGATGCTTGTCGCTAATGATTCCGGTGCTCTATGTGCCATTGACATGCCAGCTGGTCCTTCTGAAGTTTTAGTCATTGCTGACAGTAAGGCTGACCCAGATTTCGTTGCTTCAGATTTGCTTTCACAAGCTGAACACGGTGTTGATTCTCAAGTTATTCTGTTGGCTGTTGATATGACCAGCGAGGAGATCGACAAGATTGACGAGGCCGTTCACATACAGGCCATGGCATTGCCACGTGTGGACATTGTGAGACAATGTATTGCGCATTCCACCACTCTGCAAATTACCTCCATGGAAAAGGCTTTTGAAATGTCTAACAAGTATGCTCCTGAACACTTGATTTTACAGATCAAGGATGCCGAATCCTGGGTTCCAAAGGTCGACAATGCTGGTTCAGTTTTTGTTGGTGCTTACTCTCCTGAATCATGTGGTGATTACTCCTCTGGTACCAACCACACTTTGCCAACCTACGGTTACGCCAGAATGTACTCCGGTGTCAACACTGCCACCTTCCAAAAGTTTATCACGTCTCAAGTCGTCACCAAGCAAGGTTTGCAGAGCATTGGTAAGGCTGTCATGGACCTTGCTGAAGTTGAAGGTCTGGATGGTCACCGTAATGCCGTCAAGGTTAGAATGGAAAAACTTGGTTATCTCCCACCTGGTTACAAATAGATGTTTCCTTCTTTCTAAATTATCTTTTATTACTACGCTCTAATATCAAACGTTACAGTTAGCTAGCTACCACACTAGCTGCTCTATATAACTTACTATAAATAAATGCATTTCCAGAAAAAAAACGTTTCAGGGGTGAGAAGAAATAAAACGATGCGAGATTCAACTCCGAACGGTGACTTCAAGACACCAGCCTCCTTTATGGCTTGACAGCATTAAATCTTCCGTGGGTGCCATAGATCTGAAATCTATTTTAATAAAGAGGCACACCCCTTCCTTTTCCATATATATACAGACATAAGATACACAAATCTCCAATTTAGCTACTAGTACAATCACAGTATTTACATTATACAATGAGTTGTTGTTCACTAATCACAATCACCTTTGGAGCACTAGCTGCAATGGCGTTTTTAATCGCTGCCAACGTGGGTACAATCAAGAACCAAGCGGTAAAATCCTCGATCTTCCTCTTAGAACTATCACTAGAGAATCTCAAAGTGGATAGTTTGGCGCCAGATCTAGCACAGTACTCTTTGAGTCAAGTCGGTCTTTCAGAAGCATACATTTTTGGTATGTACGGCTACTGCAGCGGTACCACGTCCGGAGACACCACGACCGTTGACAAGATTTGGGAAGACATTCACTTCAGCGCAGACAACTGCACAGATCCCTCAATTGACTACAGTTTCAATCCAGTAGACTTTTTCATTGACCAGATCAATGAAAACAACCAGCTCGGACTCAGTATTGACCAAAGCGCCCTCAGCTTGCCAGGAGGACTTGATGACTACATAAAGGTTGCTGCTAATGTCTCCAGGGTTATTTATATCACTTCCATCATTGCCATTTGTCTACAAGCTGTTTCGCTTTTGTTTGAATGGTTCTGCTGTTTCGTTGGTGGAGGTGCCGTCACTTCGACGTTCCAGTTCCTAGCATGCGTATCTGCGTTTATATCATCCGGTGCTGCCACTGGTGAATTTGTTTACATCAGAAACGAATTCAACAAATACTTCAGCACTTTCGGTATTAAAGCTATGCTATCAAGGAATTTTCTCATTCTAACCTGGATTGGTACCGGGTTCACCCTTTTCACATTGGTTTTCATGCTAGTTAACAACTGCTGTTACACAAGAACAACAATGCCTCGTGTTCACGAACGTGTTATCATTTAATTTGTATTCTCTTTCCTTTTGTACTTTATAATATACATTCTAACGTTTACCAAATTTTTAGCTCCCGTCATCCCATTTCAGTCTTCATTATCTTATTCAAATATTAAAATATGTCATTCTTATTGCCAGTACACATTCTTACCTACGGCTACACCTTCGGTTCTACTACATTCCATTCCTTTGTGGCGTCTATCAAAGCAATTGACACGCTTCCACGTCGTGAATTTGGGGCATTGCAAGGTGCAATTTTACCAATCCAATTTGTTACACAATCTATCGCCCCTCTTGTGATCGGCTTAACTGCCCCATACAGCGTCCCAACACTTGGATTGGGACTTCTTGCCACTTCTTCCTTAGGAGGTATCCTGAACTTGGCTTGGTTCACGCCTGTTTGCGCCGATATCAAAGTCAAGAGATGGGCCATTATTGATTCCGCATATCACGGAAACGAGGAAGAAGCAAAGGCGTCTGGAGATCTAAAGGAATTGGACAAAACCTTTGGTAAGTATCATGGTTTTTCGATGTTAAGTAACTTGATCTCTATTGTTACCTTAGCTGCATATGGTTTCGTACTTAGCGGTAAATTGAAGCCAATTCTTTAAATGGTAAATGCTATTTACATGCGTGTATATTATCTTATATAATTATTTGATCCTGCTTATTTATTTGGAGGTAACATTATGGCCCCCACTAACTCTGGTGACCTCTCAGTGGCTAGTAAATCGTAACTCAACGCACAATTTTTGGTATCACTGGTTTCTACACGTATACCAAGCCGCGTTAACATGTCTCTGGTATTTTGTCCAAGTATCCTTGATTGCTTCCCAAGTCCTATCACCAATAGTTCAGGCTTTGGATATATAATCTTGAAAATATCCAAAACCTTTTCATCCAACTCAACAACAATCCCATTCTCAATCTTCATATCTCTCAAGTCCACCTCAAAAATCTGGTTATTTATCAAAAGTGCACCCTTTGGAGATTTGATTACTTTCAAGTTGGAAAAAACAATCGAATCGTCAGAGATCATTTCCACATTATTCTCAGGCTTCTCTGCAAGAGCATAAATATCATATTTAGCCAAATTTTGACCTAGATTTGAAGCTTTGAAAGTAGATGAATAATGACGAGGCACCTTACTTGCTTTTGAAAAGCATCTTTTGAAAGTAAATGACATAATTATCGTTTTAATGATTCTTTAGTATTAAATTCACTGGTTATTAGAATTTTTTGAATGTATGCAATTTTGAAAATTTTCAACAATCAATTTATTCATCAAACTATGGTTAAATTAAACGTTATTCCTCAGGTTTCTGTTGCTAGAAATGGTGTGGGCGCATTTGTCTTTCCATGTAAGAAGGTCACGATTTCATACTGTAATTTTGGGGGTTCATCACAGGGAATGAGAGACTTTTTGAGATTAAGATTGAAAACTGTTGCGCAAAAGTATCCACAAGTTGAATTCAGAGTACTAGAAAAACCAGGCTCTCACCCAGTTATCAGAGGCGATTATAGTGCAAATAGTCTATCCAAACAGGTATGCGTTAGAAAATGGAATATTGATGTCATCGAAAATAAGTTGAGATTGATTCTCAATGCTAGTGGTAAAACTACATCTAAGCCAAAGAACTCTGTTGAATCTCTGAATGAATCTGTCAGAGGTGTCTGGTCACCATTCTATGTTCATCCAAATAACAGATTCAAGATTTAATAATTTTTCTAATTTGTTATACTTGTACATACACAAAATCTGAATATCCATAGTTTATGCTTATACAAATAAATATTAGTCATTTTGTTCACATATTGACATCTATATATGCGTAATAAAATTTTTAGTAAAAAATGCAATTAGAATTGATCCAAGTTATCGTTTTCATACGGACATTCAGCTGTAGAATGTCCTTCTCTGTCACAAAATGTGCAAAAATTAGGATTTCCATCTGCTGGATCTATCACCTTAGACGGTGTGTATATTTTCAATGAACCATTTTCATCAATCCATTTATTTATATGATCATTATTTGAGTTTAATTCAACCTTGGCAGTATCTTGTTGAAGCTGCAGTTGACTTTTCAGTTGTGATAGTTCTTTTTTCATCTCAGCATTTTCAGCTTTCAACTCATGATTTTTCTTTGTCAGCTCTAAAACGACCTTCGATTCATCTTTGAGTTTTTCTAGCTCCATTTGCAGTTTGAAGTTCTTCATTTCGAATTCTCGCAATTCGTTCACTTCCTTACTTTTCTCAATCTTGAACATACTAAACTTCTCTCTTTCTTTTTGTAATTCTATCATCAAATCATCATTGTTATTTTGGGCACTATTGGAATTCAATTGTTTAAATTTTTCTTCACTCTCTGTTACCTTTTGCTGCAATAAGTTGATCGTTATCATTAGTTGATCAATTTCCAACTCCTTATCTTCCTTAAATCTATCAAACTTTTCCTCTCTTTTAAGCCATAATTCTTCTTTCCTTTTCAGATCTGAGTCTAGCTCATCTAGCTGGATAGACATTTCTTTGAGATCAAGCTCACTTTTCATTATTCTATTTTGATAAATGTCGATTATCAGCTTTGGATCTCTTTCCAAACTTTTCATTGCGGGTTGTTGGTTACCAGCAGGCGAAACGTTTACTTTGCTATGCTGAACCCAGCTTTGCAGCTTTCTTAATGGTATGAACAACCCACTATTTGGTGATTGCACTTCAAAATATTGAACTCCATTCACTGCTCCTGAGTTTTTACCTTTGTAGCTAAGTGAACCTAATAACTCAATACCACAAAAGACACCTTCCTTTTGATCAATCGATCCAATGTATCTCAAGATCGCCTGCCCGCCATCTGGTAAGTCTAGTACACTATTCACCTCTGGCAAATTTTGCATATTGTGTATATACTTAACGTTTTCTGTGTAGATCAACTTCATCAACTGGAAAAAAAAAAATTACAACATCATTTAGATCGGTATAAATGCTTCTTTCGATGGAATGATATGCTTCAAAAAGTACATAAAGGGTAGTCGTGAACATTATAAACATTAGAGAAAGGTAGGGGGTGTGGATTATTCAACATCTACACCGTTTGGGGCAATCAAAATTTTTACATTTGTTTCCTTATGGTTGATCAATTGCATGAAGCCGCCCTCTAAGCCGTCCTTTGCGTCCACCTTACCAGTAATGAGCAGCCTCATTTTGTCCAGACAAATCAGCTTGTTTTCAATGGCCTTGAGCACCTCAGAGAAGTCCTTGGTGACATAGCACATGGACCCCGTTGCCAACTTTTCTTGGTACGTGAGGCACATAGGCACGTAGTTGACCACCTTGTTTGGCCAGATCGCGACATTGACGGCTGTCCCACCAGGGGCAAGCGCTTCAATGGACGTGTCAAAGGTAGCCTGGACGCCGGAGCAGTCGAAGGAAGTAGCAAACCCTTCAGTGTCAGGCAGCAGCCCCTTCAAGGTGTTGATAGGGTCCTTGTGGCCGACAGGATTGAACACCTCGACGCCGAGTCTCTCTGCAAACTCTCTTCTGATGGCTGCTGGCTCTGAGCACACAATGCGCCCTGCACGATGGCCCTGCAACGCTAGAATGGTGCAGAGGCCAATAGGCCCCCCGCCGAGCACCAACGCGGTCTGGCCAGGCTGGAAGTTGGCACGGTTGACGGCGTGCCACGCCACAGACAAAGGCTCAACCAATGCGGCCAAGTCAAGTGGCAGGAAGTCTGGGATCTTCAACACGTGATCCTCGCCGTAAACAATGTACTGGCCAAACGCACCGTGGTCGGTGCCCAATCCTAGAAACGAGAGGTGCTTGCAGCAGTTTGGTTTGTTGCCTCTGCACGCAGCGCAGAATGGCTCGTCCGTCTTCTGGTATCTCGCTCTGTCTGAGCAGTGCGCCGTGGTTTCAACCACCACTCTGTCACCCGCCTTGACGCTGCTCACGCCCTTGCCAACGGCCACCACCACACCGCTGCACTCGTGGCCTGGGCACAGCGGGAGCTTCTTGCCCCCGATCTTGCTGAACGTGCCCGCCTCTGGGAAGAAGATAGGCCCATCCAGGTACTCGTGGAGGTCGGTACCACAGATACCGCAGAAGGCCACTTTGATTTTCACGTCGTTGTCGTTCACGATCTGCGGCTCCTCGATGTCTTCCGAGTACCTGATGTCCTCTTTGCCGTAGTAGAGTAGTCCTTTCATTGTGTATTTTCTTTGCTAGCCTTATATCTGTCTCTTGTGCTGATATACTGCTCTTGCACTGTGCTCTTGCGTCTCTGCTTTATTTTGTGGGGGTCTCCCCACACACTATTTATACCTGTCAAGCCAGGCTGAGTGACCGCTTTACGTGATGGCTGCCGGAGTTCCACCCAGGTGGAGCTGCTCGCAGAACACGAGCGGTGTCAGCGTGGACACGTCTCGCAGTGGAGAAGTTGCGTGGAGCACCCCAGCAGCGCTGGCGGTGCTGGCTGCTGCTGCCAGCATATGCACTATAGTGCTTTAAGGGTCAGTGTACATTTTTTTTCTCAACCTTCAGCTAACAATAGGCAGAGGAGATGATAAACGAAAGATGCTCAGTGGAGTAAGCGAAGCGCCAAGCATGTGCACAGCGTGTGCACAGCGTGTGCGATTAGCAACAGCATGGGCCACATGTAACAGGCCGGCAGCGCTGGTGGTAGGGTAGTGAGGATTGATGGGGCCGCGTGCGTGGGCGGTCTGTGCACAGTGTAGCCTGTATGGCGTTTTTTGCTGACATGTAGACGTGACTGATCCCCGGGGCTCTGACAGAGCATGCTGGGGTTTGGAAATGCCAGACACAACAGCGGCGCATAAATAGCAACAGAACATGTGCGTGCACAATAGCAGTGCACGCAGCGTGTCTTGGCGCCAGGGCCGGTGCTGAACAGAAGCGCCAAAGGGTGCATGAAGGCAGAGATTTGCTCGCCAAAGCAGATTTGGTGATGAGGCACTGTGCAAGCGATAACTGTGCGAGCAGTTGGGGCGGTAAAAAAGACGCAATGCAGCGATACTTGGAATACAAATAGTTATAAGAGAGAGTTTTGTTCGGGTGGGGAGCAGATCAGCTGAAGTCGACGCCGTTTGGCGCAACCAAAATCTTAACGTTAGTCTCCTTGTGGTTGATCAACTGCATGAAGCCGCCCTCGAGGCCGTCCTTGACGTCGACCTTGCCAGTAATCAAGAGCCTCATTCTTTCGGTGTCGATCAGCTTCTTCTCGATCGCGTCGATAACCTCCGCAAAGTCCTGGGTCACGTAACCCATGGAACCGGTGGCTCTCTTCTCTTGGTAGGTCAGGCACATTGGGATGTAGTTGATAGGCTTGTTGGCCCACACGGCAACGTTGACCGCAACACCACCAGGACCGAGCGCGTCGATGGAGGTGGTGAAAGTCACTGGGATACCGGAACAGTCAAAAGAGGTGTCGAACCCTTCCGTTTCAGGCAACATCTCCTTCAACGCGCCGACGGGGTCCTTATGTTCCATTGGGTTGAACACCTCAACCCCCAGCTGTTCCGCAAATTCCCTCCTGATCGCAGCTGGCTCCGAGCACACAATACGGCCTGCTTTTTGTCCCTGCAAGGCTAAAATCGTGCACAAACCAATAGCGCCACCTCCAATGACGAGAGCCGTTTGGCCAGGCTGGAAGTTGGAACGATTGACCGCGTGCCATGCAACAGACAAGGGCTCGATCAAGGCCGCTAGATCCAAAGGAAGGAAGTCTGGGATCTTCAAAACATGCTCCTGGCCGTAGACGACGTACTGGCCAAACGCACCGTGGTCCGTACCCAACCCAAGGAACGACAAGTGCTTACAGCAGTTTGGCTTCTTGGTCCGGCATGCAGCACAGAACGGAATGTCTTGGCCTGGTGCGTCCGGGTATCTAGCTCTGTCGTAACAAGAAGTGGTGGTTTCAACAACAACTCTGTCACCGATCTTCACACTCGTGACCTTTTCACCCACTGCCTCGACAACACCACTGAACTCATGTCCTGGACACAGAGGCAGCTTTTTACCACTGATTTGGTTTGAGGTACCGTCTTTTGGGAAAAAAATTGGCCCGTCTAAGTATTCGTGGAGATCACTGCCGCAGATACCACAGAAGGCAACCTTGATTTTGACGTCTGTGTCTTGTTTGATTTGTGGTTCTTCAATATCTTCAGAGTACTTGATGTCTTCTCTGCCGTAATAAAGCAATCCTCTCATTTTCACTCGTGTTTTCCGATTCAATGTTGTTGGCCGAATTTGGAAATTGCGAAGAAGCGATGAAATGGACGTAATTTACTGCCACTTTTATATTAATCCCTGTCGGAACAAAAATGGCTTACTACAGACTCGTAAATGCGTGGCATGATGCTCGGGATTCCACGTTATCTAATTAACCCCATGTTGAATCAATAAATGTGACGTCCCGACCATTGAAAATGTCTAATGCATAACGTAGATGCATGATATGTATACATCAAATCTGGACCTGTGCGGTACAAGAGAAAAGCTGTGTATGTTACTGAGAAGTTACAAAGTCTGGTTCATCTTTGTCTGTATCTGATTTGCAGCCATTGGTTCTACAAGTCTAATCAAGACACACAACGTGGAGCTGGTGTTGAGTGCTTTTACAGGCATCATAGGGGGTGTGGTTGACGTCCGTAGGCGACGGCTGCATGAATAAAAAGAATATCCGTTTTTATTACCTGTTTCGGAAAAATTTTGTACAAGAAACGGAATTCTGTCAATGCCATCCGACTAGCATGCAGTCGCTTTGTAGTGATCGAAGTGAACGCCTTTATTTATTTATTGGAACAATAAGATAAGGACGTCCAATGCTTGCTGGCCAATTAAAACTTAGAAAAACACCCGAAAGCTTTATTCTTCAAAATTTTGCTGACTGTCGTTTCGCCAATAACAAGACAGTGCTATATATATTCGAAAAAAAAAAGAGAATGTCTGCATTTGGTTGTCCCGCCCATAGAAGATACACTAATGTTAAATTTAGTAACCTCACACTCATTCTTACAGAGAAACCAACTGCTAGCGTAATCTTTAGGCATGTGCTGAGCAGGCAATGTATTGCAAAGGTCACCTGCATATTGCTTACGTGCATACAATGTGCTTATATGGGTTAGCAAAAATTCTTTGGTGTGAAAAATAGTAGCTACAGAAATGTTGCCGCTGGCTACTACATTGAATATGCACAGCATAAACTCAGTGCTAAAATAATAGTGTCTTTTCGAATAAAAAGTAGGGAATGTCAACTATAAAAACTATTTACACAGACTAGAGAAAAAGGCTAGCTAGTATGCTGACAACTAAAATTTTCAGTTACAACGTACAGTATTTCCTATCAGAGATGTTTGGTCTTAAACAGCGGTCCGTTCATTAGCGGATGTATTGAGACGTATGAGTAAACCCTGTGTAGCTGTTGAGCCGCATTCGAGTGAGAAATGTGTATTGCAGTTCCAACTACTCCTCAAAATCTAAACCGTTTGGAGCCAGTAAAATTTTAACACTCTTTTCCTTGTGGTTGATCAATTGCAAGTAACCACCCTCGATACCATCTTTGATATCCACCTTACCAGTGATCAACATTCTCATCCTGTCCAAGTCAACATGATGGCCATCAATGGCTTCAAGAATTTCAATAAAATCTTGAGTAACGTAACACATTGAACCTGTGGCTTTCTTCTCTTGTGACGTCAAACTCATTGGCATATACTTAACAGGGTCGTTGGGCCAAACAGCAACATTGACTGCAATTCCTCCAGGCGCAAGAGCCTCTATGGATGTATCAAAGGTCGACTGAAGACCTGAACAATCAAAAGACGTTGCAAAACCTTCTGTTTCTGGTAAAAGCTTTTTCAATTCATGGACTGGGTCCTTGTGCTCGTAAGGATCGAAAACTTCAACACCTAATCTCCTGGCAAAGTCCCTTCTGATTGCAGCAGGTTCAGAACACACAATGCGGCCTGCTTTCTGTCCCTGCAAAGACAATATGGTACAGAGACCAATTGGTCCACCACCGATGACAAGTGCAGACTGGCCAGCTTTGAAGTTGGCACTGTTGACTGCATGCCAAGCAACGGCCAAAGGCTGGACCAAAGCGGCCAAATCCAGCGGAAGAAAGTCAGGAATTTTCAAAACGTGATCGGCACCATAGACAACGTACTGGCCAAACGCACCGTTTTCGGCACCTAAACCGATCAGGGATAGATGTTTACAACAGTTTGGTTTATCAGCTTTACACGCAGCGCAATACGGAATGGACTGGTCTACAGTCTTTGGGTATCTTGCCCTATCTGAACAATGTGCCGATGTCTCAACCACCACCCTGTCTCCAACTTTGACGTTGGTGACACCTTTACCTACTTCCTCGACAACTCCACTCATCTCGTGACCAGGGCACAACGGTAGCTTCTTGCCACTGATGTGACTTGCCATGCCTGGCTTTGGGAAGAATATTGGGCCGTCAACATATTCGTGAAGGTCTGTACCGCAGATCCCACAGAACGCTATCTTGATTTTGACGTCGTTATCATTTTCCACCTCTGGTTCCACAATGTCTTCTGAGTACCTCAGGTCTCCCTTGCCATAGTAAAGTATTCCTCTCATTTGTTGCGTTCTTCTTGGTGATATACAGTAGGGAGAAGCAAGCAAGACCTAGCACTTAGCTCTCACATGCAATTGCGATGCGGTAAACGGACTTATTTATACTTGTTTTACCATAAATGCCGTTTACAGTAATAATCGCGGAATTAACACACAATACATTCCCTACAATAACATATTATCTATTATGTACAGAAGGTTCTGCTTTCCCTTACGTGTACAACTGAGTACCCAACTACTCTGCCAACTGTGGCATCTTGTCTTCTTCTGTCAACTGTTTCCCCTATTGATTGAGATCAAGCTTTTTCATTTTATTTGCCTGAGTTCCAGAATCGGCACTGCATGCATAGCGGCCAGTTTTCCATGTATAGAAGCCTATGGCAATTTTGTCTGTCTATTATTCGCAGTGGCTAAACCAGCATTGGACTCCGGCTCCAACCCAGCGTTTCTTTCGTAAAAATTGGAAAAAGCGCGGGATACTAACTGGTTGAAAGAGGAAAGAAACAGACAGAGATAGTTCATGGTCAGTAGCATTAGGAAGAGCAATGTCCAATACCATTGAGATAATGAAACTGTGGTTTGTGAAAGAACTATGTTGCCAGGAAAAAGACACAAAACCAAAAAAAAAAGAATTTGGTGATGATGGGTATCAAATTATTGCCATTTCCTCCAGGTAGCGGAATCACGGCTACTTGATGTCACAGCAATTGCTTAACACACAGCTGCTGGCAATATACTTTAACTGAAGCTTGATGAAACGCGACAATATTAAATTTTCAACATACTGATGCTCACTAGCTTAAGAAAAAACGAGGAAACAGAGAAAGATCAAAAATATGTATTTTATAGTTGCAGATTCGATCAATATACAAACTAGATTGCATACTTATAATTAAAGGATACAATGAGCGATCCTATTATAAGTAGAAAGGCGGCCAAGTCTTTGAGGCTATTTCGAAACAACGACTCGAGTTCGCACCACATAGAAGAGGAGACACAAAAACACCATCATGGCAATAACAATAATAAAGATGAGGAAACTTGTTCCAGTGCCATATTTCTACCGCATGAAGACGGGCTTTTGCCAGAAGAATTGAAACCTGGGTCCTTGGACACTTCTGTTTACGATTGCAATGACAACAAGTGCGAGACACGCAACATTCTCGAAGAGCTAGAAGGTACACCAATGGAAGAGGAGCCTCAAGCAAATGTCACCCCACGTGATGAGAACAAAGAACACGTAGTAGAAGAGCACTTTGATCGTGAAAGGGATAGCCAACAGCATCAGCATCAGCATCAGCAGCAATCACATCTGGCGGAGGAGTACCCGCTAGCAGTGGAATTGCAGCCTTTTCACAACAAAGTTGGAGGTCACACTGCGATTTTTAAGTTTAGTCACAGAGCTGTTTGTAAAGAACTTGTCAATAGAGAAAATCAATGGTATGAGATAATTGAAGTCAAGCATCCTGAATTACTCAATTTCATGCCAAAATACATTGGCGTATTGAATGTTAGATACAACGATTTAACAAGAAAACCAAAGATAGAAGCAAACACTAAACTGCTTCAAGATGATTTACCTGAAGTTAGTTTAGTTGATAATCCGCATATGATACCGTCTGCATTCAACTCAAGCCCACATTCATCAAATTTAATTAACTTTACAACATATAATAGCAATAGCCCTCAGCGTAATGAAGAGCAATCTGTTGATGTACATAGTACAGAGAATGGAAACAGCAGCAGCCAATTTAATGACAATTGTAATAGCGGCATTAATAATGACAATGATGATGATGATAATAATAATAATATTAGAAATAAAAATAATATAATTGATAATAATAATAATAATAATAATACAGGTAGTATAGGCTCAACAAAAGTGAACATCAAGTTGAAAGAACTGGTCTTTTCGGAAATGTTTTCTCCAAAGGCGATAAAACGACATAGAAGGTCAAGCTTGGGACAAGAACAGTTGAAAAGCAACTATTCCCGTCGGCATAGGTATTCGACAAATTCTGCTCCATCCAATCGACCTGATATTTTGAACTCTTTGGAGGAACATCAGGAGAATGCAATTGTTGAAGAAGAAGCATGTATTGATGAAGAGGAAGAAGGATGTAGAATCGAAAGGTTTTTATTATTAGAAGACTTAACGCATGGCATGAAGCACCCAAGTGTGTTGGATTTGAAGATGGGTACCAGACAGTATGGTATTGAAGCAAGTATTAAAAAAAGAATATCACAAAGAAAGAAATGCTCCGATACAACTTCAAGAACATTGGGAACCAGAATATGTGGAATGCAAGTCTGGGACAAACCAACTAAGAGCTTCATTAATAGAGACAAATACTTTGGAAGAAGGTTGAAAGTTGGAGAGTCATTCGTTGAAAGTATTTGTAGATTCCTGTATGATGGTGAAAGCATCTATTCAATTCTACGTCATATCAAGCCATTGCTTAAAAGCTGTGACGAATTACTAAAGAGGATTTCAAATTTGATTAACTATAGGCTATATGGTTCCAGCATCCTATTGATGTACGACGACCATTCGGAAATAATTGTGAGGTTGATTGATTTTGCACAATGCGTTATTGGAGACATCGATACAAGCAAAATGTTCAATGTTACATTTCCACCTGTTAATAAAGGTCATTGTGATGCTGGTTACCTGAGGGGACTGAAATCTTTGAAATTTTACTTTAACCTGATTTTTGAGCAGCTAACTAATGGTGCATCAATTGATGAAATAGACATTAACGACGACAAGTTTAAAATTAACTGCCCATGGCTTGATGCATATGATTCAAATGATGATTGCATTTGCCCATATGACTTTAACAAAGTACCAAACTACGATAGCGATGAAGTTGTTAGTGAGTAGAAGCAATTCATGTTTGTCTTCTATGCATTTTTATCATTTATCCGACCTAATGTTTTAGTTTTATACGTCTAGATTTATAGATTCTACAATTTTGTATTTTATTATTACCTTTGTCACAAACTGCCGTTTAAAGCGTGTCGCAAATGTTAGAATACTATTTAGAGACTAATTACATTTCGTATATGTAAAGAAATCCGAGTGAGACGGTTACAACGTGCAATGACAATCGTAAAAAGTAGTATCTAAAATTCGTTTTACCATGAAGTTTGGAACCTAATCACAGACTATGTTGTTGAGCCAGAAGGTTGAAGTTTCATGTTCAAATGAAAAATGGGGTTTGGAGAAAATTTTCTCAAGAAGTGAAGAGTTCAAATAAAATACATTATATTATTATTATAAAAATAAAATAAGAGTTAGTCAAACAGTACTTAATTGACTTTTACAAAACTTATATTCAATAGAGGAGGATAAGATTTAAAAAAAAGGTAATTTGAATTCTAAGCTCATAAAAGAATTGGTGATA
Source organism: Saturnispora gosingensis (assembly GCA_030570395.1). Lineage (NCBI taxonomy): Eukaryota > Fungi > Ascomycota > Pichiomycetes > Pichiales > Pichiaceae > Saturnispora > Saturnispora gosingensis. The sequence continues at coordinate 633,321 of JAJLVU010000003.1, forward strand.
AAATACATATCAAAAATAATGTTTTTTAAAAAGGGGAGGGAAATGGTAAGTAAATCAATGTTGTTGTTGAGCGTGTTGCTGACTTGGTTGTTGATTTGATTGTTGCGAGACTTGTTGAGCAACTTGTTGTGGATGATGCAGTTGAGATTGAGAGTAGAACTGGTGAACTAGCTGTGGGTAATGTCCATTGTTTGATTGTTGAGATTGTTCAAATTGTTCTTGTTGTGCAGCAGGTTGGAATTGGCGAACTAATAAATCGTTATTAAATTTAGGTTTGAATTGGCCACCAACTTGGTTATTCAACAGCTGAGCTTGTTGTTGCTGAAGCTGCTGAATTTGTTGCGGTAGCTGAGAAGGTTGTTGAGTGGATGATTGAGCGAGCGCAGACTGAGCTTGCTGTTGTTGCTGTTGCAAGAAAGGACTGAAGTTATGAGCATTCAACTGTCCAGATATCACTTCAATGGCATTGGTAATGGAAGGAATGTCAGAAGGCTGAGAAGTTTGCTCAGATTGGATCGTAGTGCTTGAAATGGATTTCAACTTTTGTCTTTCAAGTTCCTTGTCCCTTTCCTTTCTAATCATTTGCTCCATCAACTGGCGGTCGTTGATACCAAGTTTCTCCATTTTCTTCAAATGACCCTTTTCATGTCTTTTTTTGTCACTGTTTCTAGCAAATCCTTTACCACACAGGAAGCACTTGTGAGGCTTTGTAGTCAAGTGGACCCTGGCATGAGAGTCGTGATTGTACTTCTTGTCGAAGATCTTACCACAGTGGGCACAAATGTAGTGACGCAGAGGTGGATTTGTGTGTCTCTTCTTTTTAGCTTTGAGCGGATTGTAGTCCCCGTCGAAGTCTTCGTCCTGTAAGCCACGTTCTTCGTCGTCTTCGTCCTCCTCGTCATCATACTCGCTATCTTTTTTAGTTTTCTTCTTAGAAGGTTGTGCAACTGAAGCAGCAGCCTCTGCTAGTGCAATAAGTTCAGCCTTTGGTTTACGGCCTCTCTTTTTACCTGTGTATGGAAGTCTGTTGGCGTTAGCAGATCCCGAGGCAGTGGCAGGGGTTGGTGGTGGAGAAGGCTTCTTCTTGATGGTGGCCACTCTTCTTCTCGTTCTGATCCGTCTGGCAACATACGCAGGCCCAGCAGTGGAGTTCAACAGTTGAGAAACTGGATTTTGACCCTCGTTTTGTCTTGGCGGATCGAGCAATGGGTTCTGAGGTGAGTTTTCCCTATGGAGCACCTGGTGTTTCGAGTTCTCTGGATGCTCGTCTTCCAAGTCTAAATTCACCTTGTATTGCTTCCAGTCCGCAAATGGCGTTTGTTCCACAAACTCAATAAACTGGGGGATTGTCTCAAAGTGGAGGTGGAAAGCCCCCTTGCTCAACTTATTCAACACATCATTATGATTATAATAAACGGCAAACGCTGAGTGCTTCACTAATACGTAGATTGCATTCGCCATAGCTGTCCTTGGCCTTCCTAAGCACTTTTCTCTGTTTTTCTTTCAAAAGAGAATGTCAACGTGGCCCGAGCTGCTCAGGCGCTCTGCGTCGGCGCTCCTCAACAGAGCTTCGCTCGCCTTCGGCAAAACAACTCGGGCAAACTCTCCTTCTACCACGACAGTCTCGTTGTCGTGGTCTAGTTGGTTACCAAGTGCTCTGACACGAACAAAGGCAGAACCAAGAACAGGTTCGTGGTCCTCAAGCTCAAGCCCGAGCTCGACACCAACACCACTCAAAAGTGTCTGCAACGAAGCCTTGTAGCGTTCTTCTGCAGAGGTCAGGTTCTCCAGAGTGGCCCCAGCACGAATCTGTTCGGCACGGTTCCACCCATAGGCCAGGATACAGCGTTTGTTACGTGCTTGAATCACACGTAACACGTACTCGCTCAACTCGTCTTCGTCTTTGCTGCTTGCTTCGATCTGCGTCTCCAGGTCCCAGCACTCTTTAATGGTGGCGTCCACTAAGTCGCCCTCGTGTCTTTTGCTATTGAGGAGACTTGTCACTAGTCGCTGGCCTGCTTCTCCATACATGATTAAGAATATTGTAGTTCACTAGCACGGTTAAACGTTCTTTTGGTAACTCTTTTTGTGAACGCGTCAGTTGCTCATTAAAATAACGCTGTATGTATCTGACGGCCATTATCGCTATCTGCTATGACAATCAGCTGCTACAAAGATGCTATTTTGAAAGATCATTGAAACCCAATTTAGTTTGCAGATGCTACGATTATAATTTATTATGGCACGGTCTCAACCAATGCTTCTTGCCAAAATCTTAGGTCCTTGGAATCACAAACCGTAGCTTTGAAGTGTTAAACGCTTTTTGAAACAGTAGATTATATTTACAGTAATTCCGCATATACCTATTTTTATCATAGTTTCAAACTTTTAAATTTAATTGTGACAGACAGCATTATCTTTAACCCAGACATGAAGAAAATGCAGCTAATATCCCTACCTAAAGTTAACCCCTAACAAGGACTTCAGCACTTTAGAAATTGTGTTGATACCCCCTAGTGCGGCAGCCGCTAACCTTTCCTTTGGCTTCTTTTCTTGCAGGTGCCATTTACATTTCAGCTACAATGTCAACACATTATACACACTTCAATGAAAAAAACGCTTTTTAAGATATAATAATTTTATGCTACATGAAAAAGACCGACAGCAATAAGAACACAACTGCTCTGTTTTTGCGTCGTCAATTAAATACTCTTTTGAGTGATTGCGCCATTAGTCTCTCTTGCCTACAAACCAGTCAAATATCATATTCAGTGAAAGAAAAATTGAAAGTCATTATTTCAGCTTTCACATTTAAGCAAAATATTTGGCTGTCAACTTATCTATTTGTTACATCAAATTGAACTCATTTTCCTTTTGCGCTTCTCTGGCCTTCTTGAACATCAAATTCTTACCGCTGGCCTTACGCTTCTTGGTCTCATTACCACTTCCAATTGCCTTTGGTCTTTCTCTCAATCCAAATGATTTGGCCAAGTGACCCAAGTGAACGTCCTTAACGTTGAAAATACCTCTCTCTTCATTCAAATGTGTTGTATATGCTCTGATATGAGAAAGAAATGCCTTTTCGCAAATTTCACGTGTCCTGCCTTCATTGATAACTCTCCTTTCTAGGTTTAACTGGAATGTGGTAGCATGCATATCCCATGCACCTACTTTATTAAACTTGTTACCCTTGAACTCCTCATTTTCCTCGACTGCAAAAGCCGTTTCTAACACTTTTTCATAGGATTCAAATTGAATACTTGACTTCTTATGCAATGGCTCAATGACTTCTATATACTTTTCTTCCAAGCCTGGCATTAAAAATAACCACGCTTCACCCTTACCACCAAGTCTCGCAGTACGACCAACTCTATGCAAGTGATCGTTGATTGTGAAAGGTGGGTCAAATTCAACAACTTCATCAATATTCGGTAGATCAAGACCTCTTGATGCAACATCTGTACATATCAGTATTTTACCCTTTGTTGAGTCTTCCTTACTAAAGTTTGCCAATGTGTTTGAACGTGCTTTTTGTGATAGTGACCCATGTAATTTATAAACTAGTAAATCTTTTCCAAGCTCAGGTGCCGTAGACCCTTGAATATCATCTCTCTTAATGAGCTCTCCATTGGAGGATAATGCAAGAAAATGGAAATCAACACTGTCAGCACAAGACAAAAAGACCATTGTTTTATTTCCAACCTTTGTAATATTTTTCAAAACACCCGATAATGTAACATATCTCAACTTAGGAGGAACAACAATAACTCTTTCAATCAATTGATCTGGTGCTTTCATATGCTCCTCTACATCTTCATTAGCATTACTCTGGGCACTAATGACCTCACCTCCATTTTCCAAAGAAATTTCTCCCAACTTTTTAACATTACCTTTTAATGTTGCTGAACAAAGCACATTTATTCTTCTATTTGGTAAAACTCCTTGCATTGGGCCTAATTCCCTTACAAAATCAGTGTTCAACTTGTATAAAATCTTTTTAATGTTCTCTTCAAAACCCAATTCCATTAATCTATCACCTTCGTCCATTACCAAATAACGCACTTGTCCAAGCTTTAAATTGTCTGTATTCTCAATATGGTCAACGAGTCTACCAGGTGTGGCGATTAGAATATTCACACCTTTTCTAAGTCTAGCTTTTTCGCTTTTCTTCTTTTCTCCACCAATAACAATTCCTGGAACAACCCAGTTACATGCCATTCTACAGAGCTTCTCTTCCAAAAACGTATAGATCTGCTGTGCAAGTTCTCTAGTTGGCGTTAAAATCAATGCGTAAATTCCGCTTTGTCTATTGATTTTCTCCCTACTGTATAATAACTTATCCAATATAGGTAAAACAAAAGCCAGGGTTTTACCTGAACCCGTTTGTGCTTGCATAAAAATATCATTTTGGGCTTGCTGTAGTCGTGGGATCACGAGCCTTTGAATTTTGGTTGGCTTATCAAACTTAAGGGTTTCTAACGTCTTCACAATATTACCATGCAAGTTTAGCTCGTTAAACTTTGCATCGGGTGAAATAGCATTAGATGGTGAAAACTTCTGCAATTCTTCATTTGCTCTCTTTTGAATTTCTCTATTAGCTGTAAATAAAGATGTCACAATTTGACCATTAGCACCAACACCGTTGGTAGTAGCTTCATTAGCAGTACTGTAACTTCTTTTTTGACTTAAAGGTGTTTCATTACCACCACTAGTTGACATCTTTTTCTCAAAAGTACCTCCTCTACCTTGACTTTTTAACTGCTCCTTTCTCCTATCTGACCATTTACCACCGGTGATCTTGACTTTTTTTTTAGTTACTGTTCCAGAGGTTGGAACAGAAAAATTCATCATCATCCCATCGTCTTCCTCCATCGTAATTGATGTGTTGCTAGGTTGCTAAACTTAATTTGGAATTTGGTATAAACCTTTTATCAACTAAGCAAATTTGAAATAAAAAATTTTGAAAAAAAATTTCATGAAATTTGATTTCTCTTTCACAGCCTTAAAATATTCTTTCCATTGATCAATAATTGCAATTGAACCATGTTATTTGTGCCAGAAGAAGATGTTGATGAAGTTGTAGTGGAAGATCCTGTTATTAAGACGATTCCACTTTATTTGAATATGCTTCCCGATACGTTGCGCCCATTGCTGGTACAATCTAAATCTAAGATTTCACCTAATTCAACTATTCAATATAAACAAAAGGCATCAATTATCGAAGTAGAAACACCATTGTCAACAGAGAAATTCTTTTCACAGGAACAGGCACAAAATTTAGGCTCTTCCAATAAAGCGTTAAAGGGAGTGATCATTAATAACGACGTCAAAAGCCAAAGTGATTTGGAAAACGAAAATTTAATACGATCACAGCCAGGTACAATTGGAGGATCTCAGTACTTTGCTTTGTTGGAAAGGGAAAATGGTATTCATATGTCAAGTATTCAGGATACTGTGGTTTTGAATCCTGATTTTACTCATATTGACGATGCAAAAAACGCAAGAAACCAAACAAATCAGCAGCAGCAGCAACAATTCAATCAAAATTCCAATACACAGTCTGCCAACGGTGAAAAGAAAGTTAACATTGTTACTATGTCTGCAAAGGGGGCCAAAGAAATTTTACCTAGATTAGGAGGTGCCCTCTTGAGTTCCAAGTTGGAAACGGAGGAAGACCCTGTGGTATTAGACATGAAACCCTCAAGTTCTGAGATTATCGAATCCTTTATTTGCAACAATAAATCAAAGGTATTAACATCATCCATGACACAGGATGAATACCTAAATTCTCTGTTAGACCAATCAGCCTAATAAAATCGCTTTTTTAATAAAATTTCTTAGAATATAATTATAAATATAATAGTATGTAAAGATGAATTATCTTAGTAAATACAGGACATTAAACTTGAATGATGTTGCAAAACTTAATTTAAAACAGTCATATCCAGCTTTTCTTTCATTTAATTACCTAATTCAACAACTTTCTTAGCAGCGGCATCCAATTGGTCCTCCATGTACAATTGCAATCCAGAGTTGGCAATCATTTCCTTGGCAATTTCCAAGTTGGTACCTTGCAATCTAACAACAACCGGGATAGTCAAACCCAAGTTCTTAGTAGCCTGAATCAAACCATCAGCAACGTAGTCACATCTGACGATACCTCCAAAGATGTTAACGAAAATAGCAGAAACCTTCTTTTCAGTCAAAATCAATTCAAAGGCCTTTTCAATGGTTTCTGGGGTAGCACCACCACCAACATCAAGGAAGTTAGCTGGGTCACCACCGTAAAGCTTAACAACATCCATGGTGGCCATCGCTAAACCAGCACCGTTGACAAGACAACCGATGTTACCATTCAACTTGATGAAGTTCAAACCGTACTTGGAAGCAGTGACCTCATCAGGGTCTTCTTGGGTGATGTCTCTCCAGGAAAAGACGTCCTTTTGTCTGAACTCAGCGTTGTCGTCGAAGTTGAACTTGGCATCCATACACATGACTTGCTTGTCAACGGTCTCACTCAATGGGTTGATTTCAATTTGAGTGGCATCCTTCTCTCTAAAAATCTTGTAGAGGGTTTGGATGTTTTTGGCAGCATCACCAATGACACCTTCAGAGAAGCCAAGTTGGGAAGCGATTTCCTTGGCAAGGGAATCAGAAACACCGTCTTCAATGGCAACGGCGTACTTCTTGATAGCTTCAGGGGTTCTCTTTGCAACACCCTCGATGTCCATACCACCTTCAGAGGAGGCAATGATCATTGTAGACTGGTTCTTTCTGTCCATGACAATAGACAAGTAAGCCTCGTGCACCGCGTCCTTTCTTTCAACAATGTAGACAGCAGTGACTTCCTTACCAGCTTCACCGGTTTGCTTAGTGATCAACTTGTGACCCAACATCTTACCAGCGAGATCTCTGGCTTCTTCAGCCGTTTCAATCATACGAACGCCTGATTGCAAACCGTTGTCAAAGTGACCCTTACCTCTACCACCGGTCAAAGCTTGTGCCTTGATGACCAATCTGTTGGATCCAATGTCCTTAGCAGCCTTGTATGCCTCTTCTGCAGTGAACGCAGCTTCACCCTTTGGTACACCAACTCCGTACGACTTAAGAAGTGCCGCAGAACGGAACTCGTGAATGGAAAGGTTTCTGGCCTGTGACTTGGCAATGAATCTAGCGCTGGTTCTTGCAAACATTGTTTAACGTTGTCTTTGTTGAAGAAGGAACTACTCGTCGATGGTCTATTTCGCGTTCGCAGTGTGATAAGTGTCCCCTTTTAACTCATGGGAAAAAATTTCATCACGAACTTTTCGGCCTACCGCAGCAAAAACATCCGACCACGGTGCAAGCTGAAGCAGACGGTCACCAACAGACAGTTCTAGCTTCTGTATGCATGCCACGATGAATTTCTTGCAGCTTATTTAGTAGAAAAATGGCTCTATATATTCCTAAATTTTGTTTATGGTCAAAGTACAAAAAATGCTTAGCATTTTCTCACCCTAGATGCTCAGGCAAGTTTACCCTTCTCTAATACAGGACCCATCTGCGCTAAAAGAGTCCACAGCTTTATGTTAGACTTGGCATAACTGATGTCAAGAACATCGTGGTATTCTGCGTATTCGGTGTTGAGAAACTGCTCTTTTCTGCACAGGAAGTAGTCCCACACAGACTTTGTGTGCTGATACACACCGAGCCTGACTCGTTCTCTCTCGCAGTTACCAATGAAGGTACCATATTGGCAGGAGTACAAATGATACACCAATCTTCGCAAAAACCGCTCGTTGAACTCAAACTTCGTAGGGTGCTGGCTCATCATCTGGAAGATGCAATCCATAAATTGTTGGAACACGGGAGATTCTAGCTTGACACCCTGGTGATGCTGAAAACGCTGGTTCAAGGCTCTGAACCGCTGAAAGTTGCCAGACTCTGTGTGGTTGTAGAACTTGGAGTCTAACTGCAAATGCCCGCACCTGTCGTTGAACCGGTGGCCAAACGAACACCATTCTTTCTCAATCAACACGCAGATTCCGTCAATGGTCCTGTAGTATGGATCAATGCAAAGTTGCACAAGCGACGAAATTTGAGCCGTTCTGTCCCATCCATCACTACAATGGATCAAGATATGAACGCCCTCAAGTGTTATCCACTTCGTTAGCATCTCAACTCCCTTCAGAATGCCCCTGATGTGTTCAAGCCACCCAGTTTTGCCAACCATGTCTTCGTCAATGCTGTTGCTGATGCTCACATCAATATCGCTGTCTTTCAACAGATCCTTGAACTTGTTAAGCGAGTCTCTCATAACGTGAATGTTGTCGATATTTAAATACAGTTTTCGACATTGGGGCCCATAGTATTCGACATTTTCACTTCCTGCCCCAAGTGCCATCTGTGCTGTAGCATTTGTTACTGGTCTTGCATCAACAATAAGGTTCTTAGCATCTTGTTTATCATTGGAGTCAAAGATTTCCTTCACCAACATTTCGTCTTGAATAGACCGATTTTGTTTTATACCGACTAAAGGTTGAGCACACCGTGTTATAGTACATCCATTAGCTTTATAATAATAAGATAAGGTTGGAAACCTGTTCCTAGACCGATATCTAACTGCATGTCTCAACATAGAATCAGTGACGTTATTTGGAATAATCAACTTCCTTGGGTAACTATCACAAAGTGAATAATCGTTGTTCAAATCTGTTAACCGCCATTTGGAACCCTCAAAATCCAAACCTTGTCTTTCAAATTCTCTTTGAACATGATATAAGTCCCATCCATTGTACTCTTGTTCAATCTTAGCGGGCTCATAACTAAATGCATATAAATCTTTAACTTTTTCAATACAGGTAAGCTTCATCATTACTTCAAAAACTTCTTGTGCTCTTAGTATATTCTTGAATTCCAACGCAATAAATGTGAAATCTCTCATTTGGATCCTAATGTTTGCACCTCTACTTTTATTTCTATTACTTTCATTATCCTTTTCATTACCATTCTTTGATTTGTTATCACCGTCACTATTATTCAACAATCCAAAAGTATTGGACAAGAGAGATCCAAAACTCTCAGGCTTCTTTAGATCAAGACTCTCTTCAGCAGATAGTGTAACTGCCCCCCGGTAGAAGTCAACTCTATCTATCATAGGATAACATCCCCAAATCTCAAACGGTCTCTGCCCCTCAATTGGGCTCGATTGTATAAAAACGAAATGGTGTTTACTAAACCTCATGCTTCCAATGAAACTATACCCTCGTCTGTACAACGTCACCTCCTCTACCTGTAACATTATTCTAGAATCCATATGAATATTAGAATTTTAGTGTGTATCTATATATCGAAAATTTCTATAAAGCGAGTTTTTCCTTAACGTTCATGTTTTCACTAAATCGAACATAAACTAAACATATTGACCCCATTTACTCATTTGTCTCCAGCGCTGCGATTGGGTCATCTCTCTAATCCTAGAAATGGCTCTTTTAAACGCAAACATTTCATCTTCACCTGTAAATTGTGCTCTTTGAGAGAGTCTTTCTTGAAGATCTTGATGTGCTCTGTTGACATCGTAATCAAGTTCTTGGTAAGATGCGAAACTAGGTCTGTGTGGATTTGCAAGATCGCTCTCAGTCATAAACTGCATTTCATCTTCTTGAACTGCAATGGAATTGGTGTCTTCTTTTGCAGAATGTATTTTTTGATATTGCGGGTGTGAAACTCCAACATTAGTAACTGCGTTGGGTGTTTCTCCTTTCCGTCTCATTTCCTCTTCAATTGGGCCCGAGCTTGACTTAATTCCTGCATCCATTAGACATAAATAGTTCGGCCCATCTTCAATAGGAGTACATTGAAATCTATCAGCAACACCTTTCTTTGAACTTTTGGTTTCAGGGAAGAACAAATTCTCTGGTTCACATTCCATTCGAATGATCAAGTTACATCTTTCATCGTAAAGTGCATCTACCAAAGTGATTAGTCTTCTAGCTTGATTTTTCATTTTCTTACTCATAATTGGGACGTTGTCAATAATCACCATTTTATATAAGCTGGCAATTTTTATGAAGTCAGCAGGGCCGTAAGCAGAATCCTCAATCAAATCATTGAAGTCCATGAAAACAACTTGATCATTTTCACTAACCGAAGGCATAACAACGTCTCTTCCGTAATTGGTGAATGCAACAATATTTGATCTCGGGTTTTTTAGATACTCTTCCTTTAATTTATTCCAGCGATTAAATTCACCATTTTCACTATCAATAACTAACCACGATTCCTTTGCTCTTGATTCAACGTCTTGTAGTAAATCAGTTCGGTAGTCTGTTTTGCTCTGAATATCCCAAACATCACACCTCATTTTCAAAATTCTTTCAAAGCCATCCATTGATGAATCAGCAACACCTCCAGAGTACAATTCTGCTGGCAGTCGATTTGAACTTGAAATTAAAACTCCACCAAGTTTGAAATAGTAAGTAAACAGGATCTTGGTAATTTTTGCCATGGCGATATCAGGTAGCATAAACTCATCGAGTATCAAAACATGACATTTGTTGATTAAAATAGATGCCAAATGGTACAAAATCATATCATTCTCGTGAGCTAATAACGAATGATTAGACTGAATATCACCAAGTCTTTTTTTCTGTGAAATTTTGTTCACCTCTCTTAATACCCAGTTGTTGAATGCAGTTTGGTGTATACGCCATTTGCCTTTGATTGGCAAGGAATCCGCAAATATGTCCATACAAAGGGACTTTCCACTACCGACTTCGCCATTTACTAGAAGACCCTTCGGAACCTTTGATAAATCTTCTCTCATAAGCTCTTCTTCGTCATTAAGCTTCACAATCAATGATTTGATTTGCTGCTCTTGAGAATGTGTCCTATACCAACCTATTGTTCTTTTATACAGCTCACCTCTTGCCTCTGCATTCATGTTTTCAAGCTCCCTGTATTTTATTTCTAAGTTACGAACCACTTCGTTTACTTTCACCTTCGTCAAGTCCGGTTGGTAGTTCTGTAGGTCATTGGAGAGCTTTGCTAATTTCTTTATCAAAGCTAACTGGTGTGGATCTAGCTTCAACTGACCTTGTGCCACCTTAGATTTATATATCAAATAAGGGTCTGTAACGGTCAATGAAGATGAATACCTTCTCAATATAGAACGTACTAGCTTCCACTGCATAATTCTCTAATGTACTACCATACAAAGAAAAACATCTGTCCTTGATAAAAAAATTATTCAATTTACAATATATAGATATTTATGACAGCAAATAACACCGGAAAGTCCGAATATGGCAAACATAATAGGATACAGTTGGAAAAAGCCTAAAAAAATTATCAACCATTGCAACTTCCAGGTTGTTTTCCAGAAACAAAAAATTAAGCTTAACATAAGGTGGTTTTTAAAAAAACAGTATATAGTGTGTTGTATTTGTTGATCAATCTAACTGGATCTTACGTTCGTTTTTCATAACCCAGATTTGCCATCCGCAAAACACAAAGAAACCAGCGTAAATGGCAATGGCACCAAAAATCGTACGTGCAACTTCCTTACCATCTTCGGGTTGGGTGATAGATCCGGTCATTGATTCATGGTTATTGTAGAATAGAGATGCAATCACAGACAGAATCAAAATACCAAAAGCACTCACTATTGTACAAAACCAAGCTTTTCCTGCCTTCAAAAAGTTGTCATACAATTGTTAGTATATAATTCTAACTCTTCCTCTTTGGAAAATTAAAGTTGCACCACTAATGAGATAGCACAAATAAATCAATGCCGAGATTGAAATTGCTCTGATGCAACTGCACTTTAAGTCTCAGCGCTTATTAAAACTACTACTTACAGATACAACGGCCTTCATATCAATGTCTAACTAGTAGAAAACGAGTACCTGCTAATCCTTACAAAATGTGAACGCGCAAGAAAAATTTCTGTTGAGTGAGATCTTGCGTGGCGCATTGTCTATGTCCCTGTACGTGGCGAGTGAGCTAATCACAAAAATCATTAATTACAAGTGTAAAATAAGGTCACTAAGTCATTTTATAGTATTATTATATTAGATTATTTTATTGTCCAGACTAGCTTGTCAATTATTAGAGTTTTTATCTTTATTCAGGGCCTCAATTTTGGCCTTCTTTCTTAACCTTTCAACCTCCTGTTCGTCTCTTCTCTGCGACTTTTCCACAACCAAGTTTCTTAACAACCTGTTTTCCATTTCTAACTGTTGGATCCTTGATTCTAAGACTTTTGACAAATCCTGGGCTTCTTGCAAACTCTTTTCCATTTCTTGTTCCTTCATTTTCTTTTTCTGGCGGAATCTAGCACTGGCTGCAGTAACTCTTTGCCTCTTCTCTTCTTCGGAATCGCCGACTTTCTCCCCTGTACCTTCTGATTTGATTGCAGGTGTAGAGTTGGAAGTTGTTATTTTGATATTTTCTTTCTTCTTCTTAGATTTCGTCCCTACTGAGTTTGGACTAGCGAAAGAATCCATGCTTTGTAACTGATCCAGAGATGAAGTGGATTGATTGGATACTGATCCCAACCTGCTATGTTGTTGTGTGTTACCCGTGGGAGTTGTATTACTCGTGGTAGTAGTAAGTGGATGTGGTATCTGTGGTACATTAGCAGATGTCAACATATGTAAAGAGTCAAGAGTATTAGGCGAAGAAATTGGAACATTGTTCAAAGGATTGCTCTGCGCTTGATTTTGACTTTTAGACAATGCAACAACCAAGTCTGTTAGGAGATTCTGTTGCTGCGGTTGAACAGCATTAGCTAATGTCTGGGCTAGCAAATTAACTAGTAAAGAATTGTTACTTGGCTGAAGTTGTTGGATTTGTGGCGTTTGTTGCTGTTGCACTGGTTGAGGAGTCATAGGAATTTGATTAAACATTGATGGAATTGGAGTGCCTGTTCCGGCAGTAATTGTTGAGGCTCCGCTATTATTTCTACCAGTTTGCGATAAGAATGACTGAGATTGATAAATGGCTGGATTGGCAGCAAGACCTCCAACTTGTGGTTGGTTGTTATTATAAACTTCTGGTTTGTGGAAAGCTACCAGACTTGCAAGTGCATCAATTTGTGTTTGCGAAAGACCCGCTGCAGATAAAGTGTTCTGTGCTCCCTGAGGAACATGCACTCTTGTTGAGGGTATTTGGGGTATATTTGATTGACGCATTTGCTGCTGTTGTTGCTGTTGTTGCTGCTGCTGCTCGATCATACTAGGAGATATGTCTTGCACACCTCTAGCAAAGTTTGGAGACGCAAACATCCCGCGATTAGCAGTAGCAGGTGCCTTTCCAAGTAACTCATGAATAGTGGACGGAATTGGAGGGGCAGAAAGATTACTATTTGATTCTGTCTCAGTAGCATTGTTAGATTTAGGATTAGCTTTCTTTTGCTTATTTTGCTCTGGAACACCTGCAGATCCAGACAGCATATTAGAACTGCTATTGTTATTCGTTGATGTAGCTGCCCTCCCACTAGTGTTGTTGTTGCTTTGCATGGCATCGTGATAATCGTACTTTCTCTTATTCGTATAGCGCTGAGTCAAGTTTTGGTACGTCTGCGCAGGAATGGGTCCACCGCTACTGTTGGTAGATAACGAAGGACTGACATGATTAAACGAAGTTGCTTCTGCAAATGAAAGTAAGTCGTTTCTAGTGTTGGGTGACATGTATCTATTTTGATTACTTAGCGAGTCATTTGACGAACCCTCGTTATTAATTGGCTTATCTTCATCTGGAAAGATGAATGTGTCGTCTGCAAATGCAGCTAGCTCTCGCTGGAGTTGATCGTTGAACATCATGTTATCTGGTGTGTTAGATGTCACTGCCGCTGATGGTGTGTCGTTCTGAAAAAAGTTTTCCATGTACACTAGCTGCTCTAGCAACGCCATAGGCGTATCCTCAGGTGACATATCTTTAGCTTGTGAAGTGTCCTTGTTTCCACTCATTTATCAAGCGCTATCTATCTTATATATATAAATCGTCCTCCTTTTGACTCTTATTACCAGAGTGTACATTAATTGGAAAAGTGCGCCCACTGAAACCTGAAATGGCGTCACGAATTTGAAAAATTTTCACATAGCACGTGACTCAAAAATGCGCCACATTCTCTCCGCTGCCGCGCCACGCGACGTCCTTCTTGTCGTTGTCGTGGCTCGTGTTACACCAGCCACATATCTCTTCGGCCATGGCCTGAGCACCATCGACTTTGACTTGTTCAACACCTGAGTTAAGAGCACCCTTTACGTGGCCCTTCAACTGAGGGATAACATTCTGAGGCACTAGGGCTGATATCACTACTAAAGAGGTTTGCTCCTCATTCAAAACGTCAACGTAGGAGAGCAATGGCGAATAAACGTCGTGAATCGCATATTGCCAGAGGTCGGGATAAGAAGAAGCCATTTGATTAGAAACACGACTGCTTATTTTAGTGTATACCTTGTTCCAGTAATCACGACCGCGTTGCTGGATGTGCTGATATTGTTCCCAAGATGTAATGGGCTCTCTGTTGGGAGAGCTGGCCTCCTTTCTCAGGTTAGCAGGCGTGCTTTCTTTGAGCATCATCATAGAGTTTATACATTTGGGTAATCCGGAAAGCGCAGCAGTCTTCATGATACTCTCTCTGAACTGCTCTGTTGTTTGAAATAGCTGTGCTTGGTTTAGTTGTGGTGAAGTGTATGGTGAGTAGTTTAAATTCTCACCTTTGGCTTTCATGTCAGCATAATTGTCTAGAACTCTAGTGACCTTATCAAAAAGACTAGGGCTAGGGCTTTCGTTCAAATACTTCAAATGCATGGCGTAGTGGTATAATCTCGGAATTTCCTGTGGCTGATTGCAAACTGTGAGCGTAACCGTGGCCACCAAAAACCACGAATCCTGCAATCCCTTCCAGTTGGCAAGTGAAGCGAGCCTCTGTGGTGTTAAAATCATGCCAAATGAATAAATAATTGTACTCTGTATATAGAATGTATATATAACTTAGTTTAAGTATAAGTAATTAGAGATGACTGCACTAGTGTAACATTGGCTGAAGAAAATTACTTTTTTGTTGAATAGCAGAATGCTCAGGAACCACAAAAAGTGATCAGTACAAACCCTTCAATTCATGAACGAGAGTCAACACTTTGCCGGTCTTGTAGTATGTCTCAACATTTTTCACAACAAGTTCTTCCATGCTTTTCAAAGTTTCTACTGTGTGGGTCCCCATATGAGGTAAGGAGACAACATTTGGATATTGTGCCAATTCCATGTCAATGTTCGGTTCGTTTTCCCAGACATCAGATCCGAAAGAGAGGATCTTACCGCTGTCAAGACCTTCCTTCAGTGCCTTTTCATCGATGACTGGACCACGAGCGGTGTTGACAATCACAACGCCATCTTTCATTTGGCTGATCAGATCTTTGTTGACCAAGTGGAAAGTCTCCTTATTTAAAGGAATGTTTACAGAAATAATGTCACTGTTTCTCACGAGCTCGTCAATGGTGGAACAATACTCGGCATCCTTCTCTAATTCTGGTGACAGTCTGGATCTGTTGTAGTAGATGATCTTCTCAAACCCAAAACCAGCTAATCTGTCTCTAATAGTTCTACCAATACCACCCATTCCAAGAATACCAACGGTGCGGCCTTGTAGAGAATGGCCATATGGTGTACCAGCAGACTTGCTATCGGATGGCCACTTACCTTTCATGAGGTTCTCGTGGCCCAGCTGGAAATTTCTGAGGCAGGCCATAATCAAGAACACATTCGTATCGGCAGTAGCGTCATCAACCAAACCTGGAACATTTGACAATTGCAATCCAAGGTCTCTGCACGCAATGGCATCAACTTGGTCATAGCCAGCGCCTGTGTGAGATATAGCTTTCACAGAGGTATACTTTGCCACCTTCTCGAGTAATTCTCTGTCAAACAACCCAGTAGATGTGGCTGATTGGTATGTTCTGGCAATGTAATTTACATCTGCATACATACCCGACTCCAATTCATGGAAAAACTCTGCTCTTGTTTTACATGGCGACTCCACAATTTCAATTTTATCGTAGTTTTTAACCAACTCACCCCAGGTGGCCTCGGCAAATCTTATAGGACCAAATCTGAGGACTTTGAACGGTTTTTGGGTAGCTTCAAATGTAGCCATGTTTGTTTTTTGAATAGTATAAGAAGAAAGCGATGAATAAATTGCCAAGATTCTGCTCGCCTATCGGAGTCCTCATTACAAAATTTATAAATCAATAGTATTTGACTACAATTTACCTTCGAGTTCAGGAGCCATAGTCAAAACACGGCGAGTCTTTACATAATTGACAAGGTTCTTCACCACAAATTCCTCCATGGCTTTCATTGTCTCCACTGTGTGCGTACCCATGTGAGGAAGCGACACAACATTGTCCATTTTTATGAGGTCCATGTCAACGTTCGGTTCGTTTTCCCACACGTCGGAGCCAAAAGATGCCACTTTACCTGCTTTCAAAGCTCTCTTTAGTGCCATCTCGTCCACGACTGGACCACGAGCGGTGTTCACAATAACGACACCGTCTTTCATCATGGATAGAGAACTGTCATTGATGCAGTGCTTGGTAGCGGCGTTCAACGGAACTGAAATACTAAGTACATCGCAGGATTCAAATAGCTCTTCCTTCGTTTTACAGTAAATGGCTCCTTTTTCCAATTCTGGGGCTAACTGTCTTCTGTTGTGATACAAAATCTTGGAAAACCCAAACGGCTGAAGTCTATCCCTAATGGTCCTGCCAATACCGCCCATTCCAAGCAATCCCAAAACTTTGCCCTGTGGGTCGTTACCTATTGGGGTGTCTGCACATTTGTGCGTTGGCCATTTGCCGGCCCTCATATTCAAGTGCGATAGCTGAAAGTTTCTCATGGCAGAGAGCAGCAAATATACCGCAGTGTCAGCAGTGGCATCGTCAACCAAATTAGGCACATTTGACAACTGAATACCTAGTTCCCCACAGTGATTCACATCAACCTGATCATAACCAGCTCCATTGTGAGAAATTGCCTTAACGTTTGTGTATTTCTTGATTAAATCCAACAACTCCTGGTCCATGAGTCCCGTTTGCTTAACTGATTCAAAGGTCCTCGTAATGTAATCTACCTTAGAGTATTTGCCACTTTTGAGTTCACTAACAAACTGAGATCTGTCCTCGGCCTTCGACTCGATAATGTGCAATTGATGTTTGGCAACAGCTGTTTCCCATGCATCCTGTGCAAACCTGGTAGGAGCTAATCTGAGTACATTCAGACGGCTACCTGCTTTGCTCGATAGTGCTCTAATACCCGACATTTCTTCCTGCTCAAGAAGAAACACCAAACTTTTGGCCGCTTCGGAGTTTCACCCGGGTTTACTCATATTCGTAAAATAAAGGAAGTGGGATTTGAAGAAAATTTTTACCCTTCTCTTAGTGCCATCAAAAGACAAATTTATAACACAAATAGATGCTCACCAGGCTGTTTCGAACAGCCTACATTGGGCGAGGAACTCAGACACTGGTTAGAAAACCCTTGATTGGTTTGGGACTTCGAATTCCCACAGTTTTCTGTAAAGTCAGAGCTTTGAACACTGTCCCCAAAAGAAATATTCAAGATATGAATAATCCGGTTATGAAGTCTATTTTGCATCAACGAGGATTACTGAGGAGGTACACCACTAATACTGAGAAGAAGGGAGGGCTTTTGTCGAAAATTAAATACGCAATGATCAAACAAAATCGACCTTTCAATGCAGACGAGATATCAGCTTTCCTTTCCTGGATTGTCATGGGTAATTTTATGCTGATTCTTATTGGTACAACGACATTCATTGGGTCTATTTTATATCTAGTTAACTTCTTTGGTGATGGGGAGTTGAATAAAGCAATTTTGAAAAGGCTTTTAATCATCGATAATCGTTTACAAGTGAATATTGATCATCCAAATTTTGCTGCCAACTGGAAGGAAGGCATGATACATTTCAAAAATATTGTGATTGAGTCAGGGAGTGGTAATCATTATCTAGAATACAGTTTGAAGGTTGATGAAATCAACGTTACCTTGTCCTTGCGTAAATGGATCGCAAGGAAAGGACTTATTCAAGACGTGGAAATAAATGGCTTAGATGGAGATGTGTATCTGAAGAGCAATGATTACATGGTTGATGATTCATTCCACGATGCTTACGAGCTAGAAAACTTCAAGGTAACCCATTCAAAAATTTTATTTCATGATGAACATATGTTCAATGAACCATTAGAGCTAGTATTATTCAATTGTGATATGAATAGATTAAGAAGAAATTGGATTGTTTACGATTTTCTTGATGCGAACTCGATGTTTGGGTCATTAGGTGGATCCTTATTTACATTGCACAAACGACAGAATCAATTGGCACATTTTAGTGGAGTTGATTCGATGGATCATGAGGAAGAGGACGATTTCGATAACAATTTGTGGAAAAAGATTACAAGACTAAGAGTTGACATGCTTGATTTAAGCTACATGAATAATAATTCTTCAAAGATCAGTTGGATTGAATCTGGTAAAGCCGAGTTAATTTTTGATATTATGCTTCCTACAGACGAAGAGTTGGAAGCAAATGGTGAAACTTTAGATTTCAGCTGGAAAACTTTTGATCTATTGAAGAGTCGAATCAAGACCGATGCAGAGATAGCGTACAAAAAACTCACAGGTGACTACGTTTATGAGGAAGTAGCACCTTT
The DNA here is from genome assembly GCA_030570395.1 of Saturnispora gosingensis. Lineage (NCBI taxonomy): Eukaryota > Fungi > Ascomycota > Pichiomycetes > Pichiales > Pichiaceae > Saturnispora > Saturnispora gosingensis. The sequence continues at coordinate 652,034 of JAJLVU010000003.1, forward strand.
GAACAAATACGTTGTCATCGATATGAAGATTAATTTTTATGAATTGAGTGCTAGAGAGGTAACTGAAGCTCCTGTGTCAAGTTTAACGAACAAGCCATATATTTCTTTGCAAGACCTCCAATCACTAGTGACGTTTATTAACGATGAAAAGTTTGGGTTGTCGTCACCTAAATTTAATGACAACGTTGTCAGCGATACTGACGATGCATACTACGAAAACTCTGACCTTGATTTTGATGACTCCGAAGAACTTGAAATTGAAACAGGCGGTCAACTGAAATCTCTTCCACCGATAAAGTTTCGTATTGTCCAAAACTTGAAAAATTTTGAATATCTTGATTTACCTGCGCTATTAAGCTGTGCAACAATGCGATACCCGGACACCAGTGATGCTAGGGCGGTGAAGTGTTTTCAAAATACAAATATTTTCATCGATGCATGCATGCATGAACTTTTGATGATTTTAAAGGTTTACAAGCATGAAATTCAAGGTAAAATGATTGACATGTATGCAAAAAGATCAGGATTCGAAATCCTGTTCAATAATTTCATTTTAGGGAACTTGATTCTGGTTGGGTTAGGCACGTTTGTCATTTGAAAGGCATATTTTTATCTGCATGCAAATACATATTTATTTATATATCTATTAGGTTATGTGTGGTTTATATTATTGTTTATACCATTAACGATTTACGATTTACAACAGTGCTTTGCTCCGCTGATAAGCATAAAGACGTTCTATTGTTCTATGAAAAAAAAAATAGAAGTCGTGTGCTCATGATATGTACTGTTGAATTCATTTGACCTACCAGAAACGATTACCCACATGGCATTATACCGTGAGTTCAATCTACAAGATTGTTTTGTTGTGTGCTTAATATTTCCAATTATCTGCTCTTTCTTGTTAAGACACTTGAACAGATTAACAATACATTAGGTAAAAACCGTTACGATTCATATGAAAGCCACTCTATCTCCTTCAATAGCATTGGCAGTTGTTTCGTCAGAAGCGGAAGTGAAAGAAATGTGCAATTCACATTATGGTACTGAGATTACAGCGGACCTCAGTGGCACAGCAAAAGTAAAGAAGTCAAAATTCTTCACAGTTTCGGGACTGCCCTTATTTGAGATGAGACCCTCAATGAGGACTTGCACCGAGCACATCACATCCTTGCTTTCTGAACTTTCTACAAAAGTTGTTACATCGCTAAGCACAGACACACCAGTTAACAGGATGACCTCGGCTAAGCAACTGAACGCTGATAACCTAGACTGGGACTATCCTTGGGTTAAAAGAAATCTATATGATTCAAAAGACAGTTCCCCACACTCACAACATGGATTGACTACAAATTGGAATGTTCCGTTTTCTAATGACCAGACCAGCGGCGACCTATCACACATGCTAGGTCAGAGAACTCTTGCAGGTAATTCACATCAAAGACAGCCATCTGACATGTCAATCAACAGTTTCCTCTCCTCGGGTCCTATGGCTAACAATCAATCAGATACTTGGGCAACAAATTCAAACTACATTGCCAGTAGTGGTCCCTTTAGTTACAGCATACACTCACAACAGCCTATTGCTACATCTCCCTTGCTTTCATTTAATGCTTGGAGCGATCAGAGATCATCCATGAGTTCCAATGACTCCGCAACAAGACAAAGAAATTCTATAGCTAGTATATTCAATGAAGACGAAATGCTACTCGGACATCTCAAGCATCAAAATACAGAGCACCGTTCATCCATTGCTGAACTGATGGCAGCAACCTCCTTTGGCAGGTCTCCGTCCCCACTATCATCAAATAATCATTATAATGAAATATCAACACATACTAACGGGTCTGTCTATAACGAACCAGTCCTTGTCAGTGTTGAAGATATCAAAAACTACTTTGGCACTCCCATCCCAGAGAAGCTTGATATTTTGAAAAGCAACTCTTATTTCAGAAAGAGCCTTGGGGATAACTTGCCAAAATTCAACAGTGAAATGGACATTGAACGGCAGTTTCAGTTTGTTATTGTTTGTTTTAAAAACGTTAGACTTGACATATTTTTACTTGCTAGTGAGATGAAGGAGCAATTCAAAATTGGTGATTTTGTAATTGTTGAGGCCGATCGTGGTCTTGATTTAGGTAAAATCGCCAAGTTAGAACTCAGTGAAGAGTCTGCAAGACTAATGAAAACAAAGCTGAATTCTGATCAAAGAACCAATGCTGGTAAGACCACCGAAGAGGTAAGGATTGCTGGCTTGGAATTACCACGGAAAATTGTCAAGTTAGCAACCAATGAAGAGTTAGAAATAATAGGCTCTAAAATGGCGGATGAGGTAACTGCTACAAAGATTTGCCAAAAAAAGGTCGTTGAATATGGACTCAATATGCTTGTTGATGACTGTGAGTATCAGTGGGACAAAAATAAACTCACATTCTACTATCAATCAGATCAACGGGTCGACTTTAGAGAATTGATACGAGAAATGTTCAGAATTTACAAAGCTCGTATTTGGATGTCAAAGGTATCAACTTTATACACTGGCTGCAACTGAGGTTATACATACACTGACAAAATAAACATTTTAAAGATTTTAAGATACATTAAATAAAAGTACTCACACTTTATTACTATCGTACATCACAGTTAAACTAATGAAATCACAAAAATAGATAGTCTTATTATATTGCAATCTGCCCTTGTTAATTTACTACACTTCACTTAACTTATCAATATTCTCTTTATTACTACTTTTTGTTTTTGTTCTTTTTTTTCGGCATCTATATGCTATTTCATGATTTTAATTGTTTTTCTTTATTCATTTTCTTTATTAGTTGGTTTGTGATTGTTATTTTGTTTATAAAAGACAATATTAAAGATTTTTATACAAATTTATACATCTTTATAAATTTAACACGATACGCGTTTCTGAAAAATGACAATTCTTACGTATAAAAGTGAAATCAGTCTTTCGATAGCGTCAATGGACACTGATTTGGAACACAATGGCGCTTCTGGAGCCCATCAGCGAGAGGTCGAGAAGCTTCATGAAATTGAAAAGCATTCTGATTTACAAATTAGTTGGTTCCAATGCTTAATGAAGGACTTTGAATGTACGATTCATGTAGGACTGACATCAATTATTGAAAAGCTACTTTATTCAATGCTGATAGAGCTCTTTGGCATTTTCATCATATATACACACTATCCAACATTAGACTCAAAAAATCGGTATATTACTCCCTTAGTGACAGGAGCTTTGACCTCGTTACTAGGACAAACAATAACAAAAATATTCAATTGGATCCATCTATGTGGGCATATGGAAAATCCATCGACCGAAACACCGCCAGATCTACCAATGGTTTGGGGTCATCATCTCAAATTTCTCTCTTGGGGTGGTTTATGTGGTCTTTTCACTAGTTTATGGATTGAACTGCTTCTATCGATGTTCAATGAAAAGCGTTATCTTTGTGTTCTTTTAGATCAAACAGTGGGCACATTTACATTCCAGCTGATGTATGTTCTCTTTTCAAGTACTTGGGATATGGAATTTGGCTTGGCAGAGCCTGTTGATTGGGCCACTTGTATGCACCTTTGTTGGAAGCTTATGAAGCTGTCGTATTTGGTATGGCCTTACGTGAGTATTATGTGCTTTACACTAGTTCCTCCTCAGTGGATTTTTCCTATCAATTGTGCTACTGGAACCATTTTTGCTGTAGTGCTAGCCACTGTCAGCCTTTGATTATTCGTACACGGAAAGTTACACGGAACGTATAGTGCATAGTTTTGATCTTTTTTTTTATTATTTGTACATTTGTCAAAATATCCCCGATCATAGTAGAGCAATTGCAGCATGGTTGATGATACCAACTATATCACACCCCATGAGGCAGCCCTTGCAGTTGTTGCAACTGCCATGAAAAAATCCAGGCTACCTTTTCATATATTAGTAATCAATTCCATCATTGGAGGGTTTCTTTTCTCTGCGGGGGGTATGCTCTATGTTATGTGTGAATCTACGAGTATAGCAATGCGACAAAGTGATGGTGGCGATATGAACATGTTTGTTTCGTTAGCAGGTGGTGCCGTCTATGCCATTGGGTTGTTTTATGTTATTGTGTGTGGTATGGAATTATTCAACTCCAATATATTATTCTTTTCCACTGGTGTCATGAGAGGTGCAGTAACCTTTATGGATTTGTTAATATCATGGTGGGTTTCCTTTTGGGTCAATTTAGCAAGTACAATATTTGTCATTTACCTCTTTTGTTATCTTTCAAAAGTTTTTCAGCAACCTGATTATGTGATCGGGACTATCAGCATTGCCAAGTCTAAAGACAGTTTTTCTTTCATGGAGACATTTCTCAAAGGTGTAGCTGGTAATTTCTTTGTCTGTTTAGCAGTTTATTTGCAAATAATGGTTAAACCTCTGCACGTCAAACTAACAATGATATTTTTGCCCATTTTTACATTCGTTGCTATGGGATTCACACATGCTGTCGCTGACATGTTCTTAGTACCAGCCGGTATTTTCAATGATTGTGGGTATGGATTTGGACATTACTTTTGGAAAATAATGTTGCCAGGTAGTCTTGGTAATATTGTTGGTGGATCTTTTTTTGGTATTGTCATTCCATGGTATTTGCATCTTGTTGTAGTCGAGCAAGATATGAAGAAGTTGAACTTACCTGCATATGAAGAGAAAGATGAACAACCTGGTTTGAATATGGATAGTAGAGTTGTTAGGGTGCCCATCAATAAAGACGATGAAAGCTCTAACATTGACTCCACGTCTATCGAGGAGTTTAAGCCAGATGATGAGCGGGATCTCAGTAGGATCGCCACCAGAAACACCGTTGCAAGCGGCGCTACTGTTGGATCTGGCTCTCTAAGAAGAGTTAGATCTTCTGTAGCTTCTACTGTCAGATCACCGAAAGGTGTTTTTCCAGTGGCAGATATGGGTCCTCCATTGGAACGTGAAATGACCATTGCTAAAGGTAATTCTCAACCAAGTTTAACTGTTGATCAATTGATGGATAGTAATTCTGCCGATAACAATACGGATGACTACAATGATCAAATGTCACAATATACAGTTGGCCCACTCGATAATCCTTATAGCCCACAAAATGATAAAATGGGGAACAGATTAATGCGTGCCATTACAAGATCTGTCACAAGAACAGGGGTAGCAGATACTGAAGCAGATCAAACTGATGGTGATCTAGAAAAAGGCACCAGAGCCAAATCATCTAAAAACCAAAACTCGTTTGGAACCATGTTAGCACATGCAACTACTGTAATGGAAGGTGAAATTGAGCATAAAAAAGAGAAATTTGAAAAGATGGAGAATTCACCTAACTATAATAAATCATTACTTCGTCAATTTACCTTTGGCGGCGGAGGAAATAATCCTAAGGAAATTCACAGAAGATTGTCAAATGCAGGTATCTCTAGAAAAGCTGCGGCACTATCAAATGATATTGCTGGTATTCATACATCAACTGTTGACTGGAATGTTCATACTAAGAAAAACAGACACGCAGATAAACGAAGATCATCAGCATCTTCAACTCCTACTCTAAGCAAAGAAGATAGAAATAAACTTGGGGTGAAATATGCCAATGACCGTTGGAAACATATGGTTTACGATTATGAATTGGATAGTGAGCTTCCTGTTAGCTTTATAAGCCGACAATCTTCTCGTCATGGACCATTAAACGATGTGGAAGAAGACAATGAATCGGAATCATCAATAAATCAAGATATAGACTCAGATAATAATACAGAGAGTGACAAAAACGCTTCAGAGGTACCCCTTGATTATAATCCAAAAGACAAAGTTTCTGATTAATATACGCTCCAAAGCGATTTCTATTTAAAATATATTCCAATGCATACCCTAATTATATAAAGATTATTTTGAATGGTTTTCTACATACTCGACCTTCTCCTAACCTAAGCAGAAACCGCAATAGGCTAATAAGTTACAACTTTAAAAATCTTGTTCAAAACTAATTACGATTTACTATAATGTGACAGGTTGCTTGAACCAAGTTCTCAATTGTGTGGCTATTTTGGTAAAATGTTATTATGCAATAGTTTACATAATGATTGAAAAGTATTTTTTTGACAAACATTTGACTGTTTTATTTGCATTACTTTCAGTAATCTTTCTACAATAACGTTTGCACTGGTCTTCAATTTTCTGTGGTCGCTTAGCCGTAACCTAAATTTTTTTAAAGTGCCATATTTGTGCCCTGACCCTGACTTAAATATTTTTGAAAACCTCGGTGTGAAAACATTTATCGTGTATTGATATCATAAATCAATTGAATTTATTGAGCATTGTGGTCACTTTTGAAAGCTAACTTTTAGATATTCATTTAAATTAAGGTCAAAACCAGTGTGTTTTTCTTTTTGAAAAATGAAATGTTTTCTGCATTTAGCTATAGCGAGTTTATAGCGTTAAAATAGGATTGATGCTAATTTTTGTTCAAATTAAGGATTGCTTATGCTTCGTGAATTTTGGCCTCTATATTTTAGTGTGTTACATATCTATTTTCATACGAGCGCATAGACAGGCTGATGTAAAAGCTGGAATGTTGACTAAACTTACGTAGCTAATAAATCCACATGAATAATCATTCATAATAATAAATATAACTAGTCAGTTTTACATTGAAAGGGTTTGGTTCAAAAAATGCTGGGTATTCGTCGCTTATGTTTGACAAGAAGATTATAACAACCCAGACCATGTATTTTATTGATCTGACAAACTTTTTTTCAAGTTTTAATAACAAATAGAGTGATGTGTGAAGATGATAGGGAAAGCACTGAGCATTGTTGCTATGTCATTCTTAACAAGACTTGTTAAAGATGTAAACTTAGACAATAAAAATTGTTTAATATTTGTTAGATTGTATAGAGTTTAGTTAGACTTTTGAAAAGGTAAGCTATCCTCACACTATTATTTAAAACAATTCGTTAATTTTTTCAGTTAAGCTAACTCTATAGTGTTACCGCTACATCTTGTTTTTAAAAAAATAAACACGTAAACGTGTAACAAATCTCAAATTGGTAATACTATAATTTATTACTTCACGTAAGTTACCTTTCATTCATGAGCTATTTAGGCTTCAGATAATAAAGATGATATTAATTGGTTCTCCAAGCTCTTTTTCAACAGTAAACCTAACTAATGTTTTTTTTATACTAAGCTAAATAGCAATGGTTGTTTTTTGGCTTTATAAAACTTCTTGCTAGTCTGTGAAGTTGAATTTTAGTTCTAAGTCAAAACAAAAGATAATATTTTTACAAACTTTGATTTCATATCACGAATTTGAAAAGACACAAAACTCAAAAATATCATTGAAAAACTTCTTTAATATATGTAAAACCGCGTTTCAAGAATGTACTAGTTACTGCATTTAAGTAGTAAACTTTTGTTGGCGTTTTTATCAATAGAATCCAATGTATTTGACTATTATGCGTATAACAAGAGTGCTGTCGTGAACGCATTTTCTAAGTCTGCTGTTATTCTAATTTGATAAAAGTGTCATTATACCAGTTAACTTTAACAATATATGTTTTTTATAAAAGCTGACCATGTTGAGAAAGTTATATATTCAAACTACTTGACCTATTGCTGCCCGTCAGAACTAATTTTTCAAAAGTATACTGTGTACCTTGAGCTTTGCAGGCTCCGCTATTTTTTCCTCCACAACTCAAAGGTTGAAGTCCAAGAAAAATTTTTAGGTACCTGGTTCGAAATCGTATCTGCAAAATTTTTAGAGTTTCAGCTGCTACGTGTTCTCTTTGGATTTTCTTTTTTTTTCAGAAGTGTTTGTGTGTACACATTGTTTATTCTTGTAAACAACGATGTCCAAGTTGGAAAAGGAGCCATTACTCGACGACATTGAGCCTACAGAAGAGGAACTTAAGTCTAAGCTTAAGGAACTTGCGAGCGGTAATGTTGAGACAGTTGTACAAAAGGAAGCACCACCTTCCAAGGTATGGGCCGACTTGCTGCAGTTTGAATCAGTCGTAGCACCAATTGTGTTCACAATTATATCTTTTGCTGTCCGTATGTACAAGATTGGTCAAAATAACCATGTTGTTTGGGATGAAGCACATTTTGGTAAGTTTGGATCTTATTATTTGAGACACTCATTCTATCACGATGTTCATCCTCCGTTAGGTAAAATGCTTGTTGGATTATCAGGTTACTTGGCTGGTTACAATGGTTCTTGGGACTTTCCATCAGGTGAAACTTATCCAGACTATATTGATTATGTCAAAATGAGATTGTTCAATGCAACTTTTGGTGCGCTAATGGTTCCCGTTGCATATTTTACCATGAAGGAAATTGGCTACAACAGAAAAGTTACATGGCTTTTTACTTTGATGGTGTGTTTTGAAACTACTTACGCAACGTTAGCTAGATTTATTTTGTTGGATTCTATGCTTTTGTTTTTCACTGTCACTACCGTTTTTTGTTTCTATAGATTCCACAATTTGAACAGAATTGAATCTAAGTGGTTCACTAGAAAGTGGTGGAAATGGTTAATTTTAACTGGTGTCTCTATTGGTTGCGTTGACTCTGTTAAAATGGTGGGTTTATTTGTCACCTCAATGGTTGGTGTTTATGTTATCATCGATTTGTGGATCAAATTAGGTCAATTAAGAACAACTATGTCCCTAACGAATTACGTTTTCCATTGGATCGCTAGAATATTTGCTCTTTGTGTCATTCCACTAATTGTTTTTATGATTTGCTTCAAACTTCACTTTGATCTTCTTTCCGGTTCTGGTCCTGGTGACGCAACTATGTCCTCTCTTTTCCAAGCTAACTTGGAAGGTTCTTCACTCAAGTCAGGACCAAGAGATGTCATGACCATTGATTCTCTTGTAACCATTAAATCACAGTCTTTGAGTGGTGGTCTTTTACACTCTCACGTTCAAACTTACCCAGATGGTTCAAAACAACAGCAAGTCACTACTTATTCCCATAAAGATCTCAATAATGATTGGAAATTCGAGCTTGTCAGAGACGACCCAAGAAACAGTTTTAAAGAAACCCATCATGTTGTTAATGGTATGAGAGTAAGAATTGTTCACAATTCAACAGGAAGAAATTTACATTCCCATCAAGTCAAAGCTCCATTGACAAAGGACTTTTGGGAAGTCTCTTGTTATGGGGACGATGTTACAGGTGATAATAAGGATAACTGGATTGTTGAAATAGCTGATAGTTTTGGTGATGAAGATGCAAACAAGCTTCATCCTTTAACTTCATTTGTTAGATTCAAGCATGAAGTTTTGGGTTGTTATTTGGGTGTTTCTGACAGATCTTTACCAAAATGGGGTTTCAGCCAAGGTGAAGTTGTGTGTGTTCCAAATCCTTTCACCAGAGATAAGAGAACCTGGTGGAATATTGAAGATCATGTTAATGCTAAATTACCTGATCCTGCTGAGGATTTCAAGTTACCAAAAACAAGTTTCTTCAAGGATTTCGTTCAATTAAATATTGCAATGATGGCAACTAACAATGCTTTGCTGCCTGATACAGAAAAGCATGATGGCTTGGCATCCGACTGGTGGCAATGGCCTTCTTTGAACGTTGGTATCAGACTTTGTGGTTGGGCCGACGAAAACTTTAAGTACTTCCTTATTGGTTCTCCAGCCACCACCTGGACTTCTACTGTTGCTCTTATTGCTTTTATCTTTTTGATCATTGCTTACTTGATTAGATGGCAAAGACAAATAGATGATTTGGGTGTTCACAACAGACAGGCTGCCATCAAAGACAACCAATCTCAGTTATACAAATTCATTTATGGTGGTTTATACCCATTCCTTGGTTGGTTCTTACACTTTTTACCATTCGTTGTTATGGGCCGTGTCAAGTACGTCCATCATTACATGCCAGCATTATATTTTGCAATGATGGTTTTCTGTTACGTTGTGGATCTTGTCGACAACAAAATTAACAAGAGATGGTTTTCGTTCATCTTATATATTTCCCTCTATTCTCTTGTCATATTTGTCTTCTGTTGGATGTCACCAATTGTGTTTGGTATGTGGGGTCCAAACCATGACTACAGCTACTTGAATCTCCTTTCTACTTGGAGAATTGCTGATAAATAATTCTTTAGTGTATAGAAACCATTTACTTAAAACTAAAAGCACACAAATTGGAAAAAACAAAAATCTTACGTAATATCAACTGCTTGCCATTCCTTTGTTAGCACTTCAGCATAATGGTCAGCCCTGATTATGGTGAAGAAACATTGAGACCGTATGCGGTGCGAGGATCTTTCGATTCTCATTATCCAATTTCTTTTCAACCAGGCGTTGGAATTGTAGATAATGGATCTGGTCAAAACATTTCACAGTCCCTTCCTTTTGCACAATCAAAAAGAGGTGTTTCATCACTCAATTTTAACACACTGAACTCTCGCAAAAATGTGGGACTAGGAGTGTTTGACTCTAAGACTATGACTGTGACAGGCGCCCAAGGGTCGTTTGGGAAGTCTTTGAATGATATTGAGTGGAAGGAATTATTCGATTGGAATACACTTAAGGACGTTTTGATAGGTTTAGGTAAACGGTTTTTGCAAGGATGGATTCAATGCACTGTGAACCAGCCATTTGATATTGTTAAAATGTTGTTACAGATTGGTTCTTTTAGATCGGTAGACGATATCAAAGTGACGCAAAAACGAAGGTCAGTAGCAAGTATTAATGAACTAGAGATTTCTTCAGATTCAGACTCAGATTTTGAGGGTGACAGTCAAAATGCTTACTTTTCCTCCTATCACGAGAGCCCTAGTAAGTTGCGAGAAAGCAGAATTGAAAAGACCCATAGTAGGAGGTTGAGCACGTCTTCAAGACCTGGCGAGGTGACAGTTATAGAAGCACCTAAAAAGGACATCAGTATTATGATTCAACCTGCTTCTCTCAATACTTTTGATATGATCAATGCGCTTTTGGCAAAAGAAGGTCCAAGAGGTATATTTAAAGCTGTTAACACTTCATTTTTACTTAAGACTCTACATTACACCATTGAAGCATGGATTTCAGGATTTATCTCAGGATTGGTGGGTATTCCAGATCCGTTATTCGTTGAAATGATTCACTCACCTAATATCAATATTTCTTTAGCTATCAGTGTTTTAAGCAACACTTTTTCGAGCATGTTGCTAACTCAAATCAGTTTAATTAGAACAAAGTTCATTATAACAACAAGTTCTAGAGGATGTCGATCATTTAGGGACATTTTGGCATCAATGAATGGGATAGAAATATTTAGTATTCCTAGAAACTTATTTTTCCCAGCTTTCTTTACTGGATTAGTAAGATCTTTTACATTCCACTACCCAGATTATTTACTGAGCATGTTCAAGATAAACAAATATAACGATCCATATGTTTATAACTCCTTTTCTCTATTGTTCAAGATGGCTGGAGTTTTGATTAGATTACCATTTGAAACATTGAACACGAGGGCCCAAGTGAATTATTTGCTTACTGATGTCGATGAATTACCTCCTATAATGCGCGTTGATCCTCAAGATATGTGCGTTGAATTTGGTGGATATTACGGATACTTTTCTACCTTGTATTACATTATCGTTGGTTCCAGACATCTAAACTACGATGGAACATCACTTGAAATCGATGTTGAAGATGAAAACAATATGGGACTGCAAGCCATTTTCCGAGGTTGGAAGGTTTCTTTAATTAGGCTGATTTCTAGTTTCACATTGAGTTTGCTGAGAGAAGAGCAATACATGATCAATGAAGAAAAGTTTTGAATAATGTTAGTTCTAGACATTCTTTATCATGTTAACTTTTATATAATGAATAAACACGGCTATTTCCCCCAATTACACTGGTAAAAAAATGTTAATTATTATCTAAACGACATTATCACCATTTTGTGAATCCTTTTGCGATAAATCTTTGAGGATGTTACAAAACTCGTGAACAACTAATGCTTTGGATTCTTTATCATCGGATGAAATTTCAAATTCTTTGTTTTCCCATTTTTGGACCAGTTCATGCAATCCTTTAACCATGTACTCGGTAAGTGTCCTATTCAAAAATTTTCTGACGTTTGATCCATCTATGATATCTTCAACACGTCGTCCTGAATCATTCAGCAGAACTTCCTGTGTCTCGCTTGTGGGTGTGTTCAGACTTGCTCCTTTATTGTCCTGGACAATTGTCTGTGGAATAGGAATTGGGGTAGCAGATCCTGATATGGACTTTGATTTCTTCAATGCTGGTCCTTCGACTGCAAGTTTTGTAGGTATTTCAGACATTTTATAATTGAAAGACAAGTTTGTGATAAAGATTCTTCCTACTATTTTTTTTCAACTAATACACTACAATATCTAAAATTACATAATCTAAACAGTTGATTAAAGCAATTATAAAATAGCTGCTTTTAATGCGGATCGGATCGATTTCCACAGCTTTCCTATTTCTTTTGTCTCCACAAATTGCGAGATAGCCTCATCTATCACAGGATTATCCAATTGTGGGAATGTTTCAACAATTAGCAATTGTTCAGGGTCTAAAACAAAGAAAACTTCTCTGGAAAAATCTTCAGGATCAACGTTGCTGAAGATAAACTTGATCAAGTGATTTTTGTCGTCTTTACTGCTTCCGTTTTCTATTTTGAGCCCCAAAAGTTGCTCAAACTGGTAAAGTTTATCAGCTATTATACTGGTTTGGTTTCTAATCAATTGTCGCTGCTCGTTGATTTCCTTGAGTTTCTCACTAATCTGTTCACCGATTTCAGCTAACTTCTTGGTGAAATCAGCGTTCTGCTCCATTAGGTTTTCTTGTTGTAGCTTCATTTCTTTTATGTTCAAAGATGCTGCATCCCTATCAGCGATCTCCTTTGCAAGCTCTTCCATAAGTTTTTGTCGTGCATCTTGCGTAGATTTGATCTCCTGCAACAGCTTAGACTCTGTGGCTTTCAACTTAACAATTTGCTTTTCATACTCTGAACGTTTTGAAACGACTGATTCATGAACATTTGTGATGAATGTGCTCACTTGGCCCTTTAAAATCTCCAATTTAGGTTGCAAAGTATCTATTTGAAAAATTGAAGATTTTAGCTGCTCCTCAACAGTGCTACCACTCATTTACCCACTAAACAATAAACGTTTTGATACAAAATTTGTTTATGTACATAGATGGTGATAAATAAAAAATACATGCTGACATAATCACATTATTATTTGAAATTGAATTCAAATATTGAATTTAAATATATAGCAGAATGATAATGTTCAAATTAGAAGTTGTTACTGATTGAAGTAAATACTCTTTGCATAAGCTTTCCGAGTTTTCAATTGGTTACGACATCCATTTTTCATCAGGAGAAGATAAAATCAAGAAATTCATTTCTGCTGAAATTATGCTCATAATCTGTTGCCCTACTTTTCACCTTTACAACTAAATCAGTTTCTTTGCCACTTCCAACAACTGGATACTAGCATTTTCCTATTTTTTTCACATTTCTTCCGCTTGAGCAGTAGCCATATTGCAAAATGTGGCTTCTTTGTTACACTTCTGGCTACACATCTAAACTGTTCAATACCTTTGGCAGTCGTTTACTTCTACCAACCTCCTACAGTGACAACAATGCTGCATACAAATTGTTACTTGAACTAGTATACTCTACGCTCTTTGCCTACTTAACATTGACCTTAATTGATATTTTTTGCACTCAAAGACCAATCAAAAGTATACCTTTAGTCAAATCGTATCTGCCTGTGTTTAACAACTTAAACTTGATTTTTCCCAGTGCCAAAAAATGGACAGAATCACCTTGCTTGCTGCTTGAAAACTTGTCCAGGCAATATGGGGAGGTCTTTCAGATAAAAATTGGGAACAAATTAATCATTATCGTCAATTCCTATGAGGCAATTCGAGCCTTGTGGGGTGGCAGCAACATCAAGGGTAATAACTCCAGACCAATGACACATAGCTTTCACGAAATATTATCGAAGGGTGTGTACACCATTGGCACAACACCTATGGGTGAACATTATAGAAAATCACGTAGACACATCAGTCAGAAGGTACTAGGTGAAAAAAGGAACAAATTTTATAACACCAGGATTATCAATTTGGCTGCCAATGAAATGATTCAAAGGTTAACCAGCAAGTTTTCCAAGAATGATGTAATAGCTGATGATATGCTTAAAGAAGCTCAATACTTTCATTTACGTGTGGCTTTGTGTTTGACGTATGGATTTCACATTAATTACAATGATCCTGAGCATTTAATTTTAGCAGATACTATCATTCGTGTTGAAAATGAAGTGACCAAAGTCAGATCCCACGTTCAAAACGTTCAAGATTATTTATTATCGCCTCTAAGATATGTCTGGGGGTTCTTCAGCAGCTATAAGGCCAAGGCACAGGCCTTATCAGATCAAAGGGAAGAATATTTGGATTTAATGTACAAATTTGCCGAAAACAAGTACAAAAATTATATCAAACAGAAGGTATGTGATGAGTATTTGAAAGAAAGTTTGATGTTTGACTACTTCCATTATTCAAAAGATTTGATCAGCAAAGCACATATAACATCTGTATGTTTAACTATGGTTAGTGCTGGATTGGATAACGTTCCACTCAACTTTAAATACGGTATGTCACAGATTGTGAGAAATCCTGAGATATGGGAGACTGGATACGATGAGTTGATCAGGTTGTTTGGGGAAAAGTCAAATGCATATGAAAACTGCTATGAGAAAAATGATAGCCCATTTGTGAATGCAATTGTTTATGAAACTTTAAGGATGTTTACGGTTCTCCCAATGGCTCTCCCCAGAAAAACGACTGCTACGGTCAGGTACAAAGATTATGCAATTCCCCCAGGCTCCATTTTATACATGAACTGTTGGGCAGGTAACCATGATGCAAAACATTTTGAACAACCCATGTCATTTGTGCCAATGAGATATCTCAACCCGGACGGAACATTGAATGGGGAGAAGCATCTCTCGTTTGGCGTTGGATGCCGAATGTGTCTCGGTAACCAATTATCAAACAGAGAACTTTACATTCTTTTTTCTAAGTTTTTGATTAAATTTAGACCAGCGGATACACAACCTGATGTCCCACTTAACCCACTTGAGATGAATAAGTATCCAGAGTCTCTTGCGATTGAACCCATGGACTTTGACATTTTGCTCAAAGTCCGAACATGAGCAAATTTTGTGTAAAAATTGTAGGAGGTATATAAAGTAAACGAAAGCCAGAACTTTAATTTAGATACAGCCTCTTATAACAAAACAATAATGGATCACAGTAAGATGATGTCAAGTACAATGGACCATGGTGACATGGACCATGGAGATATGGGCATGTGTAAAATGTCTATGACTTTAAATGCATACTATGAGAATCTTTGTGTTTTAACACCATACTGGAGAATAACAACCATTTTTCAATTGATACTGTCTTTAATCGCCATAGTTTTATTTTGTGCAGGTTATGAGGCGTTTAAGGCCTTTTCAACTAAGTTTGACTTTAAGTATAGAGACACGTCAAATATGGCTGCAATTTCCTTTAAGGAGAGATCTGATCGTAAAAGTAGAGCTAGTATTCTTCACGCTATAAGCGTTGCATATTCTTTTACAATCATGCTTTTATTTATGAGCTTCAACGTCTGGGTTATGGGTGCGGTCGTTGTTGGAGCTGGGTTGGGTCATTATTTCTTCAGTGTCGGCGAAGAGAGCGCTGTTAGTTTGAACTGCCATTAATTAATATAGTTTATACATATACATACCATGGACATATAATGTTTAGTACTTGATAATCCATTCTTTGTTTATATGTAGTTGAGGATTTCTAATCGTGAAAGTATCGTTGCTATTCAGTACGATATCTGCTTGATCGGATATATCGTCAATACTAGCAGATGCCGAAAGCTGTTGCTTTGAACCAGTAACAACAATTTTGTTAATCTTAACTCTGTGCAAGGAGTTGACAAAATCACTGTCGTAAGTATGGGTAATTTTGCCTTTGATAGTTTTGTTGTTGTCATCTGCTTCAAATTGAACATGAATCCAATCTTCTTTTAAATACCCAAAACTTTCTCCATCGTCAATATATAAATCACCACTAGCTTTTCCATCAACATCAAAAACAACATAGAGGGTATACGGATCATATTTCATTAATTTACTTGATCGCCTCGATCTATCTTTTGTTGATAAAATAGTTCCTGATTTGATAAAAATAGGAATGTCTTTCAATTGCACATCAATAGTGGCTGTTGCACAACTGTCATACTTAATTTCTAGGTTAAAGAAATCGTAATATGTGGAATTATCACAAGGGAAGTAAACGTCAATAGTCTTAGCGCCTTCTGTAGTTACCGGCTTTATTAGTAATCCACCCAAATAAAATTCATCATCTATATCGTAAACATTGATATCGTTCGGCACATTCCAAACAAGTGGTGTAATGATTGGTGACCCTGTCTCACTGCTTTTCCAGAACTCAGTGTAAAATAGCGGCAGGAACCTATATCTTAACTTTAAAGCTTCTCTCATGATGTCCGAATGTTCACCACCAGCAACCCACGGTTCTCTTCTAGCAGAATCGATATGAGCGTGCCCCCTAAAAAATGGATACCAAATACCAGCTTGATACCATCTTGTTAACAACTCTCCGTTGGGGTTACCAAAAAAGCCGCCCACATCTGCTCCGGCAAATGGGAATCCCATTACATTCATGGTTAGCACCATTGGAATTGACTCCTTCAAATACTCCCAACGAGCCATGTTATCACCAGTCCACATTGCAGCTGTCCTTTGTGAGCCAGGGAAGAAGGCTCTAGTTAACAAAAATGGTCTTTGGTTTGGATTTCTTTTGATCAGAGCTTTATAAGTAGCTTCGTGAAATGTTAAACCATAAAGGTTGTGAATAGATCTATGCTCCCAATTTCCGTAATGAACCAAATCTTTTGGGGCCGTTGTTTCAGGGCCATTAAAGACTGATGGTTCATTCATATCATTCCACAAGTGCCCATTAACAGAGTTACCCAATAATTGTGTACCATTAGAATACTGTTCTGTCAAGAAATTTGCCGACTCTGGGTTTAAAGTATCAATCCAGATAGATTCACCTGGCCAACAATGTCCAAAATAAGTGCTTTCACAATCTGGATTTTTAATTCCAATGCCTTTGTTTATGATTGACTCAGATATATGATACTCAGTTTTCATATGTGGATCAACAATAACCACTAGATTTCTACCTGTTTTACCCATTTCTGACATCATGGAATCTGGATTAGGAAATTGATTATTGTTCCAAGTAAAATACCGTTTTTCATCGGTATATTCAATATCCAACCATAAAGTATCGTAAGGAATATCAAATCCATCAAAACTAGAATGAATGCCTAAAACATCAAGCTCATCATTGTAATTCCATCTACACTGATGGTAACCCAAAGAAAATAAATTTGGTAACATTGGGTTACCTGTTAATATACCATAAGATTTATTGATATCTCTAGCTGAAGGCTTCACCATTAAAATGACATCAATAATCCCATTTTCTGACATCCAATGCGTTTGAACATTATCTATTGAAGTATCAACCAATTTCTCATGATTGTAAAATTTGTTTTTCTTAATATCAACATAACTATCAGCTGCGTTGATCCATAGAATACCAGCACTAAAGTTTGCATTAGCACCAATCATAAATGGTATTGACCCATACATAGGGTGTTTACTTTGTGTTTTGTATTCAAATATATCAACATTGAATAATCTGTATGGATCACTTCCTGTCGTATCCTTCAAAGAAAATGAGTCTGCATGTTCGGGAATACCGTATACATATGTACAATTAACAAAAGTAACATCTACTGCTACTGATTCAGGGCCTAGAGGTAAAGTATCGTCAGCAGAATCAGCGAAATCATCCTTGTACGCACCGTATCTAGATTCTTCAGGTAAAACATCGTTTGACTCAAAATCTGCCTCACTCTCTTTGGTTCTATAATGTTCAATATTCAAAAAGTTACGATCGTTAAGAATCATATGGGGTATTCCGTGGTAAAAGATAGTAATTTTTATAGGATATAGGGATATTGTTGCAGAATATTCATTATCTTTACCATAATTTAAGATTAATACATCATGTAATAATTGATATTCGAAGAGTTTATTTTCTAAATTGCTTTGTAAAACCCAGCTAGCAGCTCCGTCATATCTTTGATGATTGACTTTTATTGATTCTGAGATATTTCTGTTTACTTCATCTAATTGAAATCTCAAATCATAATCGCCTATAACACTTAAATCCAATTTCAAACTAATATAAGATCCATCTCTTAGTTCTTTGAAAACAATTGCATTCAAATTGTGGTCCTCTGTAATTGTAATACTTCTTGGATCTATGGAATATCTAGGTTGATAGTTTCTTCCTAACTCTCCAATGCTTGAACTATAATAGCGGTTCCTTTCACAAAATCCGTTTCCACTGCACTTCTTGAATAAATAATCCTTTACTGCATATACATGTAGAAACCAAATAGTGCATAGTACAATGTTAAATCTCATCACAAGCCAATGTAATTGAAACTTTTCTTTATTGAGGAGAAAATGTAGTGTGAAATATTTGCGTACATAAAATGCCTTTTGTTTATAATCACTAGATTTTATTTCAAATTTGAAACTAATCATGCCAGGTGAAATTCTCACGTTGCAAGCTGGTATGTTAATGATTCTACAAGATATCTACCATAAATAATGATACTAACGTTACATTTTTCTTTTCTATAGGTCAATGTGGTAATCAAGTTGGTCAAAAATTTTGGAATCAAATTTGTTTCGAACATGGCATTGATCTTGATGGATCGAGCAAGTTAGACAACTCTGAATTGAGGAAAGATCGTCCAGATGTGTTTTTCAAGAGAAATAGTAGAAGCAATTTTTGCCCCAGAGCTATTCTAGTAGATATGGAGCCTCGGGTAGTAAATTCTATCGTGAACAGCAACATCAATTTATTCAATCCACGAAATATATATGTTAGTGAAGAGGGGGGAGGAGCTGCAAATCAATGGGTTGAAGGTTATTTGCATGCAAAAAGAAATATTACTAGTGTTATTGATATGATTGATAGGGAACTTGATAGCTGCGACAACCTTGAGGCCTTTCAATTGATACACTCTGTTGCGGGTGGAACAGGTTCTGGTTTTGGCTCCTTTTTGTTAGAAGAACTGAGCGATCGGTACAACAAAAAAATGATACAAACATATTCCGTATTTGGGGCATCCGAAGTTGTTGTTCAACCATACAATACTATGTTAACGCTAAAAAGATTGATTCAGAATTCTGATGCAAATATCGTTTTTGATAACCATTCATTGTTACAGATAGCGTCAAAGAATTTAAAAGTTAAAAGCCCATCCTATGAAGACATCAACAAATTAATATCAACAGTAATGTCTGCATCTACCAACACTTTGAGGTTCCCTTCATACTCTTACAATTCACTGATAAGCATAATGTCAACATTGATTCCAACTCCAGATCTTCACTTCTTGACACCAAGTTACACACCATTCACATCGGAATATGTTAACAAAGCAGCATTAGATCTTAGAAGAAGTACTGCCTACGATGTAATTTTAGAGCTAATCGACCCAAGATTGCAAATGGCGGCTTATGTTGAAAGTAGAAATGAATCTAAGATACTTTCTACAATTGATATTGTTATAAATCCCGCAGCAACACAACCGATGAGGCAAAGTGACTCCATTCAAAAAGCTTTACTAAAGGCTAGACAAAGACTCAATTTTGCACCTTGGACCCCTTCAATGATTCATCTGGCTATGGGTCAAAGGTCACCATATGTTAACGTTCCTGAAGAGGATATTGTTAGCGGGTTACAGTTGGCTAATTCTACATCCATTTTATCTTTATTAAGAAAAGTGACAGCGGAGTATGACCAACTTATGCATCGGAGTGCCTTTTTAACAAACTATCAGAAATCTGATTACGATATTGAATGTGGTGATATTATGCAAGAGTTTCATGACAGTCGAGAGATAGTTGCTTCACTTATTGGAGAATACCAATTATCGGAGACTATGTCTTACATTGAAGAAGGCCAACATTTCTCTACTGATATTGAAATGAGCTAGATATTAGAGAATATAGCTTGTGAAAAGTCTAAAATATTACTAAAATGCTGCTGGCAGGCCGTTGCGGATTTCCAGCATTAATGGCGAAGGGTTTATATTTTGTCATTATTTCAAAAATATAAAACAGACCCAACCGCCAATAATGCAGAGCAGATCTTAATCCAAGAAGGTAGTTCTTGCTTCTCAACTAGCAGATATCCATACTAATCTACCCCTAGTAGTTCCAAAAGTGCGCTAAATATGTTATGATTGTCAATCGATACTAATCTGAATCTATCAGGCTGTGAAACAAGTGAGATCATGTTGAAATCAACCAAATTGCTAATATCGCCAATTTAATGTAAAAAGTTTCTGAAAATATGTAGTGGACTTGTTATAAGTTCGGTGTTGATGAAATTGTTATCCGTTTATTGTTTAGAGCCATACTCACCGATGCACGGATGCAAACCAGAGCTTGCCGTTTACAAAATGATGACAAATAGATAGATATTGCTTTCCGCGATTTTCAAGCACTATCTGCCACTATATAAGAAATGTACAATTTCGCTTTTTGGAAAACGTTAAAATGATAATTACTGCTATCATTGTGGAAATATTCTATGGATCCAGAAGTAATAGATATTGCAGTATCTAGAAAAGCTACTGAGCTAAGGAAAAACGGAGTTTCAAACTCTAAAAAATCCAATGAGGATTTTTTTATCTTGGCAAATGAAGATTGTGATGTGGGCCAAGAAGAGGAAAATGAATTTGAGTACCCAGAGGGGGGTAGAAAGGCATATCTGGCGTTACTATCATCATTTTTGGGATTATCTGTTTCATTTGGGCTTTGTAATTCGCTTGGTGCAATTGAATCATATGTCTCTGCCCATATACTACAACATGATTCAAATCAGATTGCTGTTTCTATGATTTTTTCCCTGTTTGCATTCAATGCTATGTTTTGCACCCTGTTTTCAGGTATATTATTTGATTTTTATGGCGGTAAAATTATATGTGTTGTGGGTTCACTAATGCTTACCGGAGGCTTGTTTGCCACAGGAAACTGTACAGAGCTTTATCAGTTTGTTTTAGCCTTCGGAATTTGCTCTGGTATTGGATGTGCGATGCTAATAAGCCCATTTGTGAGTTGCATTGGTCATTTTTTCAACAAGAAAAGAGGTATGGCCATGGCTATTTGCATGCCAGGTGCTAGTGTAGGCGGAGTCTTATGGCCTCAAATTTTGCAAAAGCTTTACGCTGAGATGGGATTCGAATGGTCGATGAGAATTCTGGGATTTTGCACAGGAGGCCTTTTGATCATCTCATGTCTTTGTTACAACGACCGACACGACGAAATGAAGATTGAAAGGGACAGCGATCTTTGTACATGGGCCAAGATCTCGAAATTTATTGACTTTAGTTGTCTAAAAGACTTTACTTTTGTCTGGTTAACGTGCGCTCTGTTCATGACTGAATTTTCGTTACTCATGACCTCAACTTACATCCCGAGTTATGCTTTATCTAAGGGATTTTCACAGTCTACTGCTCTCGCTGCTTTGACTGTTTATAATGCCAGTGGTATTCTTGGAAGGATCATTCCTCCTTATCTTGCTGATAAAGTTGGGCATTACACAATGATCATGATCATGTCTGCACTAATGTCATTGTCAGTTTTCGTTATTTGGCTACCCTTTGGTAAAGAACTTCCAGCTTTTTTTATATTTACAATAGCATTTGGTTTCCCTGTTGCCGGCACAATGGCGTTGACACCAATGTGCACTGCTGTTATTTCAAAACCTAGGGATTTTGGAAGATGGTACGGCACTGCATATTTCATTGTTAGTTGTTGTAACTTGCTCTCTCTACCTATTGGAAGGGCGTTAACACTTAGTAAAGGAGGGTACGACGCAATGGTAGGTTTTACAGGCGGTACATGCCTTCTAGGTACTGTAATGTTCTTTGTCACTACTAGACAATACCAAAAACATTATCAAAAGAAGAGCTCATGAAGAGTAGTTATAAGAGATAGTTATGTATATGCTAGCAGAGGTTACAGTGTTTGCGAACGAGATTGACCGTGTGTGCATAAATTCATAAAATTATAAATTGCTTAAGGCTACAAGTAGACACCAACTTCTGGACAACCAAGGCGGAAGCAAAGTGGGAGAGAATTGGCCCTTTTACTCTAGAGCGATGATTTATGCTTTCTTCCTGTAAGGAAAGTTAATTTTGCAAGATATCTGTATTAATTAGCTTCTGCACTCATGTCCTTGTTAGGAGAATGCAGTCTCTGACAATCTGATTTGCAAGGCTTTTGATTTTAGATCATGATATTAACGCCAAGTTTGATTTTGAAACCGACTAGTATCTGGTATCGGGTTGACTCCATTATTGCTTATGTGTTACTCTCTGGCAATTTTACAACGGTTCTTAGAATCCCTGTTGGGCAGACTTTCCACATCAGCATAATATCTTACATGAGCACGTCGCTTATAACTCTATTGGAAACCATTTTCGCTTTTTTCCTAAAAGGTGAACGCATGATAAGTGTGTAACAACCAAAGCTGTATCTATTTAACTTCACTAACAAGTCATGCTAATCCGTAGGCTACAGAAAAATGTAAATAGTAATAATGGAAACAGAAGTTAAGGGTCCAGGAATAGTTGAAGAAGCTATCGAACTTACTGAAGGCAGTGTTGTGATTCCATATAGAGTGTACGGTGACACCAATAGTTTAGCCGATAAAGAGGAATTGGGGGAAAAGGACTTCCAGTATCCAGAGGGTGGAAGAAAGGCTTATTTGGCATTGCTGTCATCATTTTTGGGGTTGTGTGCTTCATTCGGACTTTGCAACTCGCTTGGGGCCATTGAATCTTATGTTTCCAGTAATATTCTGCAGCATAACTCTAACCAAATTGCCGTTTCAATGATATTCTCTTTATTTTCATTCAATGTGATGTTTTGCAGTTTGTTTTCAGGCATCTTGTTTGATCTATATGGTGGTAGAATTATATGTAGCATTGGCTCAGCATTGTACGTGGGAGGATTGTTTGCCACCGGTAACTGTACCAAACTATACCAATTCATACTGGCCTTTGGCGTTTGCTCTGGTGTTGGCTGCGCCATGCTAATGAGCCCGCTTGTGAATTGCATTGGTCACTTTTTCAACAGGAAAAGGGGTATGGCGATGGCGTTATGTATGCCAGGTGCAAGTCTAGGAGGTGTTATATGGCCGCAGGTTTTGCGGAAGCTATATGTTGAAGTTGGATTCCAATGGGCGATGAGAATTCTGGGATTCTGCACAGGAGGCCTTTTGATCATCTCATGCCTTTGTTACAACGACCGACACGACAAAATGAAACTTGAAGCAAAAGACGGGCTTTCAACATGGAACAAAATTATTTCTTTCATTGATTTAAGCTGTCTTAAGGACAAGACTTTTGTGTGGCTGACAGGTGCATTGTTTATGAACGAGTTTTCACTGATCATGACCGCAACATACATTCCAAGTTATGCGTTGTCAAAAGGTTTTTCAGATTCGGTTGCTCTTACGGCTTTGACCGTTTACAATGCCAGTGGAATCTTGGGTAGGATCCTTCCATCTTACTTTGCAGACAAGTTTGGCCATTTTACAATGATTATGAACATGTCTGGCATGATGACACTATCAGTTTTCATTTTGTGGTTACCTTTAGGCCAATATCTGTCAGCTTTCTTTATCTTTACCATAGTGTATGGTTTTGGTGTTGCTGGAACGTTGGCCTTGACACCGATGTGCACTGCAGCCATTTCAGAGCCTAAAGATTTTGGCAGACGATACGGCACTGCGTATTTTATTGTCTCTTGTTCCAATTTAATATCGCTACCTGTCGGAAGGGCTTTGACTGTTGGAAGGGGAGGCTACACTTCTATGGTAGGGTTTTCTGGTGCAACGTGCTTGTTGGGCACCGTGATGTTTATTGTTACTTCCATGCAATACAAGAGGCATTATCAGAGTAAGAGCTCATGAAGAGTATAGTTTATACGTACGTAATGGTATAGAGGAAGTGCAATTTTTGGCGCCAGTAAGAGCTTAAACAATTGTCAAAACCAACTTCGATGTTAACGTGTATGTGGCTGTAATATAATAATTTCAGACGTTTTGGGCAGCTGAACTGAAGATTTAACGAAACATCAACAGTCCCGGTCCGAGGGTTTTCGTTTGACAGAGGAGAAAATTTTTGATTTTCTTTTAGCTTAGTGAGCCCTTGCTCCTTTTTGATATATAGAGTAATTTAGTTTAGAAATGTGGAAAGCTTTACAGTCAGGACTATCAGCCATTGCAGGAACTGCAGAACCAGAGTATGGAGCAGGTGCGATCCACCCGGTCGCCAACACTTACAGGGCTACAACAGACGAGGATATGTGTTTTCAAGCGCCACCACACACTAACGTTGAAACTATGACGTTTTACTTCTCAACGAAGACCCACTCCGGGTTCTTTCAAATCATCCACTCCAACATGATGAGTATCCAGTTGACAGCACAAATGAACTTCAAGATATTCGATATTGATGCAGAGAAACGTACAGCTGGAGACGAAATGGTTTGGCAATCAATTAAACTTGACAACTTTGAGATTGTGAACGGCCACGATTTTAAGGCAGACAACGTGGAAGTAACATTGGTGGACTCTAATACATACCACATCAAGTCCAGCGTCGGTGGATGTACAGACGTTGATCTGACTTTTACAAGGGTTGGAGACGGTGTTATCTTTGGTGAAAATGGTACCACCTATTATGGTGAAGACATCAATGAACCATGGGGTTCAATGAGGCACTCCTTCTGGCCAAGATGCGAGGTTAAGGGTGACATTGAAATTCTGAAGGCCGTTGAAAGCAAAGAGGGTGACGAAGCCAAGTTTGAGTCTGAACGTAAAGTGGAAATTGATGGCTTAGGTATGTATGTCCTGGCGCTTCAGGGTATGAAACCACACCATGCTGCTGCTGCATGGGATTTCTTGCTTTACCAATCTGATAATTACACCGCTGTGCTTATGCAGTTCACTACTCCTCCATCTTATGCTACCACTACTGTCAGTGCTGGTATCGTTGTTGACTCCAAGGGTTCTGTAATTGTCGCTTCCACCGATATAAAGACGAACCACTTGAACACCAAACACGACGAAACTTCAGGATGGGAAGTGCCCCAATCCATTACTTACGACTTTGCTAATAAGGTTTCCATTAAGGGTGATCTGAACAATCTGATTGAAAGGGTTGATGTCATGGCTGCAATCCCACAATTTGTGAAGAACATTGCCTCTGCAGCTTCTGGTACCAAACCTTACATCTACCAGTTTGGGAACTGGTTTGACTTAGAAGAAGGCTCTACCAAGGAGACCAGCTGGGCATACTCTGAAACGACGTTTATCAGTGCCATCTAAAAAGTACGCTTTTTTAGTAATTTCTTTCAGTTTCTTTTCAAATTTCAACTCATTTAATGATGGATCTATACATGAATATTTTCCTTAGCTTGGACAATTGCAATTGCTCTGTTTCGGTTTCCTTTTGTTTAATTTTTTAACTTTTAATCATTTAGCAAGTAACTTCTTCACTGCGCTATGCTCAACAAAAAAATTAGAGATCACCCTGATAAAGGAACCTTGTCCCCACATTTGCTATTAATTGAGATGATGAACCACCAGCAGACAAGATCACCCCTTCAAGCACACCAGGCGACACCACAGAAATTGTTGGACCATGCTATTCCAACAGTGCTGTCATCTGCTTACTCAAACGACTCAGAATGGGCTATTCTTCAGCACAATGATAACGTCACAGATGTTTTATCCTCTTCTATTATCGAGGACGACAACGAGGAGCCACCAAGCGAATGCGACTCGTTTTCTGAAGAAGACATGCTAGACGCTATTGTAATCAACCAGAGCACAAAGCGGGTCGAGCAGTGGCTTTTGATGAATAAACTAAAACCCGATAAGAGCACAGTGAGCAATATACCAATTGATAAAAGCAAAGGAATTAAACTTGCAAAGAGATTACAGGACGCATTGAATAGAAAAAGTCATGTTATGAAGGGTTGCAACTACGAATATAGACACGGCAGATACCTAAGCAGGCCAACTTTGATAAATATTCTTGAAACAGAAAAGGATGGCATATTAATGTGCAATCCTGAATTAGATAATGTATTGCCAATGTCATGGAGAAGAGTGTTGAATCCAATTGAAGTGCGCCTCTGCGATGTTGCAGCTACTAAATCGGTGTCTTATTGGGATTCAGAGGATGGCTCTGGGTTTAGTTGGGTGCTTTGAAGACATTACACATTTTATATCCAAAATTCTTTATATATTGTTATCCAACTGATTAATATATACTTATATATACCAATTTGAGTTTCTAAGAGCCGAAGTAAAAAAAGAAAAAAAAGGATACCCAATTATCAAGAGCAATATCAAGAGCAACGACTATTTCACGATTATAATGTTTCAGAGCATCAATTTTCAAGATTTCATTTCATTTTTTAGCTGCCTTGAATTGATTTATATGTATTTATCAAGAGTTGAGCGTGAATAGATTTGAAAGTAATTAAAAAAATGGGTGGCATGTAAGTAATAATTAATAAATAAGAAGAGAGCAGATGTCCAATGTTCTGTTTTCCTTGTTTCTTGCTTTGATTAGAATAACATATAGTTTTCACTCTTCATTGTCTTCTTCATATATATCGCCTTCATTACCCTCTTCAAAGGTATCAGCGTCATCATCGTCTGCATTTGCATCATCTTCGTCATCATCATCGTCATCATCATCGTAGTCTTCGTCACTTTCATCAAAAACTAATGAAGCATCAAAATATAAACTTGGGTTCAATGCTGATATGTCACAACTTTTGGCTTCCCCATCTAGCAATAGTTCAGAAACTAAAAGACCAGTTGCAGGAGCATTATTGATTCCCCAACATGAATGACCAGATGCAAGATATAAATTAGAAACATTAGTTTCGCCGATTAAAGGCCCTGAGCTGGATGGTATATCTAAAACAGGTAAATAACATGCCTGTTTCTTTAATATTTTACCTTTAGCCAAATTTGGCGACAGTTTTGACACATATTTAAATAACTCATCACATTTTTCACTGACAACCTCAACATCGTCAGTCGTTTCAGGTATTAGAACGGAAGAATCACCTTCACCACAAACATAGACTTCGTCCTTTCTAGCATAAATTTCAGGAGAGACAAATTTAGATCTGTTAAGTTTTAGTTCAGTGAAAACGGCATATGGTGAAATCTGTTCGACATTTTCAGGCTCAACAATAATCGAGTGTGCCCTTAGACCAGAGATAGGACAATCTGGTAAAATTTTAGAGGTCCACGGACCAATAGACATGATGACTTCGTCAGCCATCAACTCAATTTTTTGGTCAGCTGTACCATCATATTCTGCCTTGGCACTTGATGGGTGGTATATGATACCTGTGCATTCACCTTCTTCATTGATGATGATGTCGTCAACTTTACCAATGATCAAGTCGACACAACCTGTAGCTAAGCATTGTTTCAACATGAAAGTTGTAAATTGGTAAGGGTGAACTTGCGCAGTAGTTGATTCGTTACCCAACTGGCTCCAGTCGTTAATGACGCCATTGTCAATCCACGAAAGATTCTTTGGCAAGTGCGATGACATCTTGTCTGAGGAGTTTGAGTTACCAGATTCAATTTCAATTGAATTCTTTTTGATGGTAGTTGCTCTGGACATCGGTTTTGACACAAGATCTGGATTGGCACCACATGTCTTCAAATCCTCAAGCGCCCTTTTGTTTATTGTTGACGATGATGTCGCCTTACTGGCCTTCTTGTTTTTATTAGCAGCTAATCTTTGATCGGATATGTCACCTTCAACAGAAACCGTTGTCAATCTTCTGTACCCCCATTCTTTCTCACCATTGAACTCAGTCGCAAGGTCCTGGTGAAGTTGAAATGACAGCGGGACGATCTGTTGTGGAAATGCCCATAGTGCTAGCAATCCACCTGCCTTACCACTGGCGCCACCAGCTACTCTCTTGGATTCGATGATCGTAATGTGGTGTTTCTCAGCATCAAACTTTGGATGCTTTGTCAGATAGTACGCAATACAAACGCCGACGATACCTGCGCCGACAACAATGAAATGATGTTTCCCTTCGTGGCCCCCGCTTGACATTGTGTCTTGGTGTTTGTCAATGAACAAGATGGAACCATTTTCTCTTTGGCTTCTTTTTTTTTCCCTGCCTCCCTCAATTTTTTATTTTCATTAACTTACCATTTTTATAGAGAAACCACTGAGGTTTCATCTTGGTATCGAGGTGGTATTCATTGTCCAAGAGGCTGTTTAATTAGAGTTTTGTATATTTTTGGTATCAGCTCTAGGACAAAGGTTTGCAGGAATATTTTAAATCAGGAAAAATACGTTGGATGAGCAATCGTTCGTTTGAAGCTCAAATACATCAAATTGATGACGGAAGCATGAGAAGAGAATTCTCACAGGTAGATAGGGCTTACTGACTGTTGTTTAAAGAGAAACCTAGCTTTTACACATTTTTGTTGGTAAGAAATCATTATTATGCAATTTTTCAGATCGATTTGGTATCGATTTGACCTCTTATAACTTTTTTTTGGCAACAAGCATCTTTCCTATTTTAAAACTTGTTTCTTTGATCAGGATACTGTGCTAGGTGCTATTTAATAGAGTATGGAGGCAGCTAAGCATTTGTTAAGAAGCACAGTTTACTTGTTTTATCCTCCTCCGGCAGCGGTGATAATAGAGACGCTACTCCATCACGGAGTCTTGTACGAGGATGATCTGGTTAAGCTTTGCCAGTTGCATAGGAAGGTTTTGCGAGCCCATACTGCAAACTTGATTCACGATCGGCTCGTCACTTCAAAGGTCCAGAAGGAAGATTACCAGGGTAGGCTTTTTTCAAGAACCTACTACTTCATTCACTTCATCGAAGCCATCGATGCCATCAAATGGAAAGTTCACTGCATTGTGAAGCAGATGAAAGAAGACAACGGTTCCTTAGCGGAGCCACAGGGTTACGTTTGTCCCACATGTCACCAGAAATACACACTTTTAGATGCGGCATCGCTGTTATCAGACGATGGACTTCAGTTTGAGTGCTCGCTATGTGGTGACGCATTGATTGACGACGATATTTCTCAAGAGCAGCGTAAGGGTCAGGAGAAACTAGAAAAGTTGATGGCATTGTTGGAACCAATCATCAGATATTTGAAGGACATCGATGACGATGTTATTGAAGATAACAATTTCGAATCATCGTTGATCAAAGCTGTGCCTGCGTTTGCAAATTCGCTGGCATCTTACTCTGTGGCATCTGAAACAGCGAATGTAAACCAAAAATCAGCAAAGGAACAGCAAGCAAATGCCAACTCATACTATGCGCCATCTGGTCCTCTCATTCACAAAAATAGCAACGCAGATGCAGTTGAAGCAGCAAAGAGAGGTGATGCAACAATTCATGTTTCTATCACTGCTGATGACGAAGACTTGAAGAGAGAAAGAGCTAAGAGAGAACAACGTAACGAAAAGTTGAGGCAAAATGCTCTTCCATCATGGCATCAATCAAGTACGGTTGGTGAAAGAGAATTGGGTAGACTGGATGGAGAAGAAGAAGAAGCAGCAGCAGCAGCAGCAGCAGCATCTCTTAATAACAGCGAGAATGCGAATGGTGTAAACATTGTAGGAGACATCAAAGATGAGTTCAATATCAATGAATTGCAACCGAATGCAAGCAAATCTAAAAATGAATCGTTTGCAAATATTAAAACCGAACGTTCGGATGATGTTAATGCTGAAGAGATGAGCGCATTATCAGCTTACTATGAACAGCTCAAACAAAGACAAGAGAAGGAAGATGCTGAAGATGAAGAAATGTGGGATATGGACGAATGGGAAGAATCAGGAGACGTGAAACCAGATATTGCTTCCTTTGCTAATGGTGAAGTTAAGGAAGAGCCTAAAGATGAAGTGAAAAAGGAAAGTGCAGATGGAGCAGCGGAAAGTGCCAAACAAGCTGATTTTGCTGACGATTTGGATGAAGACGATATCGACCTGGATATGTTTGACTAACGCAATACCGAAGTCTTAACATGCTCTGCTACTTTTACTGTTTTCACTAGTGAAAAGGCTCTGATCCTTTTAACTAAATATTAAAATATGTATAAAAATGATGTGTAATTAGGTGTTCAACTATACTGTAAATACCCCTCCTATAATATACAAGAAGAACCAAATTATTGATTTCAGTCAAAAACGATCTTCTTACCTTGCTTTTCCGATGAGTCAGCTGTAGTCGTCGCTGCTTCTGCGGACTGATCTTGCTGTTGCACTTCCTCAATAAGCGGAGGAAGCCCCTTTAAATTTCTTTGAAGTCTGTTGATTTGTGCAAGGATTGTTGGATTGAGATCTGATGCATTTGATTCGAACTCATCAATAAAAGAGACTATAGTTTCGTCTTGGTTAAATGTTTTGCTGGACTCCACTCTAAATGCTGTGATCTTGTTGACATCGTCTCCTCGAAGAAGTTTACGAACCTGGAACGACATTGCTTGATTATATACTGGAAAAACGACTTTAATATAGTAAGATAGGTAAAAAAAATTTTTCAATGTGTAAAAGGAAAAGTCTACGCTCAGGCTCAATGGTGGAGAGACGAAGAGGAAGTTTTAGAAAAGACTGATAAGGGTGAGTTGCTACACAAAGCTTCCGTTACTGATTATTATTAAGATTGTTTGACAATGTTCAACATTTTTAGGATTTTACTCAGTATTTCTGATCTAAAATTTTCAATCGTATTGTTATTCTTAATAGTTATAATGAAGTTGTAATATCCAGTGTGGTGTGAAAAATCGCAACAAGTTCAGTTGTTATTGTTATTATATTATATACAGAGTCATAATTTATGCTATTGTTCTTTTAGTAGTAGAAGTTCGTTGACAAACTTGGCCACGAACTGCACGGTAGGCCTCCTTTATCTAATGTGTCAAAAACCATCTGCCCTTTTCAAATCTTCTCTTCAACACTTGTCTGCCAGTTCTAGACTTAGCTCTAGCAAGAAACCCTAACCTTCTTTTTCTTTTCAATGTGTTTGGTTGGTAGGTGTTACCTCTGTTACCTCCTCTGGTACCCCATCTGACACCGAAAAGAGGCATCACAGCTTCAACAGTAGCAAATGTAGAGGTACTGCCAAACGTGGACCGTACAATACCTGTTAAACTCGAAAGTGAAAGCATCTTTAATTAAGAAGTTAGTGATGGTTTCGTCGGTTGAAAATTTTAAGAGTACCTCAAAAAAATATTGCTCCTATAGACAGAGCTCCAAGCTTTGCTTTAGTGAGAGAATAATGCTTGTAGGCTTGTTTGCTACTTCACTGGCAATTGCAATTGCTGCATTTGGTGCTGGATTACTACCGCTGGTGCTTAATCGCACATGTGATGGCGTTTTAGACCAGATCACAGCGTCAATTGCAGGTGTATTGTTATCTACTGCGTTGGTTCTTATATTGCCAGAGGCCATTGAGCATTCACAGGCCAAACCAGAACTTATAGGTCCAGTAACACTAGTTGGCTTTATGAGTTTGCTTATTATGGATACCATATGCAAGTCTCTAACGCAGCACCCAAGCTGCGGATCTCAAGGGTCAACCGCATTTTTCAGTGAAGAAGAATCTACAGTTGTTATGGACCCAGCTAATGATAAGAATATCAAGTCAATGCTCTATAAGGCTTTAACTAATTCAATTACTGTAGGTCTTTTGTTGCATTGTCTCTCAGATGGGGTCCTTTTGACATCGTCTTTAATGACATCGAGTTCGTCATCTTCACAGATTCCAGGTCTTTTTATGATAATTGCAATTTTCATTCATAAGTTGCCAGCAGCGTTCTCATTAAGCACAATACTACTCAGCCAGGGTGTCCAACAAAAGGAAATGTTGGTTCATTTGGGCTTGTTTGCAGTAGCAGCTCCTATTGGTGCGTGGATAAGTTACTTCTGTTTGTTGCTAGTGGGTAGCTCAGATGCAAGTGAAAGTGTGTTGATTCAGGTGATTCTTCTCTTTAGCACGGGCGCCTTCTTATATGTATCATTTCACACACTATCGCAGCACCACGATGCACCAAATTCCATCTGGTGGACCGCCGCTGGTTCTCTAATACCATTCATCGCCTTGCCATTTAGTGAATAAAAAAAATTATGTTTACTATACATTTTATACCTACATAATCCATCTAACCTCTTTTGATACTTCTACGATTTAGCCAATTCGATTTGAAATTCTGCAACCCTGAATCGACTTTCCTTGATTTTATCGTTGCCTTTGTGATTTTTTGTACTTTAATGTTGTCGATCACTTTAGAGTCTTTGCGGATTGCTCTTAACTTTTCCAGCCTTGCTCTTTTGATGTCCTTCAAGTTAGGAATCTTTTCTAGTTCTTGTTTCTCCTCGTTGAAAACGACTCTTGTAGGTTTGACTTCTTCAACGTTCTTCAACACTTCTATTGGTAATTCTGCGTCTTCTTCTTCGTCGTCGTCATCGCTTTCATCGCCTTCTGCTCCTTGCAGCAGCTCTTCTTCTAGCTTTTTCTGTTCTCTTTCGATCTTTTCCAACTCTCGACGTTGCTGTGTTTGACGACGCTGTTCCTTTTCCTTAGACTTTTGTTCCTTTAGTAGCTGTTGCTGCTCCTGTTGCTGTTTCAGTTGCGCCTTTTTACTGCTGGAAACAGATTGCTCTTCAGGTGCTTCATCTTCACTGGAACTCCAATCCTCGTTATCGGCCATTTTGTTCAAGATGTCCTTCTTGTATAAAAGGTTCATTTCTATAGTGTTACAACTTGATTTTTGTCAGATTTGAAAATTTTTTTACGTGTTACCGTTTTGGGAAAAAGTTTCGGAGAAGGAGATAAACGGCGTTAACTACTTAATAGGGACACTTATCTTCATGTGGGATCAACTGAAGTTGGAAACGACGACAAGAGACGAGAACCTGGTGGCACCCGTGATTAAGCATTTAGGATGCTGTACACTGCGTCAAGGTATCATGTATGTGTTCATTAAAGTTTATAAAGGTCTTTCAAACAGTACTATAGCCACCATCAACAATAACATTGGAGCCGGTTGTGTAAGAGGAGGCATCACTAGCTAAATAGACGTAAGCACCTACCATTTCGGAGGCGCTGGCCATACGGGCCATTGGGATTTTGGAGACCCAGTTCTGTTCGAGATCTGGATCGACACTGTCTGTAAGTCTAGTTTTGACGTATCCGGGACTGACGCAGTTGACACGACACCTCCATGGCGCCCATTCCACAGCAAGCGAGTTTCCCAGCTGGATCACGGCGGCCTTGGAAGCGTTATAGGCAGCCTGTTGCTGCGGTGTGTTGACAATGACGCCGGACATAGACGCAGTAAGGATCAGGTTGCCTTGCTTCTGCCTCTCAAAGATCTTACCAAGAAGTGCACTGCAATAGTATACAGAGGAGAGGTTGATGGTCATGAACTTGTCGTATGTGGATGTGAGTTCCTCAAGGTCTTTGAAATTGGTGATGGCTCCGGCATCCCAAGACACCCCAGCGTTGGCGACAAACACATCTATGCGCTGGTACTTGTCTATCACGGTGTCAAACAGCTTGCTTATCGATTCGGGACTTGTTAGATTACACTGCAACGACTCCACCTCAACGTGGTACTGTTCCTTCAATTGCGCAACCTTCTCGTCTATCGGCGTCGAGTTATACACCATCACCACTGTGGCGCCCTGCTGCGCAAACCCTTCACTGACTGCAAATCCAATACCAGACGAAGCTCCGGTCACAACGCATATTTTGTTCTTCAAGGAAAACATTATTTTTATTTTGACTATACTATAATATACATAGCTACAGTTACAACTAATTTTCAAACGGTTGTCGTCTGCTTATATACTTCTCTTGAAGATTATCCGGTCAACAATACTGTGGGAACGGTAGACTCGTTGCTTAGAAGCCGTCTATTGTTGAGTGTGCACAGGGTCGTCCATTATGACGTATTTTCAAGCAAAATCGCCTTGCCAATCCGCTTCACGCACAGCGAACCCCTGCCCTTGTGCGTAGACGCTGGCGCCGTCAAACATGTTTGCCGGGCCGGCAGGCTTGTCGTGTTGTGCAGACGGAACGAACGCTTCTCCGTCTTTGCTGATCTCTAGCTCTCTCGTAGCAACTTTTTCCATAAGGTGCATAAACTTACTTTGTTTGAACTTGGTCTGTGTGTCCGACGAGACGCTTTCGGGAGTTTCGTTCATCAGCATGAACACCTGCTGGGCCAGATCTGCAAACTTTTCCTTGTCGGCATTGCTCTCGTTTTTGTCTTGTGCAGCTTCTTCACCAACACTCTGTTCTGTAATCTCTGCGCTCGCCGTTTCCTCCGCTGGCCTCTCCATGGCCGCCTCTACTTCATGAAAAACTACATCAAAGGCATCGTGCGCCCTCTTCTCTTCTGCGAAAGACCGCTGATTTGACGATGCCAGTGATTGCAATCTTGAAGGGCGCATGTGTAGAAGATGGCCCTGCTGCTGAAACAAAGAACCCGGGTCTTGTCCTTGTATACTTAGCCCACCAACCCCGAATCCATGTGTGCGCTGTTCCGGTATATGTTGTATTTGCATCTGTGCGTCTCTTATTCCTTTCTGACCTCCATCAAACGTATTTTGTTGTTGCAAATTCATTTCATTGAATTGTGAAATCCATGTGTTGTTCCCACCACCTTCTCTACCAGATCCTCTAGCATAACTATCCTCATGTATGTTTGCCCCCGCTGAGTTCATCGACATGAATTCAGCAAATTCAATGTCTGGCCGGCTAGGTGTGCCACCCTTATCGGACCGCATTTGCATTTGCGGGTTCACATGGAACCCAGAATTTGGCTTAAAGTTTGCCAGCTTGTATAGTGGGTTGCTCACTGCATTACAATTATCATTCATCGACATCATATTTCGTCTAGCGTACAGTACAAAAATAAACTATACCCACCTTATCTTCGTCACACAACAAAATGAAGCATTTTTCTCTAGATAAAAAAATTTCCCCGTACAGACTCATTACTCCGAGTCCACTGATCCGCTTAACCATAATCAACCTGTTTTAGTCCCCTGGTAGTAAACCCCAGGGGCAAATAGAATATACCTCTCCATAGCTTCCCTAAATCTATTTTTGTACTGTTTTGGTGTGATGACCGTAGGCTCCTTTCCAACTCCACCACCTCCACCAACAAGTCCTTTCTCTTTAACCCAGCTTTCTAGCTTTTTGTCCCACGTAAACGTTCTTATACAATCGATGATACCGACCACTAGCTCCTTGTTATTGGAGTCAATGCCAACAACAAGCGAGTAGTCCATCACATTCATTTTTTCCAAGAATAGTGTATCATTCCACAATGATGCTCTAAGTAACTTCTTGTCGTTCTCTCTAACAAAAACAGGCGATTCATAAATGTACTCAACCATATTCTCATCAAGCAAAACCTCATTCGCTTTGCCTGTTTGCTCCACATGTCGGTTTCTCATAGATCCCTTCAAATCGAAAATTCTATCTGGCTTCTTGTTATAAAATAAATTCTCCATAATAACAACATCCATGGTGTACGACTTTGTCGATGAACTTTTGACTTGGATCTGGTATAACCCAAAAATTTTTGCAATCACACTAGGTAATCCATTAAATAAAACTTGTTCAAAATACCCAAAATAGTTATGTGCCATTTGAGTAAACGCCTCAATTTCAGATTTACTTAATTCCTTAATGATAAACCTATCATCCAATGTTTTTAAAAATGCTGCTCCACTTTTACCACCTGTAGAATTCCATTTAATGCATCTAGAGATGCTCCCAATAAAATCATCGTTAACCCCACATTTTCTTCTCAATGCATCAAATTGTTCTGCAAAGAAAATTCGACACATTATCAATGAGGTGGAATTACCTCCTTCAAACTGGTAATTCAAATGAAACCCACTCTTTAATAATATTGACTTTAGATATGTGTCATCAATTTCACTTTTCTCCTTACTTTTTTGCTCTTTCGTTTCTGTATTTTCTTTCGCAATTGATCCTTTTGGTTCTCCATTTTTATTTGCACTTTTATCAGCTTCTTTGTATGTGGCATATAACTTTGATTCATAGTCTTTGGTACTAAGGCAAAAAGATATGATTGAACTTGGTTCATCTTCTCTAACAATAACATCAGAATCAACAAAAATGTGTTCAAGGGGCCCTAATGGATAAGATAAATCTGCCCAAGAAGTTGAAGTTCGTGTATCAATAAAATTATTCATAATCTTAAAGAACCAACTCTTTTCGTCTTTGAATTTTTCCTTCTTTTCATTTTCTTTAGAAACGTCATTAGCAGCAGTGTTTTCATTATCAGTTTCTTCAAATTTTGAGTTACTAGTATGAGCACGCGATTCATCAAGAGTAGCATCATGAGCATTTTTATAAATTTCAACTTGGGGATTCATTGTCCCAACCTTTGGTAGATAATTGTTTGCACTCTTCAGCTTACGCTTTTCCATCTTCTCTCTTTCATTGAAAAAATCTTGCGTGTTTGTTTCAAATAGTTTTTTCAACCGCTTCACCTGTCCAACGTCTAACCTTTCTAAACCGTTATAACTGAAATCGTATTTAGCTTTAGTCTCAAATTGGTCGTTTAACTCATTGATTTTGTTTAATATCAATTCACTTCTCTTTTTTAATGGCTTGGAATCTTCACCCTTTTCGTTATTATCCAATATTTCGCTGGCTTCAGTTTCGCTATCAACTTCATATTTGCTTTTCTCTTCCTCGTTATCTTTGTTGAGCAGAACACTAAGTAATCTTTCCAGCTGAAAATTCGATTTCATATCTTTCACAGTTGGTAAGAACTTTTTTTCAAAATCATCAAACTCTAACTTCCAAAAACTGGAAAGTTCCTGAACTTCTCTTAGAACTACATTTAGTTTCAAATGCTCATTAACCTGAGATCCTATATATATATTCTGGAGAAGTTCCTGAATGCTTGCTCGATTTTTCAATAAAAGAGCCTTCAATTGTTTCAACTTTACTTCACCCCTTTCAAGTAGATCTTTATCAACATAAGTTTCGTCCAATTTAATGATCATTAATCGTGACTCGACACTATCAAAAAATAACTTTGATTTATTTTTAACATGATTATAGTAATCAATTTTAATTTTGAAATCGTAAACGGGGTTCCAATATAATTTGAATTTAGGAGTTACCAGTTGCAAATTATCAATTCTCGAATATTCAAATTTAACAATCCAATCATTATAAGAGAAATAATGAATGTAATTTTTAAAAATGTCAGCACTGTTGGGACACTCACATGGCAAGTTTCCAAGTTTCAAAAGGCTATTATCATACCAAAAAACTAGCTCCAAAAATTTACCAAAGGAATATTTGTAAGATAAGTCATTCAGTGGCATTTGATTTGTTGATTTTTTACACTGCTTGCAAACACTCCATGTAATGATACTGTTTGATTTGACGCTGCTATGGTTATTTTTTTCAATGAAAACATCAACTTTTCCATTATGATGAACATAAGATTTATAATGCTCTCGTAGTGGTAGTTCACAGCCATTTACACAAATTTCATCACTTTGTAAGCATGTACGTTCAATATACTGACCTATACTTTCGTCTCCATCCCAGTAAAAATCTATCATTTGTATTTTTGGTCCAACACATGGGGTTGAATTTTTTGAAGATATGATACTAAATAAGATTGCAATATTTTGATTATAATTAGGATCGAAATAAGTAAAATCTCGAGCAGCCCAAAATTGTGCCCATTTCCGGTAATGAAATGAAAGTTCTGAATTATAAAAGTTGAACAAATATTCTTTCTTGGATTTAACGATTTTAATCATATCACTTTCAATCTCTATCTTTGAAGTTTTAATGTTAAACTTCTCTTTATATTTTTCAAGGTTATTCCATTTATCTGTATCATTATTGAAATCTTGATAATTGGTTTTTAATTCGTCAAGTAACCTGATTGTGGTTTTCATTTGAACCAAAATTTGTGGCTCTTCAAATTTCACCCAAGGTGATATGCTTATCAATCTATTTTTAACTAGCTGAACGATATCATCAAAATTTTCCAACTTGATTGTATATAAGGGAGCTGTTAATTCCATTTTGGACTCACCACTACCCTTTTCATCTAACTTTAGATACTTATCTCTCAAAAAACTTGATTCTAGTTCTGTGTTAACGAACGCGTAAATCATTGGAGCTAAGCAAGTTTTTACCTTTTTTAAAATGTCCATTTCAGAGCCTCTAATAATCAAACTGAGACCCATTTTAGGATTACATCCAGTGAAAAAAAAGTATGATCTTAAGTAGTTATCACAAACAAAGTATTTTTGCTCAAATTTTTCACACTTACCCAAATCAGGATTTCTTGCTAGCATATCAATAGAGGTGATAATGGTTGCATCTGTAACCCGAGAAAGTTTAATTAGTGTATTATTTTTACAATTAGGGGCGGCAGCAATTCCGTTATCTGATAAAAATTTGAGAGCTAGTCCGTTAATTGAGTTGTTCGAGATGATAAGACTAGGCTTTAACTGAATGATTCTATCTACTAATTTTTTTAAATATTCATCTTCTTGAGCGATAACACTATCCAAACTTTGAAAATGAGCCTCACCATTGACATTTTGATCGTATTCAATAGCAAATGTTATAAGCATTATCTTTGGATTGTCAATGAGTAATGGCATATTTTTGAGTGGTAATTTTTTGGAGAACACTAATCCTTCAATAGTTGTAGATTGAGAATAATCACCGCCTGGTATCTTTTTGATTTTAATATAATCTGCAAAAGCATACGATGTGCCATCATCACCTTTGTTTAATCCAATTTCAACATTGTTAATTTTTTTGAGAGATTTAAACAGAGTTTCGGCCCATAAATCGACATTAGGAACCTGCTTGTCATTCAAAAGTTCTTTCAAAAGTAGTTTGTTGTAGCTTTCACTTTTTTTCTGTAAATCATCCATGAAATGGATGTCGGACTTCAAATGAATCATTTTGAAGTTTGATGCTAAGCTTGTTATCCTATTTGACTTTGAGTATCTTGAACTAAAATTTCGCCTTCTATTACCGTTACTACTGTTAGAAGATAGTGGATGACTTAAGTGCTTTCCTTTGAGTCTATGTAATTTTAGTCTATCCTTATTAAAGGTAGAGGAATTAGATTCAAAAATATCATTTGAGTTATTCAAGGCATTGACATTGCTGAATTTTCTCAAAAAGTCAGTATCACCACTTGGCCAATTGAACTCATGATTGTTCATCAACGTAATCATCCCTTGATTTTCTTCGTCGTCGCTATTGCTGCCTTGGTCATTGATATCGTTATCCGTATCACTATTGGTGCTGAAACTTGAATCATCTCGCATCATTTTTGTAGTTGGAGATTTACTGGCCGCTTGTCTGATTTTCATGTGATGAAGCTTAGGCACATGATCACTATCAAATTTCATGTTAGAAAGTGATTTTTCTGTCAGTGATCTTCTTGGAGCAAACGATGATCCATGGAAAGATGAGTTAGAGGCACCACCGTTTCCTGGTGAAATTTGGTTATACATAACGGACTCGTCCACATCTTCATCGCTTGAATTATAGTTTTCGTATCTTTCTAACTTGTTGGCGCAAAAGAAACACACTCTCATTTTACCTCTGTGATTAAACTTATCTCCTTCAATAAACCTAGTGCAATTATGACAAAAGATCTTTCCACAAATTCGACAATGGTGTTTCCTCAAAAAGGTAGTAAACTTTCTGTCACAGTCTCTACACTTAGTTGCAGAAGCATCATCTAACCAGTAATCCCTGCCTAAACCTGACTTGAGATCACTTTCTTTAAAAGATGTATTCAGTCTTGATATTAAACCAATTGATGCTGCATCGTTGTACCCTGATTGTCTTGTGTCACTATATGCCAGATGCGGAGTAGAGCTTGTCAAATATGTTGTTGACGAAGCTCTAGGAGTGTAGGTTGGCTTTGACATATCTCAAAGAATACCAAATTGCCGTGTTGGTATATTTTGATAGTAACTAAAAAAGTTGAGATAATTCATTCTTTTTATCATCACTTTTCTTTAAATGAAATTAAAACATGTTCAGAGACAGAACCAACTTGTATTTATCATATCGTCAAACATTTCCACACAGGTCATCACATACTGTGGCTTATATCGAGCATCGTGAACAGTCTGGGCTTTTAAGTAAATCCAATGACGCAGGAGACATTGAAATGTCGGAATTTCAACCTGTTATAGCCACTGATGACAGCACTCACACAGAAACTGTAATGGACATTGAAAGAAAGGGAACTCAATTGTCATTAAGGATTAAAGAAAATCTTAGGAAGCTTGATAGAAAGTACAGAGAAATAATATTACCTAATTTCGATGATGAGTTCATTCATCATGAAATGAAGCAAATCGATGAACTAAGTGGCCACATCATGGTTGAAATTCAGTCACTATACAAAATGATTAATCAACTTCAACAATTAGATAAGGTTTTGACAAGTGTGGATTATGATCAAAACATTTCATACAAAGATGAAAACAGTAAAGATAACATTCAATCAACAAAAACATTAATTAATAATTTGAAACGGAAATTTGCAGTGCTGGCTCAAGAGATGACTGGTCAATTTAGAGATATGCAAGGCAGATATGTTAAGTATTTAAAAAGAGATGATATTGAAGGATATAAGAGTAACGACGTTGAAACCTATTCAAGGAATGCCATGGTAGAATCTTCCAAGCAAATTAAACTACAAAAGGAACAACAAAACAACAATCAATCCGGAGAACAACTGCAGATACAGGAAACAGGTATATCCGAAGATTATTTACTACAAAGAGAGCGTGAAATTTACAAGATTTCTCAATCAGTTGTAGAGATATCAGTAATTTTTAAGGAACTTGAGAACATTGTAATTGACCAGGGAACCATTTTAGACAACATTGTTTATAATCTGGATAAAACTTCTGAACAAGTTCAAGGTGCTGATAAAGAATTAGTCAAGGCTGAAAAATACCAAAAACAAAATAATAAGTGTAAATTAGTTATGTTCCTTGTTTTATTGATATTGTTTGTGCTGATGCTATTTATGGTGAAGCCACATAGAGTTGATCATTATATTCATGATGAGAAACCAACTCCCGGGACTAATGTCATATCGTCCACTGAAAATGAGGAAGAGCAAATTACTACTCTTTCAAAATTTGATACTATTGTACCTTTAGTACCGATAGATAACATAGAAGCTAGAGACATGTTTACTTTATAGTTCCTTTCACGAATATGAACACCAAGAATGTAATAAATGGTTAATAAAAAGTACGAATAAAAGAAAAGCAATTTTAAAGTAATACAAAAAAGGTACAAATATAAAGTAACTAAATAAAGAAAAAATAGTTTTGAAGTTTAGATTGGATTTGTAAATGAGGAAAAAGCAGCTCATTAAACCTCAATTTCAAGAAGGACTATAATTATTATTATATTCTTTAGTAAAGGTATCTAGATGATTCCATAAGGGCCATCGTTCATTCTTGAAGCAGGTGGAATAGTTGGTCTCCCCCCATTTCTATGCGACCTGTTATTTGGAATAACTTTCATTGGCATTGGGTTGTAATAGTTATGGGGTTGATGATTATAAGATCCTTGTTGTAGCGGCTGCTGTTGATGTGGTGGATATCCCATATTTTGTGGTGGTCCTCTAGAATTTATTGGTGGATATGGCTTTGAATTTTGCATATAACCATTTCTTTGAAGTGCAGGTCCTTGGTTATATAACTGGGGTGGCATTTGGTTGTACGCAACATTTCTATTGTGTGACTGATTATAAAAGCCACCACCGTTAATAGGTTGTTGGTGTGGCATTGAATCATATCTCATAGGTGATTGCTGTTGCTGCATTTGCCAAGTAGGCGCTTGGAGGTGTCTATTCGTTATTATTGGCTTGTTAGGAGCACCAGTGTAGTAACGAGGATTCACACCTCTTTGTGAAATACTGGTAAAGTTAGATTCAGTGCTTCCATCAGAAACAGAACGAAAATGTGGTTGTGATTCAGTGTTGTTTATTGACAATTGGCTGCCTTTATCAACAAATTCACTAGACTCTACATATGGATTGGTAATCGATGGTAATTTTAAATCGGACAATGAATTATTCAATTCACTTCCAAGATCTGTTTTAGTAGACTCATAGTTTGGCCTGGACGAGGAAACAGAAGAAGCAACCTTTGAAATTCCTGTTAGTTCGGTGGTCTGAACAGAACATGCCTCCTTTTCGTCCACAAAGTTCAAAGGCTGCCTAACATTAGATTCTAAATCTGATGGATAAGCATTAAACCTTGGGTTGTTGTATTTATAATTCCTCTCACCACTTTTATCTGGTTCAACCCCGTCAAAAGCAAACTGCTTCTCACTATAAGTTTGATAGTCGTTAAATGTACTAGCAGCTTCCTGTTCAGTTAACGAATCATCTGGTGATATCATAAGCTTCTTTGTCAGTCCAAATAAAACTGCTGAAGCCATGTTGATCACAGCTGCGGGGATCAATAACCAAGATGGCCAATCCACTTTTGGATAAAAGAGCAAAAATGCGACAATGCAAAGAAGAGCAGAACCAACAAAG
Source organism: Saturnispora gosingensis (assembly GCA_030570395.1). Lineage (NCBI taxonomy): Eukaryota > Fungi > Ascomycota > Pichiomycetes > Pichiales > Pichiaceae > Saturnispora > Saturnispora gosingensis. The sequence continues at coordinate 694,967 of JAJLVU010000003.1, forward strand.
CACAAAATCGAGAGCAAAATCATGATTACCCAGAATGTGGATGATCTTGATATTCTGCTTGAAATGTGTGCAGTGACATTTAGCAAACATGATATCAAAGTGAGGCCGCCGGCAATTGGCGCCACGATTAGAACTTTTGTCAAAGTATCAATCACGTCTTCCTTCACAGCTGTCGATCCAGTTAACTTAGACGCTAAAGCATATCCTACAGCAGCCTTGCTACAGCTATCGTCCTTGCAATAGCCAAGCACACCAAAAGAATAATCATTATCATAACCTAGGCGAAGAGAACTTGTAGCTGGAACAGTTATAGTGGCTATAATTAGGAATGCAAGAGCAACGATTTGTAGCCCTAACGCTAGTGAATGTGTGTAACAACCCATAACAAAGCTATAATGTAATAAAGAGAAATGAATGATCTGTTTGAAAAGATAAGAAACCAGCCATATTCTATCAACAGAAAAAAAAATATTGAAAACAAAGAAACGCCTTAAACGTGGATCACATGGAAATTGGTTAACTATACGAATTTCTTCTTTAACAAAAGAGAATCGCCATTAAAAACACACAATGTCATCAATGCTTCCTGCCAACACGTTGGGCAGCATTGTGAACTCCAAAAACAAAGATGCAGATGACCAAAAGGAGCAAGAGATCTTGATTTTAAGTAGAAACTCGCAATCGCAGTTGTCACTTACATCGACCCCAACACATCAGCGTCACTTGTTAGAACTTGAAATGAATCTGCCAGAGGTATCACTGAAATATGAATTGGGTACTGATGCGCCTGCAGATCCCAATGCCAAAGTGTTTTTCTTTGACATTGACAACTGTCTTTACAGAAGATCATTAAAGATCCATGACTTGATGCAAATTTACATCCACAGATATTTCAAGAAAAACCTTCACCTCAATGACGAAGAAGCTAACCATTTACACATGCATTATTACAAGCAATACGGACTTGCAATTGAGGGATTGGTCAGATTACACAAAGTTGACGCACTGGAATACAACAAGGTTGTTGACGACGCCTTGCCGTTAGAGAAGATCCTTATACCTAATCCCGAGCTGAGAGAAATGCTGCTAAAGATTAAAAAGGCAAATAAGATGAACAAGATTTGGTTGTTCACTAATGCCTATAAAAACCACGGTCTGAGAGTTGTAAAATTACTCGGCCTTGGCGACTTATTTGACGGGCTGACTTATTGTGACTACAGCTCGTTTCCATTAACATGTAAACCAATGCAAGAGTCCTTTGACATTGCATTGAGAAACGCTGGCGTGACTGACCCTAAAAACGCATATTTTGTTGACGATTCAGAAATCAACGTAAAGTCTGCTCAAAAACTTGGTTGGGGGAAAACAATTCATTATGTTGAGCTAGATGAAGATTTACCAAATGATTTAGATACGTATAAAGACTTGGGAATTGAGCTGATTAGAGATATCCTTGATATTGAAAAGGTTTGCCCTGAGATTTTCTGATTTAAGATTATAGATCTATAAAAAATGGCAGTTATATACACTTTACAGTACGATAAAAGTTAATTTCAGTTACAATATAACAATTTACATTAATCTGTCTCTGCCGCAAAAAAGTCAGTCACCTTCTTGCAATCAAGTTCTTTCAAAATGAAATCAAAAATTGATTTCACAGTTGGAATAATCGGCGACAAAGAACTGCTGTAGTTTGTGAAATAGTTGCTTTTAAGTTTTGCAATTGAAACTGCCAACGTTTCCGTGCTTTGTGGTGACTTTTTGATAATATCATAAAACAGCAAAAAGAGTCTTTCTAAACATCGAACTTTGTTCAAAACTAAACCCAATTTTGTCTCATAGTAATTTAATATAGTACATTTAGACCACACTGATACGCACTCAATCAATTTTGTAGTAATCATTTGAGCTAATTCGTCGGGGGAGGTGTCATATTCTTCATTAACGTCAAACTTGAAACTCATGGTATCATAACAATTCACTTCAGCTATATATGTAAGTAACAACCTAGCTAATAGATGACGCTTTCCTATAATCATTTCCCCATCACAACAGAGCCTGCTAAGGAAGGTATACCATAGTTCTGGATTTTTTTGACAAAAATTACTTATATATTCAGTAGCTTCATCTTCACTGTTAACAGACGCTTGTGTAAATATATGAAATATTAACTGATTTGCAGTTTTTTCACTTCCTTTAAATCGAACAGTATTCAAATCATTTTGAACATTTTCATCCAGTAACATTAATACCGAGGCCTTGATAATAGTTTCCCTATTTTCTGGATTGAGCTCTGAGTATAAAACAGCTTGAGCAAATTTCAGTATTTCTAGTGCAAAATTATCAGGCAATGGATTTTTGTTATCAAATCTTTTCTTTGGGTAACGTTCTAGCATTTTGATATCACATCCTAGACTGCTTAGAAAATGTTCAAGAATAACATCTTCTGAAAATTCGTAATGTGAAATAAATCTTGGATTTTGAGACTTTATACATTTATAATATTCTTCATCACGGCTAGGTTGGCATTTATTGATAAAAAACATAAATTTTAAAGGAATCAAAGAATTGTCCTTTAGTTTGATGCTTTCTTTTACCTGTGCTTGTAAAGTATCAAGATATTCTTTGTTTTCATAAACCTTTTCTCCATTAATCTCAACCATTGAATTTTGAAAATGTTTGTTTACGTATTTCCTAACAAACTCTGCTGCCTGTGTGTCTAGTAACTTTTTATTATCAACTCTTTGTTGGTGATCTTCAATAGCAGTAGTAACCTGTTTGGCTCTTTCGATTTTGCTTTCGACATAGCCGAGCTCTTTATGAGCCTTCAAACTGGATGTTGGTACAGCCTCCCTAATTGGAAATCCTAACTCGGACGCCAATGCGTCTCGCTTGGATGTTTGTGACTTCAATGCATCAAATATATTGGATTGTTTCAATTTTGGCGTTTTCACCTGATTAGGCGCTCTCAGTTTCCTTCTTTTTTGAATACCGAATAAAGGATCATCATAATCTGAATCTGAATCATCATTACGATGTCGTCCCGAGTGGTTAATTTGCATTTTATTTATAATATTACAAGCGTATATACTATAAGGGTCCAGTGTGTGAAATAATTTGTTCATTGATTTTTTTTTTTTGAAACTTTTAATCTTATTAATGTAGTTATTACGATAAAAATGTACATAATAGCAATAAAAATGTAATTTTGTCTTTATTGCTTTTCCTTTTTATGGCTCTTGTTCTTCTTTTGCTTCTTTCTCTTCGGCTCAGTGCTAATAATGGATGGAAGTTTAAGTTTTCCTTCCTTAATAGCGGCCTCTAATCCACTTTCATGGCCAAATGTACGTTTTCTCCATTGTGAAATGTACTTGCTTTTAGTAACTTTACGTTTGTCATTCTGAACTTTTTCCTGTGGTCTGAATGGTGCCAATTTGGACAAACTAATAAAATCACCAAGATCTTTGTCATCTGCTTCAAGAATTTCAGCAGTAGTTAGACCAAATGATTCAGGCGAAACTTCTCTATATCTGTACTTCAAACCCCCATTATTTTGCTTTAATCGTCCTCTTTGTTCTTCAACTTCGGTCAAAATGTCAAGCTTCTTAGACTCAACTAGCTTTTCGGCAGCTTCTTTCAACATATTCAATTGCGATTTTTCTTTTTGCTTCTTCTGCTTTTTGCTACTCTTTTTGCTTGTATTTTCTTCATTCTGTTCTGCTTCCCCTCCTTGCTCATTATCTTCAGCATTCTTTTCTACAGCCATTTCTTCATCAAGATCATCCCAAGTAGGCTTTGCATCATCGGCTTCTTCATCTTCTTCGTTATAATATTCTTCATTAAAAAGTTCACTCATTTTATTGTCCCAATCCTCATCGTTAAAGTCCTCATGCATCAGACTATCACCAAAAACTTGAAGAATTCTTTCATCACTGACATCATTTCCCACTGCTTGTTTAATTTCCTTCAATCTGTCTAAAACCAAATTTAACTTCTTTTGTTTCGTGGATTTGATTAAATCTTCTTTTTCAGATTTGTCCTTTACTTCGTCCTCCTTCTCTCTTAATCTTTTTCTTTGACGTTTTGACAATTTTTCTCTTCTTAATGAAGCAACGTTTCTGGAATACGAAATGATTTCTTTAGCGTTAGGATCTTCAAACCTAAAATTATAAGCATTTTCAAACTTATCAGCAGCATCTTCAAATTCGCTGTCGTCTTCTTCTTCCACAGTTTGAGACTTACCCTTGTTTGGCAACCAAGCACGTTTATTGACAAACGCATCCAGGAAACTTTCTTTATCAGTGCTAGGATCTGGTAAAACAATGTTGACATTGAGCGGTTGCTTCTCATTTGCTTCATCACCCTTATCTTTTTTAACAAGAAAATCGTCGTCGTCATCAGAATCGGCTGCTTCCTTGTTGATTTCATTAAGTAACCTAGCATTATCTTCTCTTTGATGAACAGCGAATGGTTTCTCTTCTACTTCTTCTTCTTCTTCCTCATCTTTCAAATTTGTACCATCAATCAAATTCTCACGTAGCACCTCTTGTAAGTAAATTGGTTTATCGGTTTTCTTGGTTTCGAGATCCTTGACAGCTTCTTCGGGATCCTTGAAAAATTTGACATTTTTATCGAATAACCGTTCATCACCTGATCTAATAGCTTTCAAGACTTCATTAAGACCGTTTTCGACGTCTTCAGTAACTAATTCACCAAAATCATCTTCCTCTTCATCTGAAGACGATTCTTCAGCATCCTTTTCTTGGTCTTCTTGTAATTCACTTCTGTAATCTCTTAGTTCAAAAGGCTTTGCAGAGTGTTCAAGTGTTTCTGGCTTGGCATTTTGGAGCTGCTTTTCAGCTTCCTCTCTCGCCTTCTTACTTGCTGACTTCTTTCTTGGCATCTGTCAATTTTAAATCAATCAAAGAAGAATTAGTAACTTAGAGGTATAAAAAAATATAATAGAGAAAAAAAACGGTTTTTTTTTTTTTTTCATATATAAAGGCTCATAACAGAGTCATATTTTTATGCATTTTATTAACAAATTTGGATAGAGTTGGTAGAGAACTAAAGAATTATTTAATTAAAGATAAAGAGAAAAGTATATAGTTTTTTAAAAAATGAAACAAAAGAATCAAAAGTTATTTTCAATTGACTATTTCGTCAATATCGAGTTCCTGTCTAGCAATAGCACTCATTTGAGATTTTACAGCATGCAATTGTTCTGGATGTTCCATTTGCCAAGCTCTAAGCTTATATGTTTGACCAGTACAATCCCAGTACATGCCCCTAACTGTTGTGTATATTCCATTTCTGCCTTCAAATAATGGATAGATGATGACAATAAATGCAGTGACAAAAATCCAGATGATACCAACAGTAATCCAACCTGTGAAAAATTGCTTGGAAAAGACATATTTGGTACCATACATCGGCATTGGCCACAAGACCAATAAACAAAAAGACATGAATAAGCAAATCCAACCAGCAATTTTGGATGCCTTTCTCAAATGTTCTTCTTCCATCTTTTCTTGCATGAATGTGTCGTTTTGTTCGGCCAACTTTTCAGCAACTTCAATCACAGTGGATTTTACTGGCATCAAATTTTCAACTGAATCGTCATTTCCGTCTTTAACAACAGGGAGAACATCATCTAAATCATCTGCTAATTCAGCAGAATCATCAACTCTTTGAATCTTTTTCAGTAATTCCCAATCAAAGTTTTGAGAGCCAAAAGCAAAGGTCAATATTGGGATGAAAACGATAGGTGACAAAAGTGCTACCACATTACCAATCAACATAGGATCATCCATGAAAGTATTGTCAACGGTAATTTCACCGTACATTGTATGTGTAGAAACCAACCACGCCATTATAGCAACAGCTGTACCTAGGACTGGGGACACGGTGGCAGCAATCATATTTTGATGTTTTGTAAGCAAAGTCATAGTTGCAGGTAAAACTGCTGAAGAAATGATGATACCCATAAGCTCATAAAGATAACCCATTGAAATTCCGGCATAATAAAGACCTGTGGCAAATCCAGACATAGCAATAGAAAACACAATAACAGTACAATGAGAAGTGAAAATTAACCTTCTTCCACTAGCATTTGGATTGATGTAGCCCTTGTAGACATCGTAAGTAAAAATTGAGGAAATCGAAATCAACTCGGCCGACATTGCAGAAGTTACAGCCATGAAGACAAGAAAAAGAGTTGCAACTGCACCACCTTTACCCATCAACGCAACAGCTGCTGATGGTAATACTAAACCAGCAGATACTTGATCAGGACTTAGCCTTTGTGGGTAAGTTGGAAAGACAGGGTTATCTTCCAAAGCGACAGCTGCAAGACCCATAGTAGTTGCAGTTAACCAAGGAATGGCGAACCATGCAATACCACCAGCAATATAACCAGGGAGCGCAGCAGCAGGGGAGGCAGCAATGGCTTTATTCCAGTAACCATTATCCAAAAAGACAGTACCGAAATTACCAACAATATTAATGACGAAAAAGATACCGCCGGATCTCGAGTGCATGGTGAGGTACGAACCTTCAGCGTTACCGGAAATAGGGTGTTCAAGAGCGGCTTTTGTCACTAAGTCCCAAACCTTACCAGGAGAGCCCAAAACTGTAGAAGTAGCAAATGTTGTAAACGCAAATGTCAAGATAATAACAATAATAGCAATAGTGTGGATGTAATCAGTCAAAAATGTTGCCTTGATACCACCAAATAATGTGTAAATCATGACACCAACAGGGAACAAGAAAATGGCAGCAACAGTGTTCATACCAGTCAAGTCGCTCACGGCCGCAGAACCACCTGTAAGAAGCATCGCCGTCACTAACACATTGGTAGCGAAAGCGAAGAAGATAAACACACCGTGTGTGAGACCACCGTATCTGGCCTTAACTATTTCAAGATACGTGTGTGCTCCTGGGGCCTTTTGCTTGGCTTTAATGGCAATGTACGCAAATAGAATGATCTGACAGCATGCACCAGCTGCATAGAAGAAAGGACCTGCGATACCATTCTTGTAAGCCTGTGTAGACGATTGCAAAAGCGTTGCAGCCCATGTCCAAGACGACACCACGGCAGCAGCTATCAACCCTGTTTTCACTGAACGGCCAGCCGTTGAAAACTCTTCAGAGGTAATCACTTCCTTTTGGTACCTCCGCAAAATAAACGTTGTGAAGATCATCCCAAGAGAAAACACCATGCCAAGGCCAACAATAATGGCATAACCAGCACCCTGAGGTAGGGGGATATCAATTATACTCATTGCTCTATAATCATCATCTCTTAATGTGAATGTGTGTATGTAGCACACTGTCTCTCCTATTTAAACACTGATTCCTTTATCATATTGCTGCTGTGTCAATGAGATCGGCCTTGGCGGCCCGCGTAGAACCTTTGATTTTTCCTTTTTGAAAAATTTCTAATCAAGATATAATTATTATTCTCTGCTCTTTCTGGGCTGCAGTAGCAACTACTATCGTAATTGGTAAAGCCACGACAATACAGGTACGCTCTCTTTCTTGCCTACCAATACTGTCTAAGTGTTAGATTGGGCCAATTTTTTTCTTCTGCTTCAATAAAGAAATATTTAGTAAAAAATTTTTTATCTTATCAACAAAGTATGACATGGCATTCGTAAACGTTTGATTTCTTGCTTAACCAGGCACACCAAATCTCGGTTGGGACAACCTTTTTTCAAGCACGCAAATGAAGTTAATACATTCCAAGACCTGTAGTTGTAAACTCTTCATACAAATGTTATTGTTTATCATTGTGAGTTACTGCAATAGTGGTGATTTCAACTCAATAAATTGGTAATCTTGCGAGTGAGATTAGGAAAGCTAGATCTCGAAACGTAATTGGCGACGGAGCTAAAAAGTCCTGAGCGGCGTACGGCCTATTGTGTGATTCGGAGTCAAGCATTACAAGTGAAAATTTTAAATAACGACGATGAGAAAGGGTTTAATGAAGCGAAAACCAGAGAGAGAGTGTGTGTGTAGAGGAGGAACCTTCTGTAGTTTTGCACCACCGGCATCATGTAGCGTGCATACAATATATCAGATAGTGAACAATTTCCAAACCCTGCCATAATAGCATCACTTTGCCGATCCAAAACTGCTTTACGCTATTTTTAAACCACAATCATGAAAGCATATCTCAGGCGACTTTAATGACCATTGAGATTTTTCGTTGATAACCGTTAAGTGTATATGGACAGACAGTAAGTGCACATTCTCATTTATTATCATGCTCTGTAGCTCAGTTGCTATAATATCCAGCACAAGGAAATGAAGTATCTTCCTAGTAGCGTCATTCCAGACCTATGTGAGAATGAAAATGAATGAAGAGAAAAAAATCTATTTTCATGTATTAGTATACTTGATAGATTATAAGGAAGAAATTGAGCAATGAATGAAGTTTTATACAATGCAAATGAGTTTAGTTGTAGTTCCGACGTTTTCTTTGCTGCAGAGCATATTTTCTCAATTCTTTTAATGTGAAGTGCCTATGTGAAACCAGCTGATAAGAATGCCTGTAATGTTGAAAAACGTTAAGTGTAAACTGGAAATTATATGGCTTAATCTGCAGCATTTGATACTTGAACTATCTGGTCAGCAGCACGTCAAATATCCCAAATTGATAAATTGGGACGTCACTTTACACATAGCGACATTGTAACTCTGATGTATTTTAAAACTTTAATTTCATATCAAATAAAGTGTCAATTTGCCGTCTCTTTTTGACTTTGAGAAGATTTCACAAATCTAATTCATCCTCTACCTTATATGTGACTGTTGTTCCAATCAAATGATTAGAAGTTTCAATGCTTTTAAACATGACGGCCTCAACTCCCTTTGTATCCATAGCCAATTTGTCTAACTGGTCAAAGTAACCCCATTCTTTGGTAACCTTACAGTTAGGATTGGCAAATACAAGGACATTGAAAGTATGCTCACCTTCTAGCATGGGCAAGAATGTGATTGAGGCAGTTATTTGCTTGAAAACACCTTGGATTGTTCTCTGGATATGTTTCAAAGATTCTGCTTCATTAGTGACATCCCTTTCAATTTCATCTTGATGTTTATCAACCACCAAATTGAATTCCCATTTTTCCACTATTTCATCATCACTTTTTCTAATTATGATCAGAACTAATCTTGTAATTTTACCAGAGTATACCCACTTGTGAATTGGTCTCATCAACCTTTCCAAATACTCTTCAACGTCTGGATCGAGCGATAAAACCATTGGAAGTCCATACTTTTGCACTTGTCTAAATTCGTCCGCCGGATATATGCCTCTTTGGTAAAGTATAGTATGTAAACAATATTCAAAATAATCTGATACAATTTTAGAAGATCCCTTCAATGCTAGCTTGGATCTGGTAGGGGCATCGGACATTATTTATCAATATCTAGAGTTTGCATCAAATGTTAAAGCAAAAAATAAAAATTCACTTAATCTTTAACGAGACTATATTTTCAGTACAATAATGTCGTTCCTTGAGGGGTTTCAAACCACACCTAGTTTCCAAACCTTGCACACGGAAGCTACTTTTGAGAAGCTCGATGATGATGCTATTCGAAAGAGACTAGAAAATGAGGCACCAAAGCTTAAAAAATATCTAGATTTGAACGAATCAGTATTCAATTTGCATTCCAAAAAGGTATACAATATAGAAGCACTGGCACACGTTACAGAATTATTAGAATGGAATCCAGAATTGTATTCCATATGGAACTATAGGCGAGATTTGTTAACTAACTTGCAATTGCTCACACATGCATCGTTGAAAAAGGAGCTTATGTTTGTTCTCCTGAAATTAAAACAGTTTCCTAAATCTTATTGGATATGGAATCATAGAATCTGGTGCCTTCAAAATGATCCTGTGCCAGACTGGCAAATGGAACTACAGTTAATCCAGAAGTTCTTTGAAGCGGATTCGAGGAATTACCATGCATGGCAATACAGAAGGGTTATTGTGGAGCTCATGAAGGGTGATGACTGGGCAGAATGGAATTTCACCAAAAATATGATTAATAAAGATATTTCAAATTACTCAGCATGGCATAATAGGTCTAAACTTGTTGAAAAGCTTTTTAAATTTCCGCCAAATCATGACGATGACGATCCATATATTAAAATCTTTGCAACAGGTGATAAGCATGAATTCATTGTGAGAGAGTGGGAACTTGTCAAAACAGCAATTTACACTGATGCAGATGATTCTTCCGTATGGTTCTATATAAAGTGGTTATTGGGTGACTATTTCTTGCGTGATTCAGCAAAACACAAAATCTACACCCTTTTGACAGACATACACGATCAAATTCAGGAGTTAAACGAACTAGAAATGGAAGATAACGAAATTGAAAACAAGTGGTGCGTTAATGCCAAATTACATATCCTTAACCAATTTATAAAATTTGGAATTACTTCATCTTTGCTTGATACAAAAAAAAATCTATTAAATACATTGAAAACGTTAGATCCTATGCGAGCAAAGAGATATTGCTGATGTGTTTGGGTTCATGGCTTTTTATAAAGAACTTCGTTTGTGTATTTTTGTCTATTGTATAGGAACCTAATGGAACCTGTTTTTGATAGCTCAGTATCCCTTGGTTTGAAAAATGGGTCGGCTTTCAAAGCTTCTCTAATGTTCTTTATCGGAGTTGGCAAGTTGTTGTTCAGATCAATCTTAACATTGATAAGAGAATCCTGCAATTTTTTAACTCTATTTCCCGGCGTCGACGGCGTGTTTGGCGAACCTTCTTCATTTGTAGGTTGATCTATTATGTAATCATTGATTTCTATGAGTCCATCCATCAAAAAAGTCGAATTTATGTTATCAATGTAATACTCTAAAAGCATACTGCAGCCGTTATTGAATTCTCTTTGGTCTATGGTAAACTTAAGATCTTTAAAATTAACCTTTTTAATGTCCTTTTGGAGATCGTTGTGTATTAGAATTGCACAACGTAGAGCTATCAATGAATTATAGTGTGCAGGATATATGAGAATTAGCTTGGTAAAATAAAGATCATTCAAAATACACCACGCTAAGTATGCAATCTCGTTTCCAATATGTTCATGATAGAATTTCAGAAATTTTATTAGAACGTCTTCAATTATATAAGATCTGAAATCAAAAGATTGGAATTCCATCATTTTCTTCTCCAAACTGATCACACCTCTTTTCTGTTCTTCTAAATCTGTGATGATTAACTTCCTGATTGTGTTTGCTTCTTGTAGCACACTCACCAATTTGACAATAAAATCGTTAGATTTAAGAGCAATGAACAAAGACGCAATAGCGACATCATCCTGCATATTAGAATACTTTCGATAGTTATTGGTAAATAGATAAAATCTTTGATATGTATAACATGTTTGCTGTAGAACTTTCATTGGCAATTTCAACTGCTTTACAAGAGACAATAACATTGAAAAAGACTCTTTTGTTTTGAGTTTATGATTTCGAAGGTCTCCCTTTAGTTCCTCATTTGAGTCCACTAAGATTTCTATCTCTGTCTCGGTCAGAAACGGCTTAGCCAACTGTATATATGCCCTTTCTGTCATTAAACGTTTTATACTTCTATAAAATGTGAAATATCTGCGGTGGCGAATTTTTTTTGGATTTATGTGTTCTTCTATAGTGAAGTATCAACCTGTTTTTTACAACAAATAGATAAACATGGGTCAAGACGCTTCATTACCTAAGAAGAAGAAGGACTCTAAAAAGGATAAACCAAAGTATGAACCGCCGGTACAAACCAGGACGTTTGGGCGCAAAAAGAAGCGTGGAAATACTGACAAAAGTGCTAAATTGCCATCTGTCTACCCTAACACCAGATGTAAACTAAAACTTCTACGTTTAGAAAGAATAAAAGATCATTTACTTTTAGAGGAGGAATTTGTCACGAATCAAGAGCTATTGGCACCAACAGATCAGAAAAACAAAGAAGAGAGAGAAAAGATTGATGATATCAGAGGATCTCCGATGTCCATTGGAACATTAGAAGAAATTATTGATGATGATCATGCAATTGTTTCATCAAGCTCTGGTCCAGAATATTATGTGTCCATTTTATCATTTGTAGATAAAGAATTGCTTGAACCAGGTTGTCAAGTTCTCTTACATCATAAAAGTGTGTCAATTATCGGTGTCTTACAGGATGAGACTGATCCAATGGTTAATGTCATGAAGATGGATAAGGCTCCAACAGAATCATATGCCGATATAGGTGGTTTAGAATCGCAAATTCAGGAAATTAAGGAATCTGTAGAATTGCCACTCACGCATCCTGAATTATATGAGGAGATGGGTATCAAACCACCAAAAGGTGTCATTCTTTATGGTGCGCCTGGTACTGGTAAGACTCTTTTGGCTAAAGCGGTTGCTAACCAGACTAGTGCTACCTTCCTTAGAATTGTGGGTTCTGAGTTAATTCAAAAGTACCTTGGTGACGGTCCAAGGTTGTGTAGGCAACTTTTCAAAGTGGCATCTGAAAATGCCCCTTCAATTGTCTTCATTGATGAAATTGATGCCATTGGTAGCAAGAGATACGAATCAACTTCTGGAGGTGAAAGAGAAATTCAAAGAACCATGTTAGAACTTTTGAATCAGTTGGATGGTTTTGATGACCGTGGTGACGTCAAAGTCATTATGGCTACTAACAAAATTGAGTCCTTAGATCCTGCTTTGATCAGACCTGGAAGAATTGACCGTAAGATCCTATTTGAAAATCCGGATCCTGCTACAAAGAAGAAGATTTTGTCCATTCATACATCCAAGATGAATATTTCACCAGATGTTAAATTAGACGAGTTCATTAATGCCAAGGATGAATTGAGCGGTGCAGATATCAAGGCTGTTTGTACTGAAGCTGGTTTGTTGGCGTTGAGAGAGCGTAGAATGCAAGTTGTAGCAGATGACTTCAAACAAGCTAAGGAACGTGTTTTGAAAAACAAGGTTGAAGAAAATCTTGAAGGTTTGTATGTTTAGTTACCTATAAGTTAAGGATAAATATATGGAAACTATAAGATGGATATAATATCACAATAAGCAATATAACTTAGTCACTTTTTTAACTGTCAAGTAAAATGATTACTAATTGGCAAATAGCACAAGCGTAGCTAAATCTTTATTATGTCACGTAATGTAACAATATATGGGCAGCAAGCCACTAGTTTTGTCTGATCTATTATGATTTCTAGCTGTCGCAATCTTTATCTAAATAAAATGTAACGCGAGAAAATGGATGCCCCAGGAGTTTCAAGTAACCTATTTGTTAATGAAAAGGTTCCTTAGACGTCTCAGTGTTGACAATGGCACCACAGGTGAAGAGGAGAAACTAGAATTGAACCCTTGTGATGGGTTGTCTTTTTCTGTAGGGGTTGCAGAAACGAAAAATGGTAAATACAGGCGCAGTATGGAAGATGTGCATACGTACGTAGCCAACTTTGCGGAGAGGCTAGACTGGGGATACTTTGGTGTTTTTGATGGACACGCTGGTAAGGAAACAGCCAGGTGGGCAGGTGCACATTTGCATGAACTGGTTTACGAAAGTATTAAGAAGGAGGAATTTGCTGATTTGAGAGAAACACTCAACAAGTCCTTCTTAGAAGCTGATAAACAGATTGCTAACTTGAATGGGGTAGGACAAAGTGGATCCACAGCAGCGGTGGCAATATTGCGGTGGGAAGTTGAAGGTGATGAGGATGAAGATTTGCATCAACAAACTGAATCTAAGAAGTCAACAGATGCAAACGATAAAATAGTTAAACCAGAAAGTTGGAAAGATGGCAAGACAAATCCTAATGGAAATGGTTTGGATGATGATTCTTCTCGAGACAGTACAGTTAACAAAAAAGATGATGACCTCGATGCCAAGGAAGCCGTTGATGGAGAAAGTTCAGAAGGTAAGGGGTGTCAGTTTGACTTTGTCCCTACAGCTAATCACAAGCGGATGCTATACACAGCTAATGTTGGTGACTCAAAAATTGTGTTGAGTCGCAAGGGAAAGCCTGTGTGTCTCACGTATGAACACAAGGGTAGCGACAAGGCTGAAATAAAGAGAATATACAGAAACGGCGGTTTGGTGCTACGCGGTCGTGTCAACGGGGTCCTAGCCGTGAGCCGGTCGTTGGGAGATTTTGCATTGAAGGAATGGGTAATTGGCACACCTTACACCACCAGCGTGGAACTCAGTGAAGACGATGAGTATATTATTATTGCGTGCGATGGGTTATGGGACGTTTGCGACGACAAAAAAGCTGTTAAGCTGATTTGCGGCTTGCCAGCACAGGAGGCTGCTGACAAATTGGTTTCCTACGCATTGGAGAACAACACTACTGACAACGTCACTGTGTTAGTTGTGAAACTGAACCCGGAGATATTTTCCAGCATCCAATGAAAAAAGACGGTTGATTACTAATAGTCTTGGGAGAATAACATCAAGCTTGGAACGTTCATTATTGCACTTGAGTGTTAGATCAAGTGTGCTGCAACGTTTTTGTCAAAAGTTTCCTTTTTTTCATTTAGATACCATTGGTCATGACAAAAAGAGCTTTCAGTCCTTTATAAGAAAAGTTTTCCTCACAAAATTAAGGTCTTTATGATACTTGGGTGGCCCCCATGATCTGTGATATACCGTAGGGTTCTAAAGAGGTGGTCAATTCTTTATTTGTAACTATTTGAAATCGATTGGCGCACAGCGAATCCGGTTTAGGCGTTGAGGCCGAGTCGGACATTTTTGTATTTAAATTTTCACGTAGAGAAATTTGCACCATTTCTTGTTTTCCTCCCAGTGTCAGCAACGACTTTATTCAAACAAAGTGTACCATGTTCTCGCTTAGAACATTGTCTAGTAAAAGACTTTTTTCGCAAACGACTGCCCGCAAGCAGGTCATCAACCGTTTTAACAATCTTAACGGTAAGGATGCGTCATCCGCCATGGCAAAGGACTACCACATCATTGATCACGAGTACGACTGTGTCGTTATTGGTGCCGGTGGTGCTGGTTTGAGAGCTGCATTTGGTTTAGTTAAGGAAGGGTTCAAGGTTGCGTGTATTTCCAAGTTGTTCCCAACTAGATCACACACTGTTGCAGCGCAAGGTGGTATCAATGCTGCGCTTGGTAACATGCACAAGGATGACTGGCATTGGCACATGTACGATACTGTCAAGGGGTCAGATTGGTTGGGTGATCAAGACGCTATTCACTACATGACCAGAGAAGCACCTCCTTCCATTATCGAATTAGAACATTACGGGTTACCATTCTCCAGAAACAACGAAGGTAAAATTTACCAAAGAGCCTTTGGTGGTCAAACAAAGGAATACGGTAAGGGTGGACAAGCATACAGAACTTGTGCCGTTGCAGACAGAACTGGTCATGCCCTTTTGCATACCCTTTACGGTCAATCTTTGAGATACGATACCCATTATTTCATTGAATTCTTTGCTATGGATCTCTTAAAGCATGATGGCGCCATCGTTGGTTGTATTGCATACAATCAAGAAGATGGTACTTTACACAGATTCAAGGCTCACAAAACCATTATTGCCACTGGTGGTTCTGGTAGAGCTTACTTCTCATGTACTTCTGCGCACACCTGTACTGGTGACGGTAACGCCATGGTTTCTAGAGCTGGTTACCCATTAGAAGATATGGAATTTATCCAATTCCATCCATCTGGTATTTACGGTTCAGGTTGTTTGATTACAGAAGGTGCCAGAGGTGAAGGTGGTTACCTTGTCAACTCTGAAGGTGAAAGATTCATGGAAAGATACGCTCCTCATGCCAAGGATTTGGCTTGTAGAGATGTCGTTTCCAGAGCTATCACTATGGAAATTAACGCTGGTAGAGGTGTTGGTCCACATAAGGATCACATGTTCTTGCAACTATCACACTTGCCAGCTGAAGTTCTTCAGGAAAGATTACCTGGTATTTCTGAAACCGCCAAGATTTTTGCTGGTGTTGATGTCACCAAGGAACCAATTCCAATTATCCCAACTGTCCACTACAATATGGGTGGTATTCCAACCAAGTGGTCTGGTGAGGCTATTACAATCAATGAAAAGGGAGAGGATGTTGTTATTCCTGGTTTATACGCTTGTGGTGAAGCTGCTTGTGCTTCCGTCCATGGTGCTAACAGATTAGGTGCCAACTCTCTTTTGGATTTGGTTGTTTTTGGTAGAGCTGTTGCTCACTCAATTGCATCTGAAATGAAACCAGGTATGCCACACAAGGAACTGCCAGCTGACATTGGTATTGAATCTATCCAAAACTTAGATAAGTTAAGAAATGCTGACGGTGATGTGACAACTTCGGATTTGAGATTAGAAATGCAAAAATCTATGCAAAAACACGTTGCTGTTTTTAGAACTCAAGAAAACATGGATGCTGGTGTTGAATCAATGGAAATTATTGACCAAAAGTTCAAGAACATTAAGACCACTGATAGATCTATGATCTGGAACACCGATTTGACTGAAACATTAGAATTACAGAACTTGTTAACATGTGCTAAGCAAATTGGTGTCTCTGCTGCTGCTAGAATGGAATCCAGAGGTGCACATGCTAGAGATGATTACCAAGAAAGAGATGATGAAAACTGGCAAAAGCACACATTGTCTTGGCAAACAGAAACTGGTGCTCCAGTTAAGTTGGCATACAGAGACGTTATCAAGCACACCTTGGATGAAAATGAATGTAAGCCTGTTCCACCAACCGTTAGAGCTTATTAAGCCTATGCGCACATGGTTCACGCCAATTTTATTTATTGGTGAATAGTTTATTTACCTTGGAATAAATTATTCTTGTTATATGTCCTTATTTTTTCACTTTCTCTGTAATGTCATGGTTTAAATAACTTTTCCTTTTATTTTTTTAGTACTTCAAGCCATAGACTTGTTTATATAAGTCACTTCCTTTTATATAAGTCATTATCTTTTATATTTATTATTATTCACATTTATCATGCCAATAAATAGAGATCAAATGTAAGATGGAAAAAAAAATTTTTTGATGCTCTTCTATATTATTCATATAATTGTTCAGAGGTGTAATATAAATATATTATGTTCCAACTAAGTCATATTTCTGATTTGATTCGAATCCCACCGCATCTTTTCAATTTACCACGTGAAAAGGCAATTAAACAAGAGCTCAATGTGAAGTATGCTAATAAAGTTATTCCAAAGTTAGGATTAGTTGTTTCTGTTTGGGATATCATTACTTATGACAAAGGTCTTTTCAAACCAGGAGATGGTGCAATGTATATTTCAGTGGAATGCAGGCTTGTTGTTTTCAAACCATTCGTGGGAGAAGTATTAACGGGTTGGATCGAAGAATGCAGACAAGATGGAATCAAAATCAACATGGGTTTCTTTAACGATATATTTATTCCAAGATCACTTTTATTTGAAAACAGTTCATTTTCTACCACAGAAAATGCATGGATTTGGAAAATGGATGAAGAAACCACTTTATATTTGGATATAAATGAAAAGATCAATTTCAGAGTGGAAGAATTGGTATTTACAAATGTCAAGCCAAAATCTCCAAATGAAGACCAGACAGAACTAGATAAAACACCATCATTTGCTATCATTGCATCTGCACAAACAGATGGAATGGGTTGCTGTTCTTGGTGGGAATGAGTATTTTCCATAATTTCAACAATACCTATCTTAGAAAAAAATTCCTTTATAAGGAGAAAAGGAGGACTAGCAGTATTTATGATTGTGAAACCTCTTACTGTATACTAATAAGAAAAGGCCATAGAGTTAATTTGAGTTGTAAAGTTCTAATATTTCAGTCATCAGTTAATACCTATGCATGTCTTCATAAATATAAAACAATTAAAGACTTTCAATTACAATAACTACCATCCCGCTAGTAAATAACGGCACTATCTTGATTATTTTTACATTCAGCCTTAGATTTTGAATGAATATTTATTATAAGCAAAAGGATTAGGTACAAATTCTTTGCATTTTAAATTCCATTTCTTGTTGGTATCAATACAAGTATTTGTTTCATTTTCAATATGTGCAAATACACTATAAACCTTGAAACCGAGTGATGCAAGTATAAAAATTATTTCATGATTACACCAATTCGACAGAATAGTTTACAAAGCTTTATTAAACAGAGAAATGCAAAAAAAGAATGCCTAAAATTTAATCATGCCAATAGCCAAAGCAATTTGAAAAGTAAAGTCATTTTATTCACGTTTATAAAAGCATACTGAAGCTTGCTAGATGCACTCATAAATAGCTTTTTTTTTCATATCAATGTAATGTGTTTTCTGTTGCATTCTAAAAATTACTTCTGTAATTCGCCGTTCAAAGTTTATTACCAAGATGTCTAGTTATACTGCATATATCTACTAGTAGAGGAGAATTTCATATTACCCTTGATGACCTTCTCCACTGCATTCAAAAAGTCTTTTTCTGTTGCAACCTTTCTTCTGGCTCTAATGGCAAACATTCCGGCTTCGGTACAAACTGATCTCAACTCAGCACCAGTAGCATTAGGACACATTCTAGCTATTAGCTCCCATCTGATATCACGCTCACATGACATAGACTTTGAATGAATCCTAAAAATGTTTGCACGCCCTTCCAAATCAGGCAAACCAAATTCCACTTTACGGTCAATTCTACCAGGTCTTAACAAAGCTGGATCAAGTGTGTTTGGCCTATTTGTTGCAAACATAACTTTAATATTACCTCTTGGGTCAAAACCATCTAATTGTGTAATTAATTCTAACATGGTTCTTTGAACTTCATTATCACCACCAGCACCGTCATCAAATCTAGCACCACCAATCGCATCAACTTCATCAAAAAAGATAATACATGCTTTTTTTGTTCTAGCCATTTCAAAAAGCTCTCTGACCATTCTAGCACCTTCACCCACATATTTTTGCACAAGCTCTGAACCAATAACTCTTATAAAGGTAGCATCCGTTCTGTTCGCAACCGCTCTAGCACATAAAGTTTTACCGGTACCTGGTGGGCCATAAAGTAATATACCCTTTGGAGGGTCGATACCTAGTTTAACAAATCTTTCTGGCGATAATAGTGGCATTTCGACAACTTCCCTTAATTTTTCAATCTGATCTTTTGATCCTCCAATATCACTATATGTCACATCAGGTTTTTCTTCCACTGTCATCATGGTAACGGTTGGATCGATTCTTGGTGGTAGTGGTAGTTGAATTTCATACTTGGTTCTATCAACCCCGACTCTCATTCCTTCTTCGATATCTGTAGGGGAAACACGTTCACCTAATGCAACGACAAATTTAGCAATTTGTTTAATATTAATCACGTATTTGGACTTCTCATCAGGTTCATTGCCTTGTTCTGCATCTTCCGATTTGATAATCTTTGTACATCTCGCAACTTGTAATGGTTGCTCTTCACTCATTCTCTTTTTATCTGCCAAAACGTCCCATAGATTAGGATTCACTAGGCCAGTGTCACTTTCTTCAATCCCTACCTTCTCCTTAATTTTACCCTCAAGGTCCTTTAGATCCTTTTCAATAATTTTAATAACTTCACCATAAGGAGCTGCACTGTATGATTTTAAAACTTGAATGTCTCCCTCGCTCAATGGTTTTACTTCAATTTCTTTCTCATCGTCAACATCATCAACAGGTTTCTTATATTTCTCCCAATCTTCCTTCGCAGCCATTACTTTGGTTATTTTACTAGAGATTAAACTTTAACTTAAAGTTGATTCTTGATTTTTTTTTGCCACCACAAAATTTCAAATATTCGATAGAACAAATTGCTCATCAGTTCAGTAACTACAATACAGACAACAACTTACAAGAAAGAAGTTCATAGGCTACAGGCAATAAACTTTCAAAACCACAAAACACAAATATTTTAAAAATTCTATAACACTAATTACAACATGCTTTCTAAAACTTTAGCACCCTTGTTTTCTTCGCCTTGCTTCTTGACTGTCTTGGATTGCTTCTTTAAATTAGATAAAAACTTTTTGGCGTTGGCGTCCTTTGGGTTGGCTTGGAATTTATCAGCAAGAGCAACAAGCACAAATGAAGCATCTTTGTTCTTGATCCATTCGACAAGGGTATCTTGGTCTTGTCCTAGGTCGAATAATTCTTCCGCAAACTTGGAAGCAAACTCAAGACCCAAGTGGATATCAGGAATTTCGTCAACGGACTTGGTTTCTCTGTTCCACTTACCACCTTGAATGAGAGCTTTCAAAAGTCTGGAGGTGTATGGTTTGCTGATCAAGTGATCTTCCTTTGATAAGTCGCCCTTAACACAATCGATGATTGTTTCAATTGCTTGAGGTCTTAATTCGTCACTTACCTCAGGTATATCGTTGTTATAAATGACTTCTTGAACAAACTGTGCACCCAAGTTCTCTTTCAAAAGATCGTATGAATTTTCAAGGAAAACCTTGTAGAAAGATGGAAGAAAAACCTTAAGAATTTGAACTCTTCTTTCATTTTCGGGTTTCTTGGAGGTCTCCTTTGATAATTCTTGATACTTGTTGATTTCCTTTAACACCAATGGATTGAAGAAAGATTTATTGAGACCGTCTAAAAGATACAAGAATGGTCTTCTAGAATATTTGTCGGTCACCAATGGCACGAGTTTTTCGTTATATGTAGTTGAAAATGTCCTTTGAACGAGAGTGGTATCATCAACAGTCATGAAAATCACTTGGAGGACCACTTGGCCGTGCTCATTTGTGGCCAATGCCTCAGCATGTTGTTTTAGGCCTTTCAACAATGCCTTTCTTTGCTTGGCACTTGCCCTGGCAATTAATGTACAAGCAACTTCTGAACCTTCCGGGGTGTGTACTAGCTCTGCTATCTGGTCAGCAAGTAACTCAATAAACTCGTTCACCTCCTCTCCTTCAAAAATTTGAATATATTCTCTCATGGCAGCATGCAAAATTTGAAACCCTGTTGAGCCCTTTTCAACAGAAGCCTTGATGGTACCAAAAAGATTGCTTGCAATCAACTTCCTCTTTTCAGCAGATTCGTTGCATACATCAACAACTGTTTCACCTTCTTTGCCGTTAGCAAAGTAGGCATACTGAGAACCCCAGAACTCTCTTACCATTTGCTGTCTTTGCTTAGCGGTAGAATAAAGAACAAACATGTCTTCAACAACGTAGGCACCTTCTCTGTGTCTCATTAGCTTCCTAAGTTTTCCATGTAATTCTTGGATAATGATAGCCCTACCTTCCTTCGATCCATAGTGAAGGAGCTTGATCAAAAGATATTTACCATATGCAGAGGTGGCTAATTTGTAGTAGTAAGGTTTTAACTCTTCACAGATGGCATCTCTCTTTGCTCTATCGGCGTATTTGACCAAAGTCTGAACAGCTCTGGATGCATCGTGCTTTAAAACTAAGTCACCAAGAACACCTTCACAAAGCGCCCAAGTTTCCTCAACGAGCTTCTTTCTTACTTCCTTAGGCATTGGTGGGTTTTTCACTCTTAACTTTTCCCATAATTTCTTGATTTGTTCAACCTGGATACCTGCTTTTCTCTTATTTTTTCTGTCCTTTAGCAACTTTCTTTGCTCCTCGTGCTGTTCTTTAGATGACTTCTTATTAGGGTCATTCTCCTTTGATAATTGATCTTTATCCTCCTTTTCGTCTCTCTCTTCCTCTTCTTCCTCACTAGAATCTTTTTCATCCATTCCATCTAAATCATCTTCAGAATCTGATTTAGTTTCCAAACTCTTGCTCTTCTTTACTGCGCTCTTGGAAACAACCTTATCGGCCTTTCTCTTAGTTCCTCGTTGTGTCACAGGCATTTTACTTGAAGATGAAGATACTACTAGAGTGAAAAATTTAGTAAGTAGAAAATTTTTTTTCTTCTCCCTATTAGGAAAATTGATATTTCTAGGCTGTGCAAGTTTTAGGCTAGTATAGATCTTAATCTTGTGATGAAGATAGCTGTTGAGGGGTGCTGTCATGGCTCACTAAATGCAATATACAAGCGAATTGGCAAATCAGCAGAATTATTGTTGATTTGCGGGGATTTTCAGAGCTTGAGAACCAAATCAGACTTGTGTTACATCAATGTTCCCCAGAAGTACAAACAGTTGGGAGACTTTCACGAATACTATAACGGACACAGAAAAGCTCCGGTACTGACAATTTTCATTGGTGGTAACCATGAGGATTCGAGATACCTAGATCAATTCAAGTATGGTGGTTTTGTGGCCCCTAATATCTACTTCTTAGGTAGGTCTAATGTTGTTTGGTACAAAGGATTGAGAATTGGTGGCCTCTCAGGGATATTTAAACAAAATGACTTCCTGATTCCGTGTCCAGAGAGGTTTGACTTTGATAACCCAGCATCTGTTAGGAAGGCATACCACGTGAGATTAGACGATTATTTCAAATTGAGACTTTTGAAGCAAGATAATTCCATGATAATGCTGAGTCACGATTGGCCAGAAGGTATCTACAATTATGGAGACAAAATCAGATTACTAACAACGAAACCATGGTTCAAAAATGATGTCAAAAATCAAGATTTGGGGAACCCTTATGGAATGGAGTTGCTCAAACATATACAGCCAGCTTACTGGTTCAGTGCCCATTTACATGTTAAATTCAAAGCAGAAGTTAAATGGAACAAACGCAGAATTTGTGATTCTAACATAGAAACTAAGAAGTTGTGCTCGAAAGCTGGTAAGCAGAGTGAAACTAATATGAATGAAATTGAGTTGGATTTCTCTGACGAAGAAACTGAAGAAAGCAATGTCGAAGAAGTTGAGCCAACTAACACTAAATTTGTGGCACTTGATAAATGTTTACCAAAAAGACAGTTTCTTGAGTTTTTAGACGTCCCTATTCAAAGTTCGCATATATCGTTTAAACAAAAAGGTTTTTATCATGATGACGAGTACATTGCCATTTTGAAAGAATACAACAAAATAAGGAGCAGGGTAGAGCAGTTAACACTTGAAGAGCTATTGGTTCCCCCTGTGTCGCTTTTAGAGAGCTCTCAAAGGGAAATTGAATCTGAATTGCAAATTTATAACACTTTGCCATTGGAAGCTTACAAAGAAAAGTTTGAAATTCATCCTTCATCGTTTCAAAAATCTGTTATAGGACAAAATGGAGCTGAAGTGAATTCACAAACACAAAACTTTATTAAAATGCATTTCGGTATTTAAAATCAAAAGACATTGTGTATAATATGTTTTGATAATGAGCATTATTTCGCTATTTGACTTTACTCATAAAACGTAACAGTAGAATTTAGATTATCGATACTTCTTTAACACACGATGGACGGCGACTCTCTTTTTGGTAATGCTAAAAATAAGAGTGCCGAGTCATATGTGCAAAATTTTGAAGATGAAGATCAAACCAGTGGACTACAGTCCTCATCCAGTTCTGATTTATTTCCATCTATGAAACAAAATGATTGCAAATCAAATGACTTTTCAACGGAAGAAACCAATGAAGACGAGTTGTTTAATATAACTTCGAAAGCGCAAACAAGTTATGGTATCAGCCATAGTGTTGATGATATTCACAGCTCAATCTTGCATCGAATCTTGGACACCAATTCTTTAAATGATGATAAGACGAATGACAGGATGTATTACACCAAGCTGTATAACTCATACAACAGTGCTAGTACTGATAGTAGCAGCATGTATGAAATAGAAGATTTTGCAGCTTATAATCGACTGTTAATACGTGAGGACAGAATAAAATCAAAGCTACTAAATATCGCAAGAAAGAAGGGCAAAAAAAGCAATACACTAACTACACTGAATGATATTGAATTGCAGGATATGTTTATTCAACCGCAAACTGTCAAAGAATGGAATGAAATGGAAACTTCAAAGACAGATTATTTCAATAAGTCAAAAGTAAAAAACTTGATCAAGTGGTCATTTAAAAAAAGGAAGGATGACTCAAGGCAACCTGTTGAAGATCCAAAACTTGGAAACATTAGTGAAAATAGCACGGTAGTTATTGATGATGACATGGATTCCGACGATGTATTTATTGATTTTCAACAGTTGAAAAAGAATAGGCCTTTTTTTGATGATATCGACATTATTGTGTCTAATCAAGAAAAACTAGATTATAATTTAAACAATATTGATCAATATGAAGAATTTGATCCTATGGGTGATATTTCACATAGAACTAAAAGTAAAATAATGAAATTTTTTGATTCTATAAACATTTTGAGATTGATAAGAGTTCAAAAAGCAAATAAATATCAAATTCAAAGAAAATTAAACGTTCGACATCTCAATCAAATTGCTCTTGGTGGTACCTTAGGTGTGGGCCTATTGTTATCCTCTGGAAAAGTTTTTTCCATTGCTGGACCTTTAGGGTGTTTGATTGGCTTTATCATATCAGGGTCAATTATTGTAGCGACAATGCTTTCATTTTGTGAAATTGTTACATTAATTCCACTATGTGGTGGTGTATCCGGTATTGCCTCCAGGTTTATTGATGATTCCTTTGGTTTTGCTTTGGGTGTTGTTTATTGGGTCTCATATTCAATTGGGTTGCCTTCAGAAATAACAGCCGCCACTATAATGGTTACATTTTATTCAGACTTGGGATCACCAGGTAAAGGTACAGCTGGCTGGATTACTCTGTTTTATCTTTCAACTGTGATAATTAATCTATTTGATATTAGAGTGTATGGAGAATTCGAATATTATTCTACAATCGTAAAAATTCTCTTTTTATTAGGATTGTTGGTGTACAATATTATCTTGAACACAGGACACACTGCACCACTATATGAAAAGATTGGTACCAAATTTTGGGATAAATCACAAAGCGACTTGGCTCAAAATATAACTTTTGGGCCTTTCAGACCGACGTTTGATATCAATGATGTGGGTCTGGGCTCTTTAAATGGTATTGGAGGTAGTACAGGTATATTTTTACAAATTCTTGCGGCTTCTATCATTTCAGCATATGCTTATGTGGGGACAGAAATTGTCATCATTGCAGGAAGTGAAGCTAGAAATCCAAGAAGAGCATTACCTGTTGCTACGCAAAACATCTATTGGAGAATTTTAGTATTTTATTTGACTTCAATATTGATAATTGGGCTAAATGTCTACGCTGGTGACCCAAGATTATTAAGATATTTTAATACCAGTAAAGACACTTCAGCAGAGATTGAAGAAGCACAAAAAAACATTATAAGCATTATTGGTGGAGGACACTGTGCTTCTCATATTTACTCTATGGGCGGAAACTCCAATGGAAATCAATCACCGTGGGTTATTGCAGTCCAAAATGCATCTGCGTGTACATTTGCTTCGGTTGTTAATGCTTTCATGTTGTATTTTGCTGTTACCTCTGGAGCGTCCCAACTATATGCCAGTTCACGGTCGTTGTACTTTCTTGCGTTACAAAACAAAGCACCAAACATTTTCACAGTATGTAACAAAAAAGGGGTTCCATATATGAGTGTTTTATTTACAGCTGCGTTTGGTGCGTTGGCCTATTTGACAGTAGGCAATGATACTGCTTTGGTATTCGAAAGAATGGTAAGTATATGTGCCTCTACAGGATTATTAGTTTGGTCATGCATGAATTTATCATTTATTCGCTTTTACTATGCTTTGAAAATGCGTCCGGATATCATATCAAGAAATGAAGAGAATTATCCATATCGATCACCCTTTCAACCTTATTTGTCATATTTTGGGATGATTGCATCATTTTTGTTAGTTATGGTCAGTGGATTTGTGGTCTTCTTACACAACGAATGGAGCTCAATGGTATTTGTTTCAAGTTATGGCTCTCTTTTTTTATTTATCGCATGCTACCTAGCATTTTGGCTGTTCAGAAGAACAAAGGTTCACCGACTTGATCGAATTGACCTTGATTCCGGTAGAAGAGAGATTGATAGGATTATATGGGAAGATGAAGAGAATTACACCTATAATTTCAAAGAGATGGTTCAAAAGGGGTTCAGGTTAATCTTTTAGAGAACGTTTGATATTATATACATAGAGTAATTTACAGTGTCTATTTGACATTGTCGTTTCTGACTTCCTGTCTTTTTGCATCAAGTTTTGCATAAAGCTCTTTCTTTTTAAGTTCAACAACGGTCTGTTCTATTCGCTTAGGATCTAGTTTGGAAGTCTCGACATTTTCGTTGAATTTTATTATATTTGATGAACAACCTTCAGCATCGTCAGATAAGTCTCCATAGTAAAATTCATCAAACACAACGGAATCAAACTTTTTTATCTCTGCATTGTGCACACGTCGTGATTGCTCCTGATTTTGATCAACCTCTCTGTCCTCTTTTGTGCTCTGTAATAATTTTACAACGTCAGGAAGATCTCTGGCCCTACCAAAGAAACGAATTCCTTTAACTGCAACGGAATCTGATGCCAGCGATGCCCCTGTAGTTGTATAGTCGGCCCCGCCAAGCTCTTTGATTCGATATTCCCAAGCACGACGTGTCTTTAATAGCTTGTTTGCCTTGTCATTTAGATCTCTCAAGTCTATCAAAGACGTGTCTGCATCGTGAAGTCTTTTCAAAACCCTTGAAAACTCACTGAAGACATTGTTTCTCTGTTCCTGTGCCTCTGCAACTGTTGCACAGTCCTGGGTCCTCACAATCTTCCTTGACATGATAACACGACGCGCTTTAAATAGCGTGTTTGTACATGTTTTCTTCAGCATTAATTTTGCAGGGTTCTTTTTTTCATGGGCGACACCATACAAACACGTCTTTCTCATCTTAAATAACAACTAGAAATGATTTCCTTTGGTCGTAAGAACAAGGTGCTATTTCTTGCGTTGGCTATTGTTGCCACCCTTGTGTTTATCTTTGTATCCCCTACCGCCGACGTTAATGTTGGAATGGTGGACTCTATGCAAAAGGCAGAATTCACAGACGGCACCACTGAAGTCGCTTCAAATGACGAGGGCTTGCTTTCTGGTGCTATGATTCAGCAAGAGAAGGTTGCACCTGAAGAAAAAGTGTATCACGATACCGAAGACAAGAGTAATGTTTCGTCCGGTACCGATGCCACATTAAAATCAAAGGAAGACTCCATCAACAGAGTTGACACTGCTGACAAGGCCGCTGCTGACAAGGCCGCTGATGCTGATTCTGCAAACAAAGGTACTGATAAGAAAGGTACCGGCAAAAAGAATACTGCTGGCAAAGGTGTTGCAGATTATGACGAAGAAGTCGCTGACAAAGACGTCACTACTGGTAAAGATTCCTCTATTAAAGATACCAAAGTTGATACTAAGAAAGGAAAGACTGCCGCATCCAACGCTGGCTCTAAACAAGCTGCTGCTTCAGATGAAGATGATGTTAAAATTGGATCCTCTTCAAAGAATAGCGATGGATATAAGTATGTTATTATGATCGATGCTGGCTCTACTGGTTCCAGAGTCCATGTTTACACTTTTGACACCACGAACTCCCCACCAACTTTGATTAATGAAGACTTCGAAATGTTGAAACCAGGTCTATCATCCTTCGATACTGATGTCAAAGGTGCTGCTGATTCTCTTGACCCATTGCTCAAATTGGCACTCAAATCCATTCCAAAGGACCAACACTCATGTTCCCCTGTTGCTGTGAAGGCTACTGCTGGTTTGAGGCTACTAGGTGATAAGAAAGCTGATGCCATTCTGAAGCAGGTTAGACTACATTTAGAAGAAGACTACCCATTCCCTGTTGTTGAGGGTGACGGTGTTTCTATGATGGCTAGTGCGGATGAAGGTGTGTATGCTTGGATTACTGCCAACTATCTATTAGGTAACATCGGCTCTTCTAAGGTAATCGACACAGCTGCTGTTTTTGATCTTGGCGGTGGCTCTACTCAGATTGTCTTCGAACCAACCAAAGATGAAGAAATGATTGAAGGTGAACATAAATACACTCTCGATTTCGGTGGTCACGATTTCACTCTTTATCAATACTCACATTTGGGTTACGGTTTAATGGAAGGTAGAAGACAAGTCAATTCTGCTATCTTGGCTGAAGAATTGAAAACCAATAAAAAGTTATTACCACTTACTGCAGCAGAACTCAAGTCAAAGAATTTGAAGGCTACTGTCTCTGTTGAAAATCCATGTGTTCCACCAGGTGTCGTTGCTGAAAACGTTGTTGTTAAAATGGAAGACAAACAATACATCGTCAATTTCGTTTCTCCTGCAACTGATTCATCTGACCCAGTTGCTAAAACCGATGCCACGAAGTGTAAGTTCCTCACAGAAAGCATTTTAAATAAGGATGCACTTTGTGCTTCAAAACCTTGCTCCTTCAATGGTGTTTACCAACCTTCATTCAAGCAAAGTTTCTCTAACGCTGCTGATATGTTTGTTTTCTCTTATTTCTACGATAGATTGCAACCTATCGGTATGCCAGAAACTTTTACTTTGCAAGATATGAAGGATATCACACAACAAGTTTGCGCAGGTTCTCATAGCTGGGACCAATACTTTACACAACCAAGCCATATTCAGGAATTAGAAGATGAGCCATTGTGGTGTCAAGACTTGACATTCATGACCTCTCTGTTACATATTGGTTACGATATCCCATTAAGTAGAGAATTGAGAACCGCCAAAACCATTGCTGGTAACGAATTGGGTTGGTGCTTAGGTGCATCCTTGCCACTTCTAGACAAGGGCTCAAACTGGACTTGTAAGGTTACTAAGGAGTATTAAGGGCCTTCATTTTTATAAATTTATACTTAGATATTCATTCTATAATCACTTCTCAACTTATCTTGAAAATGACACTATAAAAAAAAAATTGACCGTTATATCCAACATTTGTTAAGGGTTGGCAAAACTGGTTGTTCAATTGAAATGACAGCTACTTCTAGTACACTTCTACGCAGTGATTCTGTAACTTCTGTCAAAGAGCCTATTCTACACTCGTGTTTGTCTGAACAGGCACACGCTCATTTGGACCATCAGCACCATAATCAGGGGTCACCAAGTTCATCGTTTCGCACATTGAATCTGCGTATACACAGGGATTCTCCATTGCAGTGCACCTCAATACAACAAGACGAACAAGAACTTATTGATTGTCTGGGAAGAAGTGACTTGAAAACTGTAAGATCTCATGCTGATTTGGTTAAAACAGTGCACACCGTTAGAACTTTGAATAAATCACTTAATAGAGCAACTGTTCATCTGGGTATTGATAAGGTCGTTGTGATCACCAAAGCAAGAGACAATTCTTTGATTTATCTCACAAAAGAGTTAACAGAGTGGTTGCTTTTGGCGTATCCACATATGATCGTTTACGTTGACCATAAACTGAAGGAAAGTGTTAGATTCGATGCTTCTGGTCTGATCAGGGATATCCCAGATGCTGCTGTGAGATTGCAATACTGGGATCGTACCAGTTTGGGACTAGATGCCAACAATGTGTCATTTGTTATCACTTTAGGTGGCGATGGAACAGTACTTCATGCTTCTACCCTGTTTCAAACTGTTGTTCCGCCAATAGTGTCGTTCAGTTTGGGCTCGCTAGGCTTTTTAACTAACTTTGATTTTGAACAGTTCAGAACGGTGCTTACTAAGGCCATCTCAGAGGGTGTCAATACTGATTTGAGAATGAGATTTACATGTAGAGTGCACAGGTCAAATGGACAAATAGTGTCAGAACAGCAAGTTTTGAACGAACTGACAATTGACAGGGGGCCATCGCCATACGTCACTATGTTGGAGCTCTTTGGAGATGGCGATTTATTAACAGTGGCACAGGCAGATGGTCTTATTGTTGCCACTCCTACAGGATCTACTGCTTATAATCTTTCAGCCGGGGGAAGTTTAGTTCACCCTGAAGTCAGTGGTATTTGTATCACACCAATTTGTCCTCATACATTGTCATTCAGACCAGTTATGGTTCCCGATTCCATGAATTTGAAGATACAAGTTCCGCACAGATCGAGATCCACAGCATGGGCAGCCTTCGATGGTCGAGAAAGAATTCAGCTTTGCCAAGGAGATTATGTTTCTGTTAAAGCCTCTGTTTTTCCATTTCCAACTGTCAAAGCGTCAACAGACGGTTATTTTTCCACTGTCAGTAGAGTGTTAAATTGGAACAACAGAAAAGAACAGAAGTCTTTCAAACATCTATTAAGTGACAAAAATAAGAAGATGTGTGATGAACACGAAGCTGTTGATGCATCTGAGTCAGAAGACGACCAATTTGACATTGACTACTCAGACGACAACTAGAATTGTTTAACTTGCTGCCAAATACTGTTCTTTTTAAATTCTTTTTATAAACATTATTAGTTAAGATACAAATGTGCTGAGCACATCTGCCATTATCATTGCGGGCTCTTAGTTTTTGAGGGGATCAATCTGAAGGCGTTCCTTAATATAACGAAGTTAGTAAGACAGTATACATCAATTGAGACGTCCAGTATGTCTAATGATACCAGAAACGAGTTTGATAATAAGCAGGAATCTTATGGTTTGGGTAAAACTTCAGCGCAGGTGACGCATGAAGCTGGTGATAATGAAACTCGGAAAGATACCACAGGCGAGGCCAACAGCCAGTCAATTGTAACAGATCAACCTGTAGAGAGGTACAAGTATACGCCAGAGAATTTTGAAAAGAACATGGAGTTTTTAACTGGCTCAAAACCGGAATGTTTTACTTATCTTAAAGACTGGAATACGTGGGAGATCAACGATTTGAAATCATTGCATGACGGACAGAAGCACAGAGGACCAGTTTTTACCATTGGACAAATGGATTTCAATATTCTACTTACCACATCGAACTCCCGAGATGGTTTTGTATGTTCTTTGTTCCTTGAGGCGCACCCACACAATGAAATTGATGCGAAGGACCCTGACTGGTCATGCCCAGTCCAATTTACATTTGATATATGGGACGCTGAAAGCAAGAATCATAAAGCAGTTACGGGTCACCATAGATACGACAATAAGAACACAGATTGGGGGTTTCCAAGAGCTCTCTCTTCTGAAACGTCTTTTGGAAATTTGGTGTTATCTAAAGAAAGAATTAATGTTACCGCGTATGTTTCAGTCTTTGATGATTATACCAAGGTATTATTTCACAACTTTATCAATTATGACTCAAAAAAGTCAACTGGATATGTTGGTATAAATAATCAAGGTGCCACCTGTTATTTGAACTCTCTTTTGCAATCATACTTTTTCACAAGGAACTTTCGTGATAAGGTATACCAAATTCCCACAGAAGATGAAATTTCATTTGATTTTCCATCTTACTCTCAGTATCTGGAACAACCAAAATCTGTCCCATTATCTCTACAAAGGATTTTCTATAAATTACAAACTGCGGATGCTGCCATAGATTCCATTGAATTAACCAAGTCCTTTGGATGGACCTCAGCTGATGCATTTGAGCAACATGATGTGCAAGAATTAAACCGTATATTAATGGATAAATTGGAAACTAAAATGAAAGGAACAAATATTGAAGGTTGTTTAAATGATATATTTGTTGGCAAAATGAATAGTTTTATCAGATGTGTAAATGTTGATTACGAAAGCAGTAGAACTGAGGATTTTTGGGATATTCAACTAAATGTCAAAGGTTTAAAGGGAATAAAAGAATCTTTTGACGATTATGTTGCGTTAGAAATGTTAGCTGGTGAGAATAAATACGATGCGGCCGGTTTTGGTTTGCAAACAGCTGAAAAGGGGGTTATCTTTGAATCATTTCCTCCAATATTGCACATTCAATTGAAAAGATATGAATATGACTTTAATTACGACCAAATGGTGAAAATTAACGATCGTTATGAGTTTACGTCCTCAATTGATCTGAAACCATACATATCGAAATCAGTTGATAATTATGATGAAGATTGGGAGTATGAACTACATGGTGTTTTGGTCCATCAAGGCGATGTTTCTGTAGGTCACTATTATGCGATGATTAAACCTGATAATGAAGATAAATGGTTCAAATTTGAAGATGAACGAGTTTCAAGAGTGACTGAATATCAAGTTTTTGATGAAAATTTTGGTTGCAATAAAAAACATATTGATACCAGGAATATGACTAGAGAAGAAGCTCAAATGCTATTTTGGAAGCAATCCACGTCTGCCTATATGTTGGTTTATATTAGAAAATCAATGGTTGATGAAGTGTTAAAAGTCAAAGATGAGGCTTTTATTCCTTCACATGTCGAGAAACAGATCGAATATGAAAGGCAAATGGAGCAGCAGATTGAAAAGGAAAAGCGTGAAATGCACTTGTATGCCAACATTGAGATATTTACAAATGAAGCGTTTACTAAATATGAAGGTTTTGACATCGGTCCGAATACAACAAATAAAATGACTTATACACCATCATTGTATGAAGAAGATACATTTCCGTTGAAATTCAAGGTCTTGAAATCAGAAAATATAGATAATTTTTTCAATGTTGTTGCAGAAAGTGTTTATGGAAAAGATTATGACAAACAAAAGCTGCAGGATATGAGGTTTTGGAAAATGAGTTGTAGAAACGATGATACATTTCGTCCATCTGCTCCAATCAATTGTAGGTATGGTATTCATGAAGATATTAAAGTCGATGATATATGCAAACTTTGTGAGAAGAAGCGACATCAAGGTAACTCTGGTCCAACCAATATTTCCCTGTATTTAGAGGATCTCTCGAAAGATTTAAATTATTTATTCAATGCCAAATCTGCTCTAATCGAGAAATCAGCGTTACCAGATAGCATGAAAAACATATCAGATTATAATGATAAAATCTTTGAGTCTGCAAAGATTCTAAGAAAATCGTTTAATCCATCTTGGGATGCATATGGAGATAATAAACATATTTTATTGTTTATTAAATATTTTGATGAGGAATCACAAGTTATCAAAGGTTTAGGGTCAATGATAGTTTCTTATAAAACGACCTTTTCCACGCTATCTAAGAAGATAGCAATTGTGTTGGACTTGGACTTGACACAGCCAATCGATTTTAAAGAAGAGTTGAACTCCGATGCAATTTTGAAGAAGAGACTCGATGAAACTCTACGTGAATCTGAGTTGCAGACTGGTGATATATTATGTTTCAACAAATTATCAAGCTTGAATTGTGACAATGTTTTCAAGGATCAAGTTCAAAGATACAATTTCTTATCAACGAGAAGACACTTCCGTATTTATCAGAATGAACAAATTGATGAAAATGAAGAAGATTATATTGATTCTGAAAGTGAAGAAGACGACGATGTGTTGAATGAAGAAGACAAACAATCAGATTTTGATCTATGGATTTCCTATCAATCTTCTTACAGAGTCATCACTGAGGCTATAGGAAAGAGAACTGGGCATGATCCCGATAAGATTCGCTTATGGTTCATGAATGGTAATAGCAAGACTAGTTTGAAATCGGATTTCAAGTTTGATATCTTCCACCAAATTCCACAATCAGAAACCATAACTTTAGTCTATGAAACATTAAATATTTCAGTCAAAGAACTGGAGGAACTCAAGAACTGTACAGTCTTTTGGATTGGAAGTGGTATTTGCAAAGATGAAAGACACGACTTTTCAGTTCCAAGATCAACCACTGTCGATAATTTGTTGGATAGATTGCAAACAAAGGTACAATTTAAAGATGAGGATAGGGATGCAATTTTTGTATGGACAGTATCGCCTGATCACCGATTCAAAGAACTTTGTCAGTTAGATGATACGATAGATGTCTCTTCAGTTTTTGTCGTTGGTTGTTATCCAGAGTTCAAAAAGGTTTTCGATGAAAGACCTTCCAATGAGACCTTGATCACGGGTTTTCACTTTTTCCATTCTCCAGAAAATTATCACAGTTTGCCGTTTATATTCAGATTGATAGAAGGTGAACCGTTTTTGGATATGTGCCTCAGACTTAAAGAAATGTTAGGTGTCTCTGAGCAAGAGTTCAAGAATATTCACATTGGTATTTACAATGAAACCAGAGTGGATTATTTTGATCCAAAAAAGGATGTGAAACCATTCACTGTTTTCCAGGAGGGATATTCTATGGTTCTCAATCATCCAGATAGGCACATTAGAAGAGGAAGTACGCAAAGTTCAATTGTTATCAAGGGTTAAATTAATTAATTTTATTTCTTAAAAAAAAGGTTAATATTGTAACTATGTTTGTATGTTAAACCTATAATATATTGATAAATGTTCTTTATTTTGTTGCGAGGTTGAAATATAACACTTGAGGTGTGATAAAATTAACTTTTTTCATTATATTGAGCTTCCTTTTGTCTGTAATCGGTACTACTCAGTTTATCTGTGAAATCGTCTGCGGTTCCTCCGATAACATCAATAACGACACATTCTAATTCGTTCCAGTTTTTCTCTTTCCTTGTCTTATTAACATATTCTGCCCCTTTGGCTGATTCCTTGCTTATTATCAAAGCTTCAATATCTCTAATATGAGCTGTCGGTCCACAAACGTCATTAATTTGTTCAATTTGAACTTTCAAGTTAGGTCTTAATGTATTTATAAAACTTTTGACTTTTTCCTCTCTTAGTTCATAAGGCTCTAAGTATTCACTATATTTCTTGTTTTTCAACAATTCCGGACCTGTAACACCAACTATCAGGCTATCATTTGTAACAAATGCCGCTATTGTTAAGAGAATTCGGTGGCCATCATGTAGATGGTCAAATGTACCACCTACAGCACTGGTATGATAATGATTCATGAAAACTCCATTCCCTGCCATTTCACATTTATTTTTGTTGGCTCTGTCTTGGTTCAGCACTTTTGGCATTACATGAGCTGGTATGTAAGATACAGGAATCGAATTTACATCAACAGATTCTGTGTACCTTATGCAATCCCAAGGATACGTAACTCTAGCGGAGTGGTCTTCTGCAATTAAAACAAAAGCAGATGATGACTTTGCACCATTAATATTCCGAGAAACGTTATAGATGTTATCAAGTAATCTGTTAAGTGTCAAGTAGTCTAATTTTCCAATAAGTAACACGTAGCAGAAGTTGACGCCCTGATTGTAAACATGCTTCAACAAGTCATGTGCAGATTGGTTGTTTTCAACGTCATCTGGTGAGACAGCGAGAAGTAAAGAAGCCATGGACGATCTTCGAATTAGTAGAATAAATATTGGGATTGAGATATAATTTTCAGTATTAATCTTTTTGTTATATATTTCTTTAAAAAGAAGTATATGGTGCTTTTTGGGTAAATGTCACGCAATAATAGTGATAGTATCGCAGCTAGTAATAATGAACTTCCCAATGTTATGACTGAAAATAAAGAAAAAAGAATTATGGAAGAAAATGAAGGTCAGAACCTGAATCAGGATCAACAACTACTACAATGGCAATTTCTTGAGAAGAATATAAAGGTTAACTTGGAACGGCTAAGCAAGAAAAACATAAGAGAAACAATAGTTTTGTTTTTCAAACTCAACTTAATTAGAGGCAGGGGTTTGTTTGTTGAACATATAATAAAGATTCAGCGTCAGAGGGCAGAAATGACAAATGTTTATTCAGCTATTGTTAATGTTATAAATTCTAAAATACCAAGTATTGGTGAGCTTTTGATCAATAGGCTGATACTTCACTATAGAACAACTCTTGCATTAAACGATGGGCATTCATGTGAAGTTATATTAAATTTTTTGAGTCAGCTAGTCACCTTCCACGTCAGTGGGTACATGCTAGTTTTCGACATAATTAATGAATTATTAGTTAAAGTTGATGATTTACGAATTAGATTAATCACAGAGATTTTGAGCGTAGCTGGAAAGCTTTTATTCAATGAGGATAATATTTTGGTTGACAAAGTGTATGATCGATTAAGAAACGTTTTGAGTGAAGGTCTTGTTAAAAGAAATGGTCAATTATTGATTCAAAAATGTTTTGAGCTACGAAAGATGGAGTTTGAAAACATCAACGACATTTGTGAAGAATTAGATCTGGTTGAAGAGGATGACATAATTACCCATGATGTGAAATTAGAGGGTAATCATGAAACACATGACGAATTAAATAGTTTTAGATTTGATTCAAATTACAAAGAAAACGAGAAAACGTATGAAGCTTTAAAGAAAGAAATACTTGGAGATGACACTTGTGATGATTCTGAGGCCGAGAGTTCTGATTCTGATTCTGATAATGATCCTCATGATGGTTTATCAGATCTTGAAGAACAAGAACCCATTACGATTAGAGATTTGACTGAGAGAGACTTGCTAGACTATCAAAAAAAAATATATCTTACTATCATGTCAAGTATGGGTCCTGAAGAAGCAACCCATAAACTGCTAAAAGTTTCATCTGTTGATAATAAACGAAAGGAATATCTTTTGGTTGACATGGTTATAAAGTGTTGCGCTCAAGAGAAGACGTATTCAAAATATTATGGCTCCATTGGTGAAATTTTGGTTGTCATAAATGACAGCTGGAGGGCTGCCTTTGATCAAGTTTTCGAAGAGACATATGCTAACTGTAGTAAATTTGAAACAACTTTGTTAAGAAATATTGGTAAATTTTGGGGTCACATGTTTGCATCTGATAAAATGGGGCTAGAGGTTCTTTCGAATGTCAAACTCACTGAAGAAGAGACCTCATCCTCTGGTAGAATATTCCTGAAATTCTTGTTTCAAAGAATGTTGGAAGAGGTTGGCTCTAGTGTTTTAGTTCAAAGACTTAACGAAGATTATATTCAAGATTACTTAAAGGGAATTTTTCCTCATGATGACCCAGAGCATTTGCGATTCTCAATCAATTTCTTCACTGCTATTGGTTTAGGTAAACTTACAGATAGAATGAGGGAAAGTTTGATTAGCATAACATCCAGTATTGCGAACATTGAAACAAGAGGACGTAAAAGGTTGGCAGATGATGGATCTTTGAGTTCGGATTCTAGGAGCAGATCACGCTCAAGATCGTATTCTCGTTCAAGATCCATATCAAACGGAAGAGACTCTTCGTATTCCAGATCACCGTCACGTAAGCGTAGCTCTTATGGTGGGGCACCTAATGAAAGCCCTTCAGCACCATCGGGTATTCCAGAGAGACATAGCTACAATCAAAATATAAGAGGAAAATTACCAACGGGCCCAAGGGCACGATATAACAATAACAGTAAAAGTCAAAGCAGCAGATATAGACGTGGATATTCTGGTAGAGGAAGAAAAGTGAACTACGATCATAGAGAAAAAAAATAGAGAAGAAGATTGAATTCTTGTTCGTATGAATATATAAGGAATACTAAAGAGATATTCTGAAGAACATGCATTTGTTTGTTATTTTATACATTGAGTGCGATTTATATTAGTAATAAATGAAATGAGAGGACTGAAGCCATTTAATGTAAATGAAATAGTTGGAATTAAGCAACTGAAAGTTTTTGTGTAGCATTGGTAACTTCATCCACGGCTGGCTTGTTGACGTGAGATGAACTGACATCAGTAGAATGTGTTTCAGTGCTTTGAGATGAGTCGGTTGCTGAACTTGCATTCCAAGGATGCAATCCAACAGGAATTGTTATATTTTCGCTAGATCCACGAAGATCAATTTCAGATAGGCCGACAACACCACCAAACTTGGCAAACCTTTGCATATATTTGATTCTTCTTTCGCGAGCCAACGTCTCTAATGCTGGAAAGTATTTTTCATGGTTGTATTCGAAATCAACAAGACCTTCAAAATCTTTATCTAATTGTTCCAGAGCAACGAATTTTGAGAAGTCTGCATCAAAGACAAGCTTCTCTCTGGTCAATGGATCAATAAATGGGTAAATCAATTTCAAAAAAGCTCTAGCCAAGAATGGTATATTAGTCAATAGGGCCTTACCTAATCTTTCTGGATAATGTGTTTGTAAAATATGTAAAACTTCTTTACCGACCGATAATGGTGGAATTTTGGATGTTTCAACGTTAGCAGCAATCTCTGGATGTTGCTTAAAATCAATCAAAAGCGCAAGAGAATCTTGACCAGAAGGCATTAGGTCAATTGTCCTTTCCAAACCGTACACAAGATGCTGGACTTGTCTGTGGGAGGTTTTGGTATTTTGTCTGCCCGGCTTCAAATACAAACATGGGCGGGCACTATTGTCAAAACCAAGCACAATTTGTTTCCCCGTCAAAGACTCTGGTTCTATTAATTTTTCGTTGACGATGTTTTTTGAGTCGTCGGTTTGATGGTTAATACCAAATTCTCTTCTCCATGCAATGGAGCCGCTGATTCTTTCAATGGCGTCTTTGACAATCCATTTGGTAGCACGTAAATATCTCAAAATGCATTCTCTGGTGATCCACGCCTTTTCATCATCGGACAATGGCTCGCACTCATGTGAGTCCTTCTCCTTAGTGGCAACCACAAGCTTTTCATTTTGAAAATGTGTCAAAACCTCATGGTACTGTTTGTCCTGTTCTGAAGTCAATGGTTTTTCATTTGGGGCCTTCACTCCCTTTACTGGACTCTCAAATGGAGTTTCCACTTTAATGTAATCAACTCCCTCCTTCTTTTCAGCAACTTCTGCCTTCTTTCTTCCGAATCCAAACATATTTGTTTATAGTACTAAAAGACAACAATCAGATAAATAAAAATTTGTCAATACTGCGACACTTAAATACTAATTTTTTTCTTCCTTCCTTTAAATGCGTTAATTCCATCCCGTGCTTATGTAATCATCGGTAAATCTGCCAACAGCTTCCTTAAACCCTTCAACTTCGGCTTCAAAGACCACGCTTCTTGAACTTACCAAAAAGACCCTTTGACTTCTTCTCTTTGGCCGGTTTGGCATCGGCATCTCCATTTTTGTCCGACGAATTGTGGCTACCAGGAAGGTGCAGGTTCAAATGATGGTGTTTAGCGTTCGGAGTTTTGTTGGAAGACGTAGTTCTTGGTTTCGCAACTTCGGATAAGAATTCAGGCGGCTGTACCTTCTTCATTTTCATAGTGAGTTCAAACTTCAATTCTTCCGAGTTCAATTCGTTCAAATCTCCCAACATATCCATTACTGAATAAATTTGATCTGTACCTACATATATGTCATGGTTGATCTTGTTCTCCATGTTTCCAATCATGCTCAACTCTGACGAAGTCAATCCGCCGGCAGCAAAAATGTACATTCTAGGCCTTTGTCTGTTAGCATTGGAGAATTTCAATTTGGATTCATACGTGTATGAGAGAGTGTCATCTATTGGTATTTCACCGGCGTTTGCATACGGAAACGTCTTCTTGCTCAAATCTGTCTCTACTTCATAACCATTGATGACATTGTGCTTGGTTGTGTATACTTCCGACAATGTTTTGTCAGCCAACTTTTCAATGATGTTGCAGTACGATGGCACAAAAGAATTCAAGTGGTTACCTGACCCATCCAACTTTGTTGCAAAAAAGGTCTTGGGTTCTGTTTCGCTTTTGAGATCCTTTTTAAGTAGTTGTAATCCAGTAGAGTCCATCACTTCAATATTGGACAAAATCTTGTCAGCGTGGTTCGGTATCGCAAACAACAAAAGCTTTTTCATATCACTTTTGATAATACCGCCTCTGCTTATAGAATAAATGATGATTAGTCTTACTTTATCAAAAACGTCGTCCTCGCCTAAAGAGGACAGACACTGTAGCAAGCCTTCCGTTGGTGACATAAGATTGGCTGCCTCTTTTGGAGCGCCAACAAACAAAGCGCAAATTGCCTCGTATTCCCTTAGCATATTTAACTTCTTTGTGTCTTTGATTTCGTTACAAAAGTTGATGTGACCATTGACCAGACTTTTTAAAACGTTGTGTTGTTCAATACGAAGTTTGTCTCTTAGAGTCTGTGTTACATTCCATGTTCTCTTGAGTGTTTGCAACCTTTGCTTTTGTTCTGGATTGATGGTACCTGCCTTCCATAGTTTTTCGAGCTCCTCCAACTCCTGTAGTTGGCCAAGTCTCTCTGATTCCTTTTGTATTTCGTTAGAATACTTTTTAAGACCTTTGAAAACATCTGGTAGCGTACAGTCCTTCAATGCTAGGTAAACTTCATCACTAGAGTCAAATCTGATCTCATTATCAATCATTTCCTTCGATTGTGTGATGGCATTGTATCTGTAACTTAATATTGGATAAGCACCTTGTTCAATCTCCATGTTCTCCACATAATCATAGACAAAGTAGCGATAAAAATCATAATGGCATAATGCCTCAAACATACTCATAGTTCTATCTGTAATCAAAAACACTGTTCTGTTACTTGTTGGATTGAAATTTACATTTAACCTGGCATATTTTAGTAGTTCTTCCTGTAGCTTTTTTGCCAATGTTGACGCAATTTCAGAATTATAGTATCTAATAACAGGTAATTCGTTGAAAAGAATACAAACACTGACCATAGCGTTAACAGCTTTTGAAACCTGATACTTCTTCAGCTCGCTTCTTCCAGGCAAATTGGAATAGTATGCAGGAATAGAAGGATGCGCTCCAGTAACGAACAAATGTGGCTCACAAGGTGAAAAGCCTAAGGAGTAGGCAACATGCGGCTCTTTTCCCTGAAAGGCTTCCCTGAAGTGTTGGTTTTGGTTTAGGTACGACCATGCAGCCTTTGAGTCTCCTGGCAAAAATATCACTGTTGCACTTTTGTATCGTTTACCTTTAGCATAATCATAGTTCAAACAGTCAATTGAATATCTTCGATAAGGATCTAGAAGATAAATGGCATATTGTTCCATATCCTTAGATCTATCAACTGAATCGATTAAGCTAAATGTGTAAAAGATGTTTAAGATGTCATCTTTGAATAACGATCGAATAATAGGTTCTGTTGTAACATCTACTATCAAATGACGAGGAGAAGGAAACTGTTTAAGCTCCTGTTCAAATGCCTTTTTCTGTAAAGCAATTAATGAAGCTGAATCGGTTATACTCATTGGCTTAGCTCGTAAAAAAGGTATACACCAAGAGCTATAAATTCGTTGCGCTAATAAATGGACAAACATGCATTAAATGCTCAGCACGTTTATTACTATATTTGAACCTAAAAGTACGTTAAAAGTAGAAAAACTATAAGTGAAAGATATGTGTCGCCCCTAAGCTTTAGAAGAAATGTGTGTAGCATTTTGAAGATTCATGAATAGGCATTGATGATTTTAGGTCATTCAATTCTGCCTTGATCTCCATTGCCAACTTTGGAGTTAAGTTATTACATGTCGCAACATCCGGTTCTCGATCATATTCATCCTCACCATATGTTTCATACAGTAAGATGCGAGAAGAAAACTGAACTTTAGGACCTTCTTCTTTGACTCCAAAGATTTTACCAAAAGAGCTAACTGATTTATTTTTTTTCCTAAGTAGCTTCTTTGATTTTTCCATTTTATCGTAATCAGCTGGAGATCCAATTGACGTAGGCAGAGATGCAGTGGAGAAATGACCGAATTCATTGTTACTCAACTTTTGCATGAACCTATTAGTTTTTTCAAGTGAACTTGGCTTAGTAGCTGCTAGATCATCATAGCTTCTAGTGTAATTAGTGGTGAATGGATCTTCATATACCTCTGGAACACTTGGATGTAGAGATGAAACTTCATATGACTCTTTCTTCGTAGCATGTATCTCATCAAACACGTCACCATATTCATTGTTTTGATAGTGGCCAAATGAATTCTCGGAGTCTGAAGGGACAATCGCACCAACTGGCTGAAGTAAACTGACAGAACCTAGAATTGCACTTTGAGTAGCAGGTTTCAAAGCATTGTTGAAAGAAGGACCTTTTAATCCCTTGAAAGACAAAGAGGTGGGCCTATTGGCATCATATTCAGGCAGATATGCATTTGGTGTAAAGTCTTCAGTTTTGTTACTTTCAACTCCAAATGATTGGGTATAATATTCTTCTTTTTTTATAATTTCCTCAACACTTTCTCTGGACACTTGTCTTTGCTTTGGTGATGCTCTCTGCTGTACAGTAGGGGCAATGTATTCTACATATGGCCGTGTTAAAGACACTTTTGAGACGACCGGGGATTCAAAAGCTTCCAGAGTATCAAGGTCGTCAAAATCCATGTCTAAAGTAGAATTATTTGCTAAAAAGTCAGGCACTGATGAATCTTTTGTGAATCCATAGTTTGAATTCACAGAGGAAGAAGACTTGTTGAAGGCAAAATCTTCTTGCTTTTCTTCAATATCTACTATGTTATTTGATTTGCGCAGTGGGCTAAGCTCGATGTTGAAATTCATATCAATATCAAAATTTGTATCCAAAACATCCTCATTATTATCAAAGTTGATCATGTTGATCAAATCTTGTAATTCTTCAAAATCATTGCCTTCGTTGGTTTGGCTATCAATGATGTCCTGGTTGTCTGTAAATTTTGTTGCAAGTGGAGAAGAACCTAGTGGTTTCAATGTCCTACTAGGTTTACTAATAGATCCAAAATCATCATAAGAGAAAGAGGGACTTTTCACCAGGATAGACCCATCAGGTAATAACAATTCTTCGAAGTCACTATTGTGATCTTGCATAAGTTGTGAGATGGATTTTTTAGACCCTCTACTAGAGTTGATAGAGGATGCCTTATTGATCTTTCCTGATTTTACAGACCTCATGGATCTAGACCTTTCAAGTGTAACAATAGATTCAATTTCATCAATACCTAAATGCTTTGGAAACAAGTCGTCACCAATGTGAAACCTATTAGGACTAGTTGTAAAAGAGGCAACCGCCAATGAAACAGGCGACTTTTCCTTAACAGTTGAAGGTGAATTGATGGGGGTGGTGGATGCAATCGGAACTGTAGTACTTATGCGTGTTGGCGTTTTTGGTGGCTGTATCTGAATCTTCGGTGGCTTTGATAAAAAGTCGTTCGATGTTTCATAAACAGAGTAGTCATGCTCGACAGGTAAAGTATTAGTACTTGAATGAGAAACATAGGTAGTATTGAAACTCAGGTCAATAACTTTCTCCATTGATTCAATTTCTTCCCTTTCCGATGGCACAAAGTCCAAAGTAGCAGATTGAGCTTGCTGCATATTCTCAGTACTGGCTGTTTGAATTCTTTGAAGAGACGCAGATTTACTTATTTTAGGTACCTGTTCGAAAGAAGGACTAGCAGTGCTGTTTGTGACCAATTCAGGAGTTCCTTTTTCATAGTTAACAGGAAACGATTGTCCCAAGACAGGAGTACTATCAAGGCCATAGGTGGCTAACAGTGGTTCGTTAATTTGATTTTTTGAAGGTAAGTTGGGTAAGTTTTTGCTTAAGTCAACAGACACTAATGGAGCAGATTGTGAGTGTTTATGAGGAGATAAATGTTTTGGAGAAAGTTTCCCCAAAGAACTAAACGACATTGATCTAATCTTATTTGGACTTTTAGGTGTTTCTATATTAGAGTTCATTTGAATTGAATCTTTTTTTTCCTTTTTATTAACATTTGTGGTAGAGTTGAACATGCTTCTTCTTTTCCAACTAGATAATAAACTCATTGACTTTTCTTTCCTTTCTGACGATGCAGGCTTTTTATTATTTTCATTTTCCATAGTTCCAAAGCTAAATGATTTTGGTCTGCTTGTACGAGTTTTTGCATCCGCTTTAGTTTCATCTTTTTTAAAGAGACTTTTGAAAGTAAGCCTACCCTTTTTAAGTTTAGCAGTGTCTGTACTTGAATTTTCATTTTTTGCAACTGGTTTTAGTACTGTTTGTGATTTTGACTTGCTTTTTTGAGGTGGAAGATCACTTTGCTCTGAAGGTACAACAGGCTCCTGAATCAATGTTTTTTTATATTGTTCCATTGTCGGAGATGGAGGATTCATAGGTGAGCTCAACAGAGGCGAAACAGGTACACTAACTGTTTTTGTTCTTGCTTTTTCTTCAACAGGAGGCTGTAATTTTGGAATTGAAACAAATTCATTCGTAGTATCATCTATAGCAGGGGTTAATCCAAAAGAAAAATGCTCGTTATTAGCAGCAGCATCACTTGTCACTTCTTCAGCTTCATCCTGGACAATTCTCATTGAAAATCTGTTATTGGTGGACTGTACAAAAGGTGATTCTAGCTTTGCAGTATTACATGACGTTTGGTTATTCTTTGTTGATGGAACAAAACTAAAATCAGAAACTCCACTATCTTCTCTATCGTAACCAAATTCGTGAACAGAATCATTATTTTCAAAAATATTACCAAATTTTGGGGTCTGAATGTTTCTCAAAGTTAGTTGCTCACTAAGAACGCTATTTCTATTATTAATATGATCTTGTGGAATTTCATCATGCAACACATCATCACACCTTGTTGAGGGATTCCTCTCTGGGGAGTAATGCTCAAAAATGTCAGTGTATTTATATTTATGGGATTGTGAAGAAGAGTTTGATAATGGACCTGCACTATCATTGATCAAAAAAGAAGTTTCAACATTTTTTTGCGCAGGTCCTTCATGTTTAACTGATGTAGTAAGTATATTTTCCTCAGGCCACTGTTTACTTTCTTCAATTACTGGACTTGACAAATCAATTAAATCTGGTGCTTCAGAAACTGAAATGTTGCGGGACAATTGATACGTTTCATCAGAAGCGACAGTATTTAGGGTCCTAGCGGTATAAAAGGTAGCAACAGATTGGTTT
Organism: Saturnispora gosingensis; assembly: GCA_030570395.1. Taxonomy (NCBI): domain Eukaryota; kingdom Fungi; phylum Ascomycota; class Pichiomycetes; order Pichiales; family Pichiaceae; genus Saturnispora; species Saturnispora gosingensis. Next base: position 739,575 of record JAJLVU010000003.1, read on the forward strand.
CTGTTAGAACCTAAATTACCAACTAGGCCAATTTCGTTATCCAACTCATCGGGATTTTCTAGTAAGGGGGTCATTTGTGACTGAGAGTGGTTCACCTTTGAAGTCAGGATGTCAGAAAGTTGCTGAAGCGATGGACTGATAACTAATTCTAAATTTCTTGTGGGCACCTCATCATCAAATGAAAAGGTGGTATCTTCAGCAGTACCTTCAGTTTTAGCAAAATTCTCATTTTGTGACTTCACCTCTCTCCAAGATGGAGAGACAACAATTGATTTTCTAAAAAAATTTGCATGTGTTCTATTGGAGGCATCTTCATCGTGGCTATAGAATTTCAATCCTGATATATCAGGACCTTGACCGGAGACAGGGGCTTTGTTTGGAGAGTTTGTACTTGTTTGGAAAGATGAGGAACCATCCATGTTGATGAAATCTTCGTCGTCTGCTGTGGCAGTACTAGTAGAGGATGAGTGCGTATGTGATTGCTTGATGTAATCACGATGGAAGCCTTCATTTATCTTATTATAGGGGGCCCTAGAGGATGAAGACATATCAGCTCTTACTAAAAGTGATTTCTCCTAAAAAATGATAAACAGTTTTTTAAAGATTTGCCGTCTATTTCTTTAGCTAAGAATATCAATCTGTTTAATCAATACAGAAGAGTTTTCAAGCTTTGTTAAATCCAAATACCAACGGTAGCCTAGTTTTTAGTATCTGACAAAGTTACAGAACTTGTTGATAAAGGAACCTGTGTATTCTTTTAGCACTCCTTCAAAAATTTGACCTAAAAAAGTAAAATGCGAAAGCGCGTCGCAACGCGTCTGTTTTACAGTGTTCGTCACGTGAATACTTTATAGGTTCTCTGTTAACGATAGCTGACATGGCAGTCGCTCTATGAAGCAGTCAAACTACAAATGAGAATACTAGCAGATTGACCTCAGCTTCTTTGTTTCAATCAAAATACGATATTCCACGCTTTTCGTTTGGACAATCGTTTGCCATTTGCTAAACATTATTTATAGTAAGCTGTTCGAAATGTTCAACTGAACAGTGACGTTACGTTTCAAATATAGAAGCTAACTAGTAGTTACAATCCCAGCCCTTCAGCTCCTCACTATTTCAGAAATACATTAGTACGTAATCACCGCTAATTACCAGGAAAGTTGAAACAATTCTGCAACAGTCTTACGTAAAAGATAACGGTTAGATCAAACAAGCATCTTTCTATATATAGTTAACTTGATTTTTGCTTAAAATGGAAACAAATCCACAATAGCTTTTAGTTTAGCTAGGTGGATTACTCACGCAAAGTTCAAAGCATGAAATTCACTGAACTATCCAACATTACCAAGTTTTTTCATGGCAATCACACTACAAATGAGATCTGCAATAACAAATCTAAAGATAAAAGTGCCAATATACGCTCCCCAGGTGTTCACCGGGATATTCAAAAGGATACTGAACGTGGAATGGATAAACCACCTTCCGACGCACGTATTGTGAAATTAGGATCACCAAAACGTTCTGCCACAGTCAAACAAAATTACAAGGATAAGAATCACTTAGGAACAAAAAGAGCATTATCAAAACTGAAAGTATCAGCATCTCTCAAAAGACTTAGCAAAATGAACTTGCAATCTCATATTACAGGAAAGTCTGTATCGGGAACACTGGATACTTCAATCACACCTTTCTCATTAGATTTGAAAGAAGAAAGCAAAAACATGAAATCAGCTCCTACAATTTATTCTGCCAAAACTGGTTTTCTATCTGAATGTTCAAGAGATTGCCGAAAGGATTATAAATTGCCCTCCTTTGAAGTAATCAAGGGTTCACCTTCTACTGAGCATCTAAATGATGCATTCAGCCCTCGCATCCACACCTCTATGTACATACAGCAAATGATAAGCAAAGACTCGCAGATTGTGCATGCAGCTGACCTAACTCTGCCAACATTCAACAAAATCACACTAGACGGTTCTGATTCCCATTTTGTAGAGGATTCTTTGTTTAGCTTTGAATCTTCTAAATGTCAATGCACCATGAATCCAACCTCCAATTTACGTCTAAATCTGAAAAAGGGAGAATTGTTAGGTCTTGGGATAACGACTCCTATCTCTAAGACTATTCATTCACATAACTCCTACTTTAATTCGTATCTGGTGAATAGTCCGCAAATTACGCCTTCATCATGCAAAGACCCTAGTTACGAAATTTTAAAGCCCATTAACAAATCAAGCATTGTAAAATCAAATAGACGACCATTCAAAGATATCAAAAACGTAAACGTTGTGGATACGCAATTGATAACACCATTAAAACACCATAACAAAGAGCTTTTCACAGATTCTATGTTAAAACGTTCTGAGTCGATGTACTCGATTAGTCAAAATAGGCAGAGCAAGATTCAAAAAAGAGCTCAGTTAGATAGTAAACATCACCTCACTCTCGCCCATTCACTGAATAGTAACTGTACAAGAAACGACACTTTAGAAAATGCAGACACTAATAGTATTTATGATGGTCTGAGTGCCGCCGAAATTCAGGATTACCAAAAGGTGAAAATGTGGGCAAACTACTAAGGTAAACAGTTTTTTAAAATTACAATTATAATAGTTTAATATACATAGTGAACAATTGATTTAAACGATTTCTAAATCCATTTTATCCTCTTCTTCACTCTCTTCTTCTCCCTCTCCTTCTTCTTCTTCTTCTTCATCTTCATCTTCCTCCACAACTTCACTATAATCATCATCGGACTCTGATCCAGAACCTGACACAATGATTTCTTGGTCTTCCATAACATCATCCAAGAACTCCTGATTTATCTCAATGACTTCTACCGCCGCACCTTTTTTCCCTTTCAAAGGCATTGGCATTGTCTTCGGGTGCACTGAACTGTTAGAAAGATAGATCTTTTTTTTATTGTTCAAGTTTGGATGTGAGTCCAACGTTTTGATTAAAGTTTTAATTTCTGGAATGCAAATTATTGCATCTTTAGAGTCTAGTGATAATTCTGGTGGAGGTGTTTTCATGTGAGTTAATCCATCAAGCTTTTGTAAACTTGCATCGGAAATAACATTTTTTGTTGCTTTATCATCACCATCATTTGGTGTGGTTGCAGTTGTTCCATCTATTATAACAACACTGTGGTCTCTATTTGAAGGTGTAGTAACTGAACCAACTTTCATATCATTTTGGTTCATAATTTTTTCTGAAGCTTGCTCCTCTAAATCTTTACCATCATCCAAATCATCGTACAAAAAATTCATAATTAGAGATATGTCTTTCATTGGTTGCTTTTCTTCAGCGCCAAACTCTGATTTATCTGTAACGACCATGGTGCTATTGGTATTGATACCACCAGAAGGGCCAAGTATTACAGGTTTCCAAATTAGTAACTCAGGTTTCAACTTTATGGACTTTTTCTTTTCTAACTCATTGTATCTTTGTATAATTAAACTTTTGTTAAACATTAAACCATAATCAGTCCTGGTTGAACTGATGGTTCTAGAATCACAGACCAATGCTTTGAGTTGCTCAAGTCCTACAATTACGTCATCATGACACATACCAGTTAAATTAGCCAGATCATCAATGGATAATAGCCAATTAGACTTTTCTCTTAAAATTTCATTTTGAATCAACTGGTGAACTGCTTTGACAATTGAATCTTTCCAATAGTTTCGATAGCTGAGTAGACCTAAGTGAGAAAGAGGTTTTTCTGGTGTACCCAACTTAAATTCTCTTCTTGATAATAGGTAACTGAAATCTATTAAAAATGAACCAAATCCACGTCGTTGATAAATTGGTAGCGTCATAATGCAAGATAAATTGTAACCAGTTGCATTTAACTTTTCTTTGGAAAAATAACCAACGAATTTGAAGCTGCTTTTGGAATAGTCATAGAGGACATAGAAAATGAAAGGCTCCACGTCGTAATATAATGTTTTGGAGTTTAAAAATAGCTTCGCTAGCAAACAAAGGTTATGACAAAAGATGACATTCTTCCGCCCATCAACCTCAAATATTGAGATTTTTTCTTTGGGGTCCCTGTATATTTCCTGGCCAGCAGGCTGATATTTGAAAGAGCATTTCAGGAGGTGTCTTTGAAGCGTGAATGATGAGCTAAAATATGATAGACAATGGGGGCATACAAACATAATTGGTGAGCCGGTGCAGTGGGGCGGATATGGGGATCTGTACCACGTATCTATTTCGTACTGGTCAAAATGTATACAACGCATTTGATTGTTGGAATATTGCGAGGCACGTATGATTGAAGATGAAGGGTCTACTATTTGATCTGTTAAATTTTCGCTTGCTAAAATCTCTGCTTTCTTAGATAATCTATTGAACAAAGCACGAAAGTCTTCGTCAGGATTTGTGAAGTATGTGTTTGCGTCTTTTTGGTTCAGTACTCCTCTATAAGGTAGTTCTAGCAAAGCTGCAGGCACTTGCTGAAATCCATTTGTTTGAGGAGATATTGATTTTAATGATTTGACGCGTTTGGGAGGTTCTTCATTGTCTGAAACCTGTTCCCGCTCTATCGACACAGCTTTAACTGGTGCCTTGGCAGACCCTTTACGCTTCGGTCTGCTTCGCATGTCGTTTGATTTTAGTAAAAACAACCAAAGAATAGAGAAGGACTAGTGTTTGGAAATGTCGCTTCGCGTTTCTTTATTTCACACTAACTGTAAACTTTTCATCTGAGCAATACTTGTTCTATACTGAAGGATGTGTAGCCTAGTGATAGCGAAATCAAGTTCAGTACAATTTACATATTTGTCTTTACAACATTCATTGCTTATAAGTTTCAGAGTGTTTCGTTTTTCTATCTACTATAACATTTGTGCTTTGGCTCAATCAAGCTCAGCAAAAGAACGCACTTGAAGACCTTAAATAGTTACGCCTTTGTCATTCTATTCTTTGACATGAAGATTTATGATGGTCTGAACAACACTTTGCAATGGCCCTTTTAATCTACAATGTTTAACGATTATTAGCTTGATTATTCATGATACATTTACACGATCATAAAAGAAGCAGGACGAACAGTCAATGTCAAATGTTGCAGCATTGTATTATAGTCAAACTTAGTCGCTATTCCTATTAAGTAGATGGAATAAGGAGCACATTTTGTTAAAAAGAACCTACTTTAATGCAAAAATACAAGCGTATTGGGCAATTAAGTATAATCTCTTGGCATGATTGACAAGACAGAGCTTTCATCTCCTATACTCTGACTGAGCGAAGTTTTGAACAAGATAGAGGAACAAGATTGTTTAAAAATCTATTCTAATGTGTAAGTTCTAGACACTCTTGGGTCTCCAAACGAACTTTATGAATAACGATATAACCGCTTTTCAGCTGTCGAACGTCCACATTTCACACAAAAGCTGAACGCTGTATTATAAAAAGCCAAAAATAAATATAGCTTTTATTCTCATCACAATATGGCTCATATCACTAATGTTTGATTCAAAAATCTGTTAGATTGGCATGTATTGTGAGCTTTCTTGAAGAAAGTTAGCAAAGTAGCTTACTTCAAAACACTTTTGAATTTGCAAAAATATTCTTGAGCCTGGCATTATGCATAGTAACAAGACAATGTTGATTCATAACTAGTCATCAATAATTATTTTTTCAATCGATTATACAGTTGATGGCACTAGAATTTTTTACTTTCAATAAACACTTAAATTTGCTATGTTAAATTCTCCATATTAAACTTCAACTGTTACTCTATAAACTATTACATAAGGATTGTAAATAAAGAGCGACGCTCTTCTATAGATATTTGAATTTACAAACCATAAGAGCTAACTTGCTTAGCTGAGCCAACTATTTATTTACTGAGCTTCGTAAATGCTTGTATCTGGCAGGTTTAATTGTGAATTTTCAACCCCAAAGTTATCAACAATTAATGTAGGAAAGGCTATAGTGTAATTGAAAACCCTTTACGTACGTTAACATTAATACTTTTTGTGGAAAAGTGAACAAATGCTTTGATAGGATGAGCCTTTGTGCAATAAAATTGTTTTCTTCAAGGAACTTTATTTAGAAATTAATCATCTCTTTTGATTTGGTTGCTGAAATAAGCTATTATTTGGATGAAAGTGAAACTAAACCACATTTATTAAACATTTTTATAATTTGAACCTAATAACATATAAATTAAGCCAGCTATATTATGAATATAACTGCAACACGTCTATTGTTGTAAGATTATAGTTTAGCACAGCTTCGCGTTATCACGTGACATGATACGATAGACGGCGTCTGATTACTCTGGGTCCCTTGTTTGGTGTGAGCTATCCACACATAGTAACACACACTGTTTAGTTGAATGATTAGGTTGAGTAAGATGACAGCAGCAAATCAGTATCTTAAAGAAGCTTACATTGCACAACTTGCGGTGAAGAGGGCGTCATATCTCACCACCAAGGTTTCCAAAGAGCATTTGAAGGAAGGTGGCATTTCAAAAGAAGACAAATCTCCAGTGACAATTGGTGACTTTGGTGCTCAAGCAATTATCATCAACTCTATTCTGAAGAATTTTCCAACGGACGAGGTGGTTGGGGAAGAAGATTCTAGCTTGATCAAAGAAAAGAACATTGATAGTGTCATCTTTTCCAGTGTTGACTTGGTTCAAAAATCTGATGCCGGTTCAAACAATGAACTTGGCGTTTTGGCTAGCTCACAGGACATGTGTGATGCAATTGATCGTGGTAATTCCTTAGGCGGTAACAAAGGCAGAATTTGGGCCTTGGATCCAATCGACGGTACTAAAGGATTTCTTAGAGGAGATCAGTATGCCATTTGTTTAGCTTTAATCGTTGATGGCGAAGTTGAAGTAGGTGTCATTGGCTGTCCTAATTTGCATCATGATCTTCACGATCCAACCTCTAAGAAAGGTGGGCTTTTCACTACAATTAAAGGTTTTGGTTCATATTTCCAACCTTTAGATGTGGAAATCACATATCCTTTCAATCAAACAAATAAAATACAATTACACAACGAGTTTGACATCTCACAAGCCAGAGTTCTTGAAGGTGTTGAAAGAGCACATTTTTCGCAAGGCCTCCAATCTCTCATCAAGGAAAAGCTTGGAATCTCACAACCCTCAGTTAACATGGACTCTCAAGTTAAATATTGTGCACTTGCCAAAGGTGATGCTGAGATTTATCTTAGAGTTCCCCAAAACACTGTTTACAGAGAGAAAATTTGGGACCATGCTGCAGGCTATTTGCTTGTCCATGAAAGTGGCGGTAAAGTCACCGATTTATATGGCAACAAGTTGAATTTCGGTTATGGTAGGACTTTGAATAGCCAAGGTGTCATTGCCTCGACGAATACCATTCATGGAGAAATTATCTCCGTTGTTAAGTCTCTTGTTGGCGAAAACGGCGAAAATCTTGAAAAGTACTTGTGAAGTCCATTAGCTTAATTAAAATCACCCTAGTATTTTCTATAGGTTTGTACTTTTTAAATTTGTCTTTTTAAGTATGTCTTTTTAAATATGTTTCATTCTACAATCATCAAATTTTTTTATAAGTAGTCCTTCTAATGAGCAAAAATTAATTTTATATTTTCTCTGTGTTTAATGGAACTTAATATTATTGAAACACTTTTGTCTGGTTTTCAAAAATGCCAAAAAGCAAACATACTGATAATAAGTTTGTTTCTTTGTTCAAAAGTTCACCATTGAATGACTTCCTTTATCCATTCAAAAAAGCTTCCAACCAGTGGGTTGCTCGGTACATTGTTGTAGTGTTTGGTATCATTATTAGATGTGCAGTCGGACTGGGATCGTATTCAGGTGAAAATACACCACCAATGTTTGGAGATTTTGAGGCTCAAAGACATTGGGTAGAAATTACCAATAATTTACCAATTGACCAGTGGTATTTCTATGATCTTCAATATTGGGGTTTGGACTATCCACCTTTAACCGCATTCCATTCTTGGATTTGTGGAATTATCGGGAACTTGTTTGACTCTACATGGTTTAAATTATCTACATCCAGAGGTATAGAGACCATTGACTTGAAATCATATATGAGGATCACTGCCTTAGCTTCTGAACTTATTTTTTACATTCCTGCTGTTATGATGTTTGTTCGTTGGACCGGTCGTCATTATAATAAAGCATCCTCAATTGATCAAACGATTATTGCAGCTTCCATAATATTCCAGCCAGCTCTCGTGATAATTGACCATGGACATTTTCAATATAATTCAGTTATGCTTGGTTTGTCATTAATTGCTCTCAATTATCTTTTGGAAGATAAATACGCAATGGCATCCATTTTCTTTGTTATGTCACTGGGTTTTAAACAGATGGCTCTTTACTATGCCCCAATTTTTTTCTTCTATTTGCTTGCCAAGTGCCTGTTCCCAACTTTCAATATTTTAAGGTTTTTAAGCATTGCATTAACCGTTTTATCAACTTTAGTGTTATTATTTTTTCCATTCATATACAAAGGAGGCCTTGTTCAAGCTCAACAAATTCTTATTAGAATTTTTCCTTTTGGTAGAGGTTTGTTTGAAGATAAAGTTGCAAATTTTTGGTGTGCAACAAATATTATGATCAAATATCGTGAGCGTTTTACATTCGACCAGCTGAAAAACATTTCTTTGATTATGACATTGATCGGAATTTTTCCGTCTTGTTTTGCTATTTTTACTAATCCTTCCAAAAATTTACTGACTTGGTGTCTAGCTTCTTGTTCATTATCTTTTTTTTTATTTTCTTTCCAAGTACACGAAAAATCAATTCTTCTACCTTGGATGCCTGTTACTTTGCTTTTGAATGAAATTGAACCTAACTGCATATCTATGGTTTGTTGGTTTCTCAACATTTCTTTGTTCTCCATGTGGCCACTTTTGCAAAGAGACGGGTTGGTTTTGCAATATTTTGTGCTTGGCATTTTATCAAATTGGCTAATGGGTAATCTCAGCTGGATCAGAATGTATTTTTGTAAAGTACTTCCATTCTTCTCACAAAGACCTCTAGCGACTCCTGTGCTACCGCATTCATGGTTTTGGAAATTTGTGATCATGGGTTCCTATATTTCTGCATCAGCATTACAAATAATTGAGTTATTTTTTGCTCCACCTGAAAATTTACCTGATCTTTGGGTGATAGGTAACGTGGTGATATCATTTGGGTCTTTTATGATGTTCTTTTTGTGGTTAAACTTCAAAATTTTTATCATATCCACAATAAAACAGAAAATTATATAATCATTGAATCGTGGTATCCCCTCTTTTTGAAGTTCATGTCATGTGAAACTTTAATGAAAAAGCCAATGTTAAAAGATGTTTAGTACTCTTTTGAGATGAGCCAAAATTTCTATCATACTTGCGTAAAAATGATTTTTAAAGAATATAAGCATAAAAAAGGAAACTATAGGTCCAGTTAGCAACTGATATATTTATGAAGGTTATTTGAATATTTGTTAGTTTAATTATTTGTTTGTCCAAACTATTTGTCCCCCAAGAACTATTCCTTGACTTTACAACGCTGCATGATACAAATACCCACTAATTAAAGCTTCGAGCGTCTTAGCTTAACCTTATGGTCTTTTTTGAGCAGCAATCAAAGTCTCCGCTAATCGCAAGTACTTTTTGATAAAAAGGGTGCATGAGCACCCTTTGTCGTTTTTGTTGAAGAAAAGAATAGATAGAGTGACATTTTTGTAAGCAGAGAGCCTATAGACATCTTCAAAATAATATGCATGATAATCACATGAATTGTTACAAAGTTTTGACGCAATTATAATAGAAATTATATAAAAAAATCACTTTCTGATTCAGCATTCATTAACAAGAGATCATCAAATCATGAATGCTTGCCAGCTGAATTGGAATTTTGATGTTGGCTACTGTTATATCCCCGACATGAAAATGTTGCGTGCTTTCCTTTCACTATGTGCTCAAATGATATTAAATCGATATTCCATATAAGAGTAAACATTTACTACTTGCTTCCGGTGAGCTATGAGTGACTGGATAATTTTGAACAATATTTACAATAGTATTGCAATTTTGAGTTACTTGTTTCATGTTAAGTTCCTTTTCCGTTTAAGCATGAAGAAATTTAAATGTTTCGTGAGAAGAAGAAATACACATTATGGCTAAGCATGAACTATTTTTTCTATTCAAAAGTGTGGCAAACAATGTGAAAGCTAAGTAGCATTACTTTTCGAATTGAAGCTGTATTTTATAACTACCGTTTGATAAATGAAAAAAAAAGTTGGAGACGCAGTTTTATTATCAACCAAACTTTTAATTTCACCTCGAATCTTAACTACGTGCTGCTTAACAGTTATCGTATATTTCTTCTATAAAGTTAGTTATAAACAAAACAAAGCTATAATATGGATATGTGATCTGGTTTGATGCAAAGATACTTCATAGTATTTTCTCTCTCATGGTCCACCTTCTCAGACATTTCGTATATAACTTGTTGATCTTGAATCATATAGTATTTTGAATTTAGTATTATTGAATTTTCATTAAAATACTTAGACAATTCCGCTAGTATATTTTGTTTTAGTATGCTATGTGAGTGATGCTGGTTGTTAGTAATTTTTGGATCTATCCCTGCAAAAAGAGCAAATTCGGTTTTCAACTGTTTTCCTTCAGAAAATCCAGTTAAGATACTTTTCAACAATCTAATGATGCCATATGTTGTAATCACAGTAGCGTGGTAATAGTAAATACAAGTTTCTGATTTTACATAATAAGCAGATAGCTTTGAAGCTTCCTTTAATATGCTTAGTATCGAACTAAAATCAAGCTGCAACCATGAGTATTCCAACATAGAATATAAAATTTTCATCCAAAAACTTAGATGAATCCAATCATACAATACATTTCCATCTATGATTGACCTTATATGAAATGAAATAACCTGCGAGACTGCGGAACTCAATTTTTTGCTTGCGTTAGTAGTGGTGAAAAGGCGTTTAAAATCATTTGTAAAATGGGCCAGTTCCCCATTAATGATAGCAGCAATATAGGACTTTATTATAGAAGTGATCAACCTATCTAGGTTTATGTCACCTGCATATTCTATTTGCTTAGATAAAGAGCCAGATACAGTTTCTAGTTTGAGTTTCGCTTCAAGAAATCTCCATTCTGGCATGCTTATTTTATCGCCGAAAACTGTATAAATATAAGCGCATATTTCCTTAATGTATTCGCTGTCAATAGTCAAACTATACTGTTCTTTTAAACTTTTGATGAAAACCGATAGCGCATCTCTGGAAAGCTGCTCCTTCGAGTAAGAATGAATTATCAATGATAGTGCACTAATTGCAAGAGCCTTACGGCGCTTTTGAAATTCGTCTGCTGATAAATTACAAAACTTGATCAAATTGTTTCCAAGCAATTGTCGTTTTTGCATTCCTTGCAAAAGTTCCCTAATATCCGCCAAATCATTAGGTAAATATTTGAAAAAACACAATAAAATATCATTTTTGATTTCAACAGACGTTGGTATTTTCACTAATTGTGTAAAAAAAGAAAGCTCCATTTTGGACAAAAGTTTGCTATCACCAAAATTTTTCCATTCTTGATAGTAAATTTGTGATGCGGCCATATGAACCTGTGTCCTTGCAAAAATCCAATATCTAAGGGAGTTTATTTTAGTTGTAGAGCCACTGCTTTTGTCAAGTATTTTTTTTTTTGAAACGTTAGCAAACTTATCCAAAAGCTTATTGATCTTTGAAAGCTCTTTCTCATTCGCACGCTGAATGCTAAATATCCAGTTGAGCTGTATTATTTCAAATATAGGCCAGATAGATGCTTCAAACTGATCCATTTGTTTCAATCTCATTAAATAGAGCATCAATTGTAATGAGCTTTTTATTGGAAGATGCTCATCAGAGCCCATATTTGTTCTAATAGAATCCAATAGTTCTTTGAACTCTACAGTTGGAGCATTTTCGTTATTACTTTTGTTGATACTTTCGACAATTTGAGGAATATATTTCAATATCGTGGACAAAGGTTTCCGTGAAATTCTTGTAGTCATTAGTTTGAGTAATGATATCAATGATTTATTGCTATATGCACTGCCCTCTCTAAACATGGCGTCAACAATATTCTCTAAATAGGCTAGAACGTCTTTGTCAAATATTATCCACAACATCAGAACTGCCTTGGCACGATTTTGAAGTTGAATAGAATTATAGCCGTTCAAAGTACTGCCAGGTGTCAAATCTGTTTCCAAGAAATTAAGTTGATATCCCGATTCATTGCAATTTTTGATATATCCTTGCGCAAATTTACTCATCATTTTGAAGTACAAGTCTAGACATCCGTCCTCCGGAAGTTGAATCAATGTTGAGGGTTCATTTTCTGGATATGCTGTCGCTTTTGGTTTCCTTGTGGTGCCGATGTTATCAAACTTGTAAGCTGACAATAGCCTGAAAACTCTGATGAGTAAGGGAGGTTCGATTTCCCATTCAAGATCTTTATTCACTTTAAGAATTATAGCGCATAAATTCCTAGCCTCAAAGTCATTTAGGTTTTCATCAACGCCATCCTTTTTCAAGTTTCCAAGTAATATCAATCGCTGGATATAAAATGCCCAGTCAACCTCCACCCTCTTTATTTGATTGAAATAATACAAAGCACAAGTCACATCGATAATATCTAACCTTAAATTTTGCTGAGTAACAAGATCCCATGGATTTCTTGAAAATCTCAAAAAAAGATTTAAAGACTCAAAATAAAATTTATTCTGTGATATGAAAAACAATTGATAAGGAATTTGGCAGAAGTTTAAGATGAATCTTTTTTGTATCCACCTTGCCGATTTTTGAAAAGTTGGGAAGTGAGACGATTGAGGGCCAGTAAAATTCTGAAAAAGTGTCATACAAATTAGCAAAAAGGGAGCAAAGAAACAAAAGATATCGTGTTCAGGCGGGTGGTCTCTGATCGAATTCAAAAATTCGTTGATTAGTAGACCAACGTCAATTATTTGGGCAGGAAAATCCTGACTTAAGTTCCAACAAAGTCGGACAACATTTATAAGAGTTTTTCTAACTTGTATTAATCGATGATTGCTTAAACGTCCAGAACGCAGCGCTACACCAAAAAAAGAAAAAAACTCTTTCAATGATTTTATAATATTATTTCCAGCCACAATGGGGACATAAATGATATTGCTAGATTTGTCAAGCTGAATTGTCAGATTGGAATTGTAATAATACTTACCAGTCACGCTTAATGATTGCGAAATTAGGGTTGAGGTCAATAGCCTTGAGGTTGTATCAAACTCTGCAAAGTGCTCAGGTTTGAGTTCAGTAAAAACATTCACTCTTCTAGTTTTAAGACTTTCATCTTGATGCCTATTCCAAAACTTTTTTATAGATGTCCAAGTTTCATTGTCAGCAATTCCTGGCCTCTCCTGTCTTGTAACATTGACGCCTCTGGCAGCAACCAAATCAAGCTTGCTGTTTGACATGACAGGGGTTTTCTTTTGAAAATAGCTCGCTATTCCTTCTGCTTGAAATGAACCTTTTGAAACTTCTCTGTTGAACTGGAAGCTTGAGTTGTGCTTTGGGGCGTAGGAGGCTGCAATGACATTTTTTATAGGCTTTTTCTTATTATTTCTGGCATTATTACCTTCTGATTCCGAAAATGGTGTCTCACAGCGATCTTCCAAGTTTTGATGCTCAAAATTCAATAAAGAAGTACTTCTTTCTAATCTTGGAATAGCATTAGCTGGTTCAAACTTTCTTGCTTTTGATGCTGGGTATTTTTTTCTCTCTTTCAATGTGGTTATATTTGATTTGGATCTGAGAAGAGCCGGCATTTTTTTGACAAAAGATGAATGACCTTTGTTGGTTTTCGTTAGAGTGTTGTTTAGACCGTCAGTTGAGCGGAGCTTTGCTCGTTTAATCAAACTATGGTCTTCTTCATTATCTGAGAACCCGAGATCAAGCAAAGGATCTGCAAATGCTTGATAGTTTTCAGAAGAATCATGATTGAACTTCAACTGTGTGTTGGGTATTTTTCTCGAAGTGTATGAAAGTGTCTCTAATACAGGATCTTCTGCATCTCTCTCTTTATCGGAGTTTCTGACGTTGATCTGGTCATTCAATCGTTGTACTCTGTTCTCATTACTGTTGACATTTCGCCATGCCAAATTATTATGTTCATATTCTTTCGTCACAAGTTTTGCAGCTTTATCGTGGGTATAAGTTTTATAATGATTGCAAAAGTCGTCTCCAATTTGCTTGTGTTTTCCCTCGTCCTTTTCCGACCTAGGTAAAGTCATCAGATCAGGCAAATGTTCACTTCTATTCAATTTCTCTATTGTTTCTTGGGGGTGATTTTTGTCCAATTTCTGGCTACTGCTATTAAAGTTAGACTTCTTTCGATGAATGAAAGAATCAAGTTCGTCCAATTCACCAAGTTCATCAAATTCGTCAAGATCATCATCATCATCATCATCATCTTCTTCTTCTTGAGCTTGTGTTTCAATACCAAGATTGAATTCTTCATCTTCAGGTGTTACTGAAGGATTTATATTTATATTATTTTCAGTGGGGACAGTAGCTTCCATAATCTCTTTGAAAGTAGATCTCGAGTATGGTCCATACCCATAGCCATTTTCTTTTCGTTGCATTCTTCTTTGATAATAAATAGATTCAAGGTAAGCAATTATTTCATCATCTGATTTACCAGATTCAGCTAAATCAGAAAGCTCCATTGGTGTGGATAAGCCCAAGTATTCTGCCCGGTCTACTAAATATGGATTTCTATTAACTATGTTCCTTTGTCGAAGTCTTCTTCCAGCATGATATTCGTTTGTTTCAGAATGTTGTAATGGCTGAATAGTATTCACTATTTCAATTTCAGTCTCGCTATCAAGTGAAATAGGTGTTGGCGACGAATTATAATTTACAATTGGTGAATTTGGACCCTTAGTCGTAACTTCGTCTGAAACTGTTTGAATATTAGTGATTTCATCAAAAATATTATTTAGTAATTGTTGTGATGTCTCTGATTCTTGTGATTGTTTGTTATCATTTGTCACTGCGTTTTGTGCTTTTCTAGATTCATTAGTCGCAAGATACATCTGTGGCATCTCTATATCACCCATAGGATCATCTGAAGCGCTTGTATCATGATCATCCTCTACTATATGTGATATGCGTTTTTTGGAAGGTACTTTGATTTGTGAATCAGCATCTGGTTCATGTGCAACAGTTGGACTTATATGAGTTTTGTCTGTAACTGATGTGAAACTGAACCGTCTGTCACTACTTAAAACAATAAGTGTAGGATCCGATGCCAATTTAGTTACACTATGTGATTTAGTTGAGGCAGCTGATTCATTATCACTTTCATTAGAAGTCGATTCAACGTCCGACGTAAAATCTTCAATATTGGTTGAGTTGATATCTTTTATAAAAACTTGATCTTCTCTGGTTAAGTCTTTCGATAATTGATCTTCATCGAAAATAGTATTAGAATTGAAGATAGAAACATCATTCATCAGTCTGGTCCAAGTGTTAAAATTCTTTCTTTTAAACCTATGATGCACCACTCCTGTGCTGAACCAAAACTTCTGTTTCTTTCGATACTTTCGTTCTAAAAACAGCTCTATCTGGTCTTTCGTATAACCATCTCTATGTAGTTTATTGAGGTGCTCTTTTGAAGATAAATTGAGAAATTCTGCTGCAATGACTGTGAACTGATGATTTTGACTAAATGTTGCAATTCTTCTTCTGTGTCGGGGTATCTGTTTGAATTGGCTCGTCAATGGTTTTAAGTCCTTGGTAACTTTTTTTATGTTTCTATAACGTTTAGCATTCTGTACGTAATAAAGATAGAAACATAACGTTTGAAATGTGTTAGTGACATTCTCATTTGAAGATGATGGATATATTTAACGTACATTTGCATTCAGTTTCAAGGATAACATATGTCCTTCACCATCGCTCTGGGAGTTGGAGACCTCCTCCTGATCGCTCATTGGTTATAGGATGTTAAGTTGATGATCTTCTTACAACAACTTACAGCGCGTTTTGTTCTTCTAAACTCTTTTTTATATTACATATAAAACTTCATTGCAGGAATAATTATGTCATCTTCGGAGACCAGTACTAGGCGATCGTCTACCAAGAAAAGCGGGCATCGACCATCTGTTTCTACAGCTACTAGCCAGCTTTTAACAGCCACAAAGGCTCTTCTCCAATCACTCACAGCATGGGCACTCCAGGAAACGCCTGTAGATGATGTATCTTCTAAGTTTGTCAAGTTTGGTGATACATTCAAGCTACTAAAACGTTCTTATAGTGCCGTTGGATTGAATGTTTTTGATATACCCGATGTTCCAGGCAAAGTGAGGTCCATACTAGAACAATCTTTAGTTTTAAAACCATCACAGGAATCATTGGATATCTTTCTTCCAAGAATGGGGGAAGCAGTAGCAGAGATGATGCAATTGTTGAAGGAAAAACAAGTGGAGTTAGCTAAAGTTGAATCCAGGAATGCTTCCCATATATCTCTAAACAGCAATAATTCTTCAAATTCCTTATTCAATAATGGCCACAGTCCTTCAAAGACACCAATTGCCAAAAGCAATGCACCAGCTAAAGAGTTAAATAAGGTTGATCCCATGTCGAGGCTTCAACATAATTCTGGGCTGATGAGAAGGGCGTCTAAAAGATTCTCGGCATATCAAACCAATTCAATCATAAGTATGCACTCTCCTAAACAAGAATCAAGCTTCAACACTAGTACGTTACCAGCAACCCCTGAATATGATAACAAATTAGTAAATATTAATGAGTCTGATATTGAAGATAAAAAAGAAGAGATTCAAAAGAGACTTTCATCTTCTCCTTCAGCAGAGACCACGATCGAGAATGTATTGATGAGCAGTCAACATCCTAATAAAATCCTCCAAGAAGTTTCTGACGAAGAACCAGCAAAACTTTCCGAGTCAACTAAAACAGGATTGCATAGAGTATTTTTGAAAATAAAAAATGATGTCAAAAAGGTTTCTTTAAGGTTACCAACAAGTCAAGCAAATATCAAGGTGTTATTCACTCAAAAGTTTAACTACTCCCCACCAGGAGCATCTGCATTCCCTCCCATTTATATCCAGGAAAGTCCGGGCAGCGTAGCGTATGAACTAGAAAATACATCAGATATTAAACCTGATTCGATTCTATCACTACACGAGCTGGATTTGAAAAGTGAAATATTTAAGCATGTCGATATCCAAATCGACTCAGTCAAAGTCGATCTGACAAAAATTGAAGATCGTATTACGAAAAAACTTGAGTTGATGTCGTTATCTGGTACTTCCAGATCGCAACCTTCAACACCTGCGCTAACGCAAAATACTGACTCTGAATACGAAAAGAAGTTGCAGAGTGTTATTCAAGCAAGAAAGAATGAACAAAAGGTTGCAGAGGACTTGAAATTTGAACTAAACAAATTAAAGCAACACCATGAAAGATCCATAAATACTTTGAAGGCTACTTTAGAAGAAGCTTTGTTATCAGCATCGCAACTTGAAGCAAATGTCGTTGCCACACAAGGGGTTGAAAACAACCCATATATGAAGGAATGTAAAGATAAGGTTTCAAATGGTTGTGAAGAACTCGTGATAAAGCTTGACGATCTACAGGACATCATTGAAGTTTTGAAGACAGACATTACCAAAAGAGGAGCGAAGCCCTCGAGTAATCAAGTACTTCATATTTCCAAAGAAATGCAATCGACAAATGCTGGCCTCAAAGACCTGGTTGTTTTTATGTCATCTGAAAAGAAGAATTGGACAAGTTTATGGAGTAAGACGCTAAATTCAATTGTAGAAGATCAGCAGTTTTTTAAAGCACAGGAAGAAATTTTATCCTTACTTGAACAAGATTATCAATCGGCATCAGAAACATTTGATTTGATTGTAAAGTGCGTGGAGGAGCTAGAAAAGGGCGCCGCCGTTTCTCGACCAAAACTTCCAATAGCGGATCCATCTATAAGTGCCGCTGATGCTACTAGAATGCTATTTGCGGAAGTTGGTAATATAAATCCGAATCATGAAGAGAGAGTCGAGGCAATTAAGAAGCTTGAAAGGGTGAGAGTGATGGAGAAGAAGATTTTAATGAAAGATGACTTCCAAGAAGAATTGGGCGATTTTGTGCAAAGTGAAAAGCTCAAAAAGAAAGGAGGTATTCAAGAAATGGAGAAGCTGAGAGAAGAAAAAGATAAAGAGAATTTGAAAAGTATGTTTGGTGCTTTCTAAAGTTAATTTTAATTCTGTAATAGTGTAATATTTCATATCAAATAATGAGTATTTTTTTTTGCTTATATACTAAACTCACAATACTTGCATCTTCATCTATGAGTGCGTCTCATTTACTACCTAACCCTTGCCTTTTAGGGTTAGTGTTTTGTATTTCCACTCACGATGGTAATCAGTTAGTGTTCCACTACCCGCCTAACCCCAATGAATACGGGTTCAAACCAACTCCACTTTTGGAAAATCACGTTTTGGATACTGGAAATATTGATCTTTCGTCTTCTTCCAGTTCAGAGTCCGAAAGTCTAGACTTTGAACAACCAGAAAACTATTCTGATGCTGGAAGTATGAGTCATTACAGTCGAGGAAGTTTTAGCACAGACAGTGTTTACAGTACTTATCACTATTCTGCAACTGGTAGTCATAAAGGCTCCTTTGAAACTAAACATGCTTCTGGTAAGGACATTTTAGAGATGATGGACGAAAGAGATAGGAGGAGAAAGCGAAAAGCCAAAAGAAGAGTTCAGAAGTTTAATTCTTCATTGACAGCAGATAACGAAGATTTGATCAATCAATCGCTGATATCCTCAAAAACCCTAAACAGTGCAGGGAACTCATTAGTAAATGATCCAGTACAAGGCAATTTGAATCATATGACCGAAAAGGATAGTAATAAAATTGAAACGTTATTTTCATTTGATATAGATTTTATTAGTGATTTGGCCACACCTCCAAAAGCATTATGTAACAACAAGTTTGAGCTTACTGTCGAAGACATGGTATTTCTAGGTTTACCAATAAGGGTTGATGACGATGGAAATTGGAGATCTTCCAAAAAGAAAAAAACCACAAGAAAGAGCGTTTCTACCAGAAACAAGGGGTCCAGGAGAGAGTCAGTCAAGAGTGAAGAGTTGAGCAAAGTGAAAACTCATGAAACTAATGAAGAAAGTGATAAAGAAGGTGAAAGCGAACACGTCACTGAAACCAGTAAAGATAATGGGATGTACCAATTTAACTTGCTGTTTGTCATGAATCCGCCAGTTGTTGAATACAATCACCGAATTGATGAAATGTTTCACTATGTCGTCAGCAGGCTATCACTTTTACTACGATATGAGCAGCAAAATAATAATTATGTATGGGAAGAATCACAAAAGATTTTGAAATTGAAGGAGCAACTAGCAGACCTACCTGTTAATAACCAATGGGATCAAATTATAGAGAAAACCTCTTTGGGGAAGTTAATATATCAAACTTATGAATCTATTTCTAAATCTGAAATATTGAACGTTGAAATCAATGGTAGATTGAGATCTTTTCAAATTCCTATAAAAACAGTGTTTTCTTCAATACCAGAAAGAACATTAGAAATACCTCCCGCATCAACACTTTCCTCTGTTTCTCCATTTAATGAATTAACTAACGTTGAGACCTCAGCTCATTTGGATGACAATGGTGAAATAATGGTTCACTTTGCATTGATATTGATGGATGATGTAGAATCAATCATCTCTGATATAAGAGTTGACAGAGATTCTGTGTTTGCATCTTTTATTAGAATGATCAAACCTAGTGAATCTCTTTCAAGGTTATCTGTTTTAAGTGGTTTGGGTATCCAAGAAGTTAAATTATTTGCTAATCATCTCGTTTATTGGAGAAGAGCCAAAGCTTTTTTACCGATATTATCCAGGAATATTTATATTGTGTCGCCATTGGCACCAGTGAAACAAGTCTATGAAGATTCTTCCAAATTTAACAGACACTTTCCTACATTACCCCCTCTAACAACTTTTTTGGCAATGATATCTGGAATATCTCACTCAAAACCAAAGCCTATAAGTACAATTATTCCAACTAAAGATCACAGGGACTTGTATTTGGAAGCAATTGCTTGGCTTTTGAAATACGGGTATGTTGTCCATTTATGCAGTTTTCTTTACCTCAAAATATCTAAGGAGATAAAAATTGAAGTTGACGAAGAGATTGAAATTGAAGTTAAAAAGAAGCAAGAGTTGCTGAAAAAGCGACAACAAAGCAACCATGCATATCTAAGCGACGAGCAACATAGTTCTGGTTACGATACTGATGATAGTATTTTGCAGCTACAAAATTCTGATGTGGGCAGTGAGGATAATATCAATGCCGCTAATACTCAAAATACTACAACCAGCAACAGCAACACTGCAAATAATGCAGCGATCACTTCAATGCCCGCCATAACATACAACATCACTGATAAAGGCGATATCAAAGATTCAGTTGCCATAGTCAAGGATATGAACACCGATAATACCGCAGAATTGAGTGCTAATGCTACTGGTTTTTTGGTCACAGATGATCAACAGAACTTGAAAACAGAAGAAATGAGGGGAGCACCTGTAGTTGAGTTTGAAGAAGAAGAAGAGGAAGACACAATTTTAACAGAACCTGAATATGCGACAGCTTTAGAAAGACGCTGGATTGCTAAAATAGTATCTCGAATACCCCCAGAGTCTGTTGGTCTGTTTTATAAATTGTTGAAATATATGAATGGTAAAAAGGCGGTTGAGCTGTTTTTATTACAGGAAAACGTTGCACGACAGGATTTGCGTCGTTTGATGGATAGCTTAGCAGACCAGCTTGTTGTCGTGCGCCATTGGTGAGAAACGCGTTGTGCAGATCGTAGCTTTCTAACTCTTTGTAGTATTTAGTTTCATGAGCAATAATTTGCACAGGTACACAATAAGGAATTTGAAAAAAAATTGGGTCTCAAACTACGTGCAAGTGTTGTTGTATTAAAGAATATAGCAAAACAGCATCAAATCGTCACTTTGGCGCATTGAATACGTTCACTATTTTTTTGAAAAGCTGAGAAACAGAATATAGGTGTTTTTGGTAAACATAATAATTATCTTATTGTTTTCTTTGCCACTCTAGGTATTGTTGTTGGTTTCGAAAATTTACCTTTTGATCTCATCACCTAGTTGAGCTAGAGTAGCAATTACATATAATCTAACTGATATTAAGATGTCCAGTGAAAGCATCATGAAAAACACCCTGAGGAATGCACAGGTGCAACTTGATGAAGATAGCACGATTGCTAATTTTAAGTCTTCCAGGCTATATAGAACTCAATCAATGTATACACGAGTCTTGTTTTTATTTGGGGTCTTACAAGTCATTGCGCTGGCGTTTTTTACTAGAGGTTTTCTTTTATCAAGAAATGTGTTAGAAAACGTTTCAAGTTGTGCTGATCAATTCAACATTACCGGATCAAATCAGTGTTTTCAATCTTCACCGTACAAAAAAGCTGTTATAATAGTCATTGATGCTCTTAGATTTGACTTTGCAATACCCATAAATGATGGGGATCAAATTAGCAATGACATATACTATCACAATCAATTCAACGTCTTTTATGATACATTCGTTCAATATCCCGAAAATTCACTTTTATTGAAATTTATTGCTGACCCTCCAACTACCACACTTCAAAGACTCAAGGGATTGACTACTGGTTCTTTGCCAACCTTTATTGATGCTGGATCTAATTTTGATGGTGATACTGTGACGGAGGATAATTTGATTAGCCAGCTTTTTAGAAATAAAAAACGAGTTGCATTTGCTGGTGACGACACATGGGATGCTATGTTTTCTCCATATTTACAAAAAAATTTAACGTTTCCTTTTGACTCATTAAACGTCTGGGATTTGCATACTGTTGACAATGGTGTCATTGATAATATGTTTCCGTTACTGGAAAATGAACACCAAGATGAATGGGATGTCCTGATTGGCCATTTTCTAGGCGTTGATCATTGCGGTCATAGATATGGCCCTGATCATTATGCGATGAAGGATAAGCTCCAGCAGATGGATGAAATTATAAGAAAAGTAATGGAACAAATTAGCGATGATACACTCTTAGTGGTTTTTGGTGATCATGGTATGGATTCAACTGGTAATCATGGAGGTGAATCGGATGATGAAGTTGAGGCCGCGTTGTTTATGTATTCAAAGCGTAAAGCCTTTGGGAGGAAAGATTCCGAGAATTATGACATTAGTAAGAATGGGAAAAATTATAGAAAAGTCAATCAAATCGACATTGTTCCTACCTTAGCTATGCTTTTAGGTATCCCAATTCCGTTTAATAATTTAGGCTCACCTATAGAAGAAACATTTATGAAGGATTCCAAAAACCACATGTTGGCTTCAAGATTAACATCAGAACAAATTAATAATTACAGGAAACATTCAAACGAGTTGAAGTCAGATGAAGCTGTAAATCATCAATTTACTGATTTATATGTGATGGGTGATACTACAGATCTACACTATCAATACCAGAAATTCTCTCTTGATCGATGTAGAGAACTTTGGGCCACTTTTGATGATGTCAATATTTGGATTGGTATATGCCTATTAGGACTATCGCTTGTTGTACTAATAACATATTCAAAACTGGTTCCAACCGTGGTTATTTCTCAGCTTAACAAACAATGTTTCCTTGCGTCGATTATTCTAATCATGGTTTATTGCGTTCTGTGCGTTTCATTTAGAATAATATTCAATCCTGAAATGTTACCACTATTTTGGACAATATTGCTTGGTGTTGCTTTGGGAATTGCAAACGGTATCATGGCACCAATAATGGATAGATATTCAGTTTCTTTTTTATTTCTACAATTGAGAGAAAACATGATTCAGAATGGTTGGACTTATTATGGTGTTTTTATTATTGCCTGTCATTCAATTATCTATACCTCAAACTCTTTCATCATTTGGGAAGATAAAATTATTTCTCTATGGATTGGCACGTTTGGTGTTTTGGCATTTTTCAAATCATTTCAGTTGAAGAACAAAAAGGATATGGTTTTGGGATTATACCATTCTTTTATATTTACAGCTCTCACGAAACTAGTTTCAGTTGTCACAATTTGCAGAGAGGAACAAGGTGACAGATGTGTTTCTACCTTTAAGTTCAGCTGGTGGATAGTTGGGCTTCTTTATGTCTCAGCAATATGTTTGCCAACAATCATAACAGGATTTTTCAGTTTATCACAGTCAAATCAAGGAATGGCACCATTATGGATTTCAAAAGCATTGCGGGTTATGATGTTTTTGGTGGCCATTTTATGGACTCTTGAATACATTGAAAATGATGAATATATTAATAAATCTTTTGATATTCCATTTTCATTAATTCACGACACTAAGCTAGCTTTAGCCAGAATTATTATTGGCGGATCATTGGTTGCAGGTAATTTTGGATGGCATTTTGCACCATTATGTATGGATATTGTTTTCGAGAATAAAGTTTCATTAGAAGATCCACAAAACTTCAAATCCAAAAGAATAATTACTAAAGCAGCGAGAATTATTGGATACGGAAACGCATATGGCTCATCCTATGTGTTATTATTTTTGAATTGGTTTGTGGCTATTCTTTGCGTTACAAAACCTTTAGGCCAACTATCATTATTTTTGTTCATGAATCAATTATTAACATTTCTGGAACTTATTAATGTATTAAAAATTAGAATGAATTTGATATCTGTTGTCATCCTTGTTTTATTGGGGTACCAGCAGTTTTTTTCAACTGGTCATCAAGCCACTTTACAAGCAATCCATTGGGAGTCTGGGTTTATGTTAACACAAAACATTGTTTTTCCATTTACTCATTTTGCAATTATTTTGAACACTTTGGGTCCATTCATCCTAGCTTCTTTAGCGGCACCATTGTTATCATTATGGAGAATTCCTCCGACTAATAAACCTATTGGATTGATCTCAAAAGTTATTGAACATGGAACTACATTTCTAATTTACCAAACATTTTTAACATTGAGTACGTTGGTTATGACAAACCACTTTAGGAGACATTTAATGGTTTGGAAGATTTTTGCTCCAAGATACATGCTGAACTCAATGGTTTTGGTGTTAGTTAATGTTGTTATAATTTTTGCAATGGGGTACACCACTATAAGCTCTCTGAAGAGGTGGTCAAATTCAATATCTACTTGATTATATGTATCATTACTCTTTTTTTTTTTTGAAATTGTTTCTTTAAATATAGCCGCTTCAATTTAACTGATCTTGTACAACGTTTACACAGTAAAATAGCTTAGTATTTTTGCGTTCATGGTTATCAATTTTCAGCAATCAATGAATAGCAAAAATCTATAATGTTCAAAATTTTATTGCTGTACAAAACTAGTTAACTAAAAATACACTAACGAGCTAAATGAGATTTGAGTATCCATAAACATATCGATCAAGGGCCAACTTATAGCTCAAAAAAATCCATTGAATGATTGGTCGTCGTTATTAAAATTGTTTAAGGCATTTTCATTGTTATCATCTGGCCATAATCCCATATCAAACTGAGCATTATCAAATCCGTCAACGTTATGCGCCTGCTGCTTCTGTGCTTGTTGCTGCAACTGTTGTTGCTGTTGCTGTTGCTGAGACATATTGGAAATATATTTTCTGTTCTGAGCATAAATATTAGATTCTGCTTGCTGCTTTTTCAGCCTTAACTCTTTATAATCCTCTAGAGAAATTGAAATTTTTTGATCCTCAAACGAATTTGATGAGAGATATTTGACAGTGGAAAGATCTTTTATCGAAATTTTGTAATTATTCTTCAATTCGTTTTCGAGTTCATCTACAAATTTTTCATTATTATCGAATTCTTTAGCAGAAAATTTATTATATCTGTTTGTTATTAGATTGATTTTTTCAATCTTGTAGTTTATCAATGGTTTAACATGCTGCTTCTTTGCCGTGTCATTTTCAAGTAATTGCAATTCTTCTTTCAACTGTTGTTCATGCATATTTAAGCTTAATTGATCACCAAAAGTAAAGAAAAATGGTAGCTTTTTTTCAATCATGGGATGCAAATAAGTTTCCAATTCCTTTTCTTCTTCATCGGTTAACTTTGGTAATTTTTGATAAGTGAGTCCATTATCTGTTTGAGACTCTGGTAGATACTCTTTTTGGCTCATTTTCTGGACAATCCCTTTCTTCTTTTCATTCAGACTAACGCCATCAATGGTCGCTTCAGGGAATAAGTCAGGCAAAATAATTTTTGAGATAGGATATGGTTTAACACAAACGTTCTCTAATAGTTCGCTATTAAACTTATATTTGCTGAGTACATGTTTCCTAGGCATATACATGTCAATTTCATCATTCCAATAAGCGGCTTCTCTGGGATCAACAGGAGGAATTGGCATAGACCAAATTTGTCTTCCTTGGTGGTTTTGATTTTGTGACGCATTCCCATGTGGTTGCGAATGCGACACAATACTGTAACGGTTTGATGTGTTTCTGTATTTGTTTGTTCTTTGGACAGGCGGCATTTTGTTTCTCCTCAGTCCGTTTGGTAAAACAATATGAAAGTGTCAATCTTGCTAAACAAGTGAAGGTGAGAGAATTGTAGAAAATCTTACAAACACAAAAAAAATCAAATTTTATCAGTTCTTTATCACGAAAATAAAGGTTTAGATTTGATGAATAAGCTAAATTCTAAGGACATTGTAGCGGGATACATAGAAAAACCATTGAGTTTGGTGCTAACTAAAAAAGACATACTGAAATCAGCGCAAAAAACTAATGGAATGGATTTCAATGATACGCAATTGGATGCATTGTATGATATGCTGACGACCGCTCACGAGGAACACTGTTTGAAGCAGTTTGATGAAAACATGGAGGAGATTGAATTCACGAATGTGTGGAAAGAAGAAGAGGAAAGAGAGGACGATGAAAAGAGTGTGCAACGTTTGAACGATAAACAAATTGATAACTTGATAGGTTCTTTAAAGCGTTTGGATGGTTCAGTAAAGGAAGAAATAAACTTTTTAAGAAAGGAATATACTGAGCAGTTAAAAGACCTCGAAGCCAAGGTAAATATATTGAATAATGTGAAGCTTCATACTTTCCCGAATGATCTGTTGATGAAACAAGTAGACGAAAGATTCAAGGAGTTGGAGAAGAAATTACAGAAGAAGTGATTTTTACAATTATACATTGAGATATTGGTCAACATTATCAATAGTTTCCTCTGAATGGATCATGCGATACGCTTCAAATTTCCAATTCAACGTACATGACAAGTGAATCATGTAGTGTTCAGCACTGGACTTATCAATACCACCTGTGAGTGGTGACTGTTTCAAGTATATTAATTGTGAAATTCTTGAATGGACTAGAGCCATTGTACACATGACACAGGGTTCATGGGTAATATATACATGGTAGTTGAGGCACAAATAATTATTTTGAGCTTTATCATTGACTTCATCTAACTTTCTCCTGTTCACCTCTTGTTGGGCTATTTCATCAATGCACTTCATAACAGGATGGTTCAATGGATCATTTTGCGTTCTACAATCAATAACTGTAGATTTGACACTGTCAGTCTTTGGATCAACAAACAATGCAACGATTTTATTTTCAGACTTTTTTGATTCTTCAATTATTTGATACATATATTTATCAGCAACATCTTTGTTGAAGTTATGATAAAGTTCATTCAACTCTTGCACCAGTGGGTTCCCTTTCCAAACTATTGGCCAATATCTTTGACTCCAAATTTTGTTAGCTTCTTTGTCAAATGGTTTATTCATTGGTATATCAGCCACTCCAATCTCAAAAGTTTTCAAGTCTGATATCAATGCTTCTGTTTTGATTTGATTTGTTAGTGAATCGAGCTCAGTATTACTGATTGGACAGATTATTATTTTCAAATAGACCTTTTGATCAATTTGACATTTCATAACTCTCTTTAAATGTCGGAGATTTTCAGATGTGTACTGATAGTTAGATTTTATGAATGCCATTATTTTATTACACGATTTTGGATCAATTGAACATACATAGTACTTTTCTAACACTGGTCCAGATGTATTTTGATCTGGTGCTTGTCTTTGATATTTATTGTAAAATATTTGTTGTTTGTAATCTATTTCATTATTCTTATTTACTTCTTTCATGATGACTGCGGGCTTCAAATGTGTACAGATCTGTCTAGTAAAGGAGACTATTCATTTAATCAGAATAAAACCTGGGTACTGACGAAAAAAAAATATTCTCACTGGAATTTATGCAGAGAATAGATCTTGTTAAAACCAAAGATGATGATAAGATGAAAACTTTAAAAGCGTACTTTAGAGACTGTATAGGTTCTGAGGATAACGAAGATGAAACTTTAATGGAGTTTGGATCTGGCGAATATTATAAGAGGTTAATTTTTTTTTTGAAATCTATCGAATTGTATCAAGTCAGTCAGGCAGTGGAATTGAAGAAAACAAAACTATTCCCCAACAGATTGGTTTCAATAAGTGACATAACATACCATACCGAGTTTGTCGACTTACTTATTGCGTTCATGCTGGAAAATGGATACCGTAATGTTTTGACTCTTGGATTTGGTTCAGGTTCATGGGAGAAGAGTACCAATTCCACCAAATTTGTATCAAGAGGCTACAACAACAGCATTGAACTTTTGAAATCAAAGGAAATGGAAATAATAAAGACTATTATTGGACCGGTGAAATTTATTGAACTCATTATTTACTGGAATGCTGTTTTTACGTCAAATAATCATTTGATTTGGGGATACATAAAAGAAACCAAGTATGCCGGAGATATTCTTTCATGTATCAAGGGAGTCAAAATGGATAGAATCATGTTTTTGGAGGAAAAGAATTTGCGCAACTGTAACCCGATTGACTACGATTGGTTCCAAATATTGATGTTAATGTTCCCCAATGAATTCAAGCCAGCAAGAAATTGCATTGAAAAGGACTTATGGATTCATGAAAAGCGCAAAAGAGTTTCTAAGCGGTTCAGAAAACTTGTTATTTTCTTAAAGATGATGGTTAGAAACCATAAAAAACTTGAAACGAAGTACTCATATATGTATGAATCTTTATGTTCAGTTCCAAAGAAACCATACACGAAAAAAAATAACTTTAGTTTGGTAACACCGAAAAGAGACATCATCAAGTTTGTTCTTACAGTTATGTACAGCGTTATTCCAATTGAATTATTTGGTACAGTTCACAACAGATCAATCATTGCAAGTTCGGTGCCGTTGTTTTTGAATAACAATATTCATTATGTATTGAAATACAGTTTGATTATGAAAAGAGTTAAGATAAATGACATCAGCTGGCTCAAACCCAAAAACGGTCTCAAAATGAGTAAGGAAGAATTTATAAGAGGACAGATTATGTTTCAATCTTTTATAAAGTGGTTATTTCATACATTCATTTCAAAGCTAATATCAGCGTATTTCCATGTTACAGAACCAGCAAAGGGTAAAAAACTGCTATTTTATAGTAACAACATATGGAATCAAATTACGAAAAGATTCAAATCGAAATACTATAGACATCATCTAGTCAAAAGTGTGGATGACGAAAGCAACACATATTTGTCATTTAAAGAAAATAGCGATCATATTGGTAACTTGAAATTATTACCAAAAGAAAATGACTTCAGAATGATTTTGAAGCCGTTCAAGGGTAACAGGGAAGAAAAGTTGAACTATTTAATGTATAGAAAGAAGTTCATCAGGCCAGTCAATGCAATATTGAGGGAATTAAGAAGTACATCGAATGAGGTATTGTGCGAGTCAGTTGATGAAGTTATTGCGCAAGTGAACAAATTTAAAGATGATGTTCAAAACGGTGATGGTAAGATCGATAATATTTTTGCAATTAAGTTTGATATAAAGCAGGCATACGATTCTCTGTCACATGAGCAGATTGAAAGAGTTATTCAAGAAAAACTGGACAAGTATACTAAGAGCGATAGAATAATTGTTCAGTATGAGCAGATTGTTGAAGATGGGATCAAGCTGGGCAGACAAAAGCTTTTGGTAGTCGACGATATAAGTAAGCTAAATGTCAACAATTATTGTACAACTGGTTGTGAAATGGAGGCCAGAAAGCCTAGAGTGCGCGTTGACAAACATGAGACATTCTGCTTCACCAAGAAGAACATCCTTGAGTTTGTCAGGTCACAATATTCCAGAAGCAGTTTCACCAAGTACTCCAAGAAGGAAAAGCGAAGCTATACACGGAAAGTTGGTGTTTACCAGGGGTTCCCGATCTCGGGAGTTTTATTCAATGTGATATACGATTCGGTGATGGAGAAAATCAGAAAGTACGTAGAAATGAAGGTCAAAAACCCGTCTGTGAACCAAAAATACACTATCATCAGACTGGTGGATGACTTTTTAGTTTTGTCCGTGGACGACAGGGTGTTGAAATATATCAAAAAGCTAATTGCCAGAACAATTGAGCCGTTCAACGCCAACATTAACAGACTGAAGACGAAAGTTTCCAGCGACAAGTTACACTTCGTTGGAATTTTGATCAATTTGAAAAATCTCACTTGCTACAAGGGAATCAAGCAGTACAACGTGGAGCCAATCAGAGTGTCCTCCATCAACAGGCTGTACTGCATCCTCAGCAACTACTTGGAGTCGCGCTTGGGGTCCTCGTTTGAGACGCTCTTCAATCTGAACAATTGCGGAGCCACAGTTACAAAATCTAACCTTATGTCGCTCTTCTGGGCCATTGTGTGGAAGTTCTTCAACTCGATGAATTTGAACAAGTTCTCTTCCTCCTTCACCCTCAACGCTTTCAAAAGATGGGTCTGGAGTCTGCTGAACAAGATGAGCCACACGGTGCCCCTAAACAGTATCGGTCTTCAATGGAGACTGATCTGGCCCAAAGTGTATAGAATCGTCAAAGCTAAACTCGGTATGTAAGCTGAACACGCGCTCTTCTGTTTTATGTAATACGACTACCACACTCCCCTGGTCCCTTAATCCACAAAGTCACTAAGATTGTTCTCACTATGCGCGGCGTCACGTGACACCTTGATATTTTGTGGGGAAACAATAAGGGTGTATTATACCAGTTGGGTGCGTGGCCGAGAGGTTAAGGCGTCAGGATCAGAACCTGATTTTCATGATGAAAACCTGGGTTCGAACCCCAGCGCACTCAAGTGTATACCTCCCTTTTTTTGCTTTTCTTCTTTCTTTTTTGACCTATAGGCAGCCAAAAAAGAAACTGGTATGATGCTGTTAGGTTTACCTACTGAGCTTAGCAGCCAGTCCCCTTTGGGACGAAAAAGGGGAGAACTTTTTTTTAGTGCGAGTACGAAACCAGTTACGAGAAAAGTTGCGGGGAGGCAAGAAAGTGTTGGGAGGGGCGAGCACTTCAAAATTTTTTTCAGTTCGCGCGCGCCTTACTAGCTTTCGTCTGTGCTGTTCACGATAGAAAGCCCTATAGCATAGGCATGGATATTGAAAGTGGCGTAAGGATCAAAAGAAGGAAAAAAAGCATCAACGAGCTACAGCAGACGCTGAGAAAGACAACAGATGTTGTTACGAAGGACCACACGTGTGGGGAAATAGTACAAACAAGTAAGGACTCGCACGTAGAAACTTTTGACCAGCTCTTGCACTTGGTGTCTAGTACGGGCAACGCGAAACGGTTGCACTTGGAAACGGACATCAAAGTGCCCAGCTACCTGCTGCCGGCGCTGGAAATCTCAGAGCCCCGGGAGGAGGACGAGGATCTGGGCAAGGCGTTCAACGAAAGCACGCAGGTGTGGCGCAGCGAGTACAAAGCAAAGCTCACGCTGGCAATCAACGTGCACTACATCAAGCGACTCAGCACCGTGCTGCACACCAGGGACATTTTTTTCACCAAGCGCTCCAGCAACTGGCGCAACGTCCGCTATTACACGCAGTTCAGGTGCACCTGTGCTGAGGGCAAGCTCAGTTTCGTGTACAATGCGACGCTGTGCGTGTTGTCGGTGTTGCTCATCCACGAGCCCCACGGCAACGACACATGCGCTCCCGTTGCCGCTAAGGCGGCCAGCACAAAGAGCAGCACATCCAAAGAAACGGCCACCGTCGAGCAGGCGAAGCCCAAGGCCCCATTGGCACACAAACTAGACTCCTTTCACAAGGAGCTGTGTTCCTCGTCTCCGACAGAGGAAGGTTGGCAAAGCGGGCGTGTTACGTAAGCTGCGCGAATACACTTATTTTCGCGCCCTATGCCCTTTGCAGATGTTCTGGCTTGGGGGCTAATGTGCGACCAACATTCACGCATTTGATTGGAACGCTTACAAAAATCGGGTGCGTACTTGCACATTGAATAAGTCAGGCTGGAAAGTGCTGAGTAATTAGCAAATGGGGAGAAAGAAAATTTTTTCTCAAAGTAAGAACAGAGTAATGTGGTAGTGGGGAGGTTGTCCATCAGCAAAGTACCAACACTACTAGGTTGTCTACAAGGAAGCCGGAAAGACCAAAAAAGAGCCAGAGATGACCCAACACGCTACACCTGCGACGTCGGAGGTGACGCCAGCACCGCAGTCGCCAGCCCAGTGCACCCCTCCGGTGCTGGCGTCGTCGTCCAACAGCCTCAACGAATGCCTACAGTTCTTGACCAACGTGATCTCGGTGCAAAAGCGGTGCATCATCAACTACGACTGCAAAATCAACAGGGACGAAATCCCCTCAGAGTTCAGGTTCATTGTCGACTCAACACCTGTGGAAAGTGTCAACGGTGAAGAAATCTCGAAATTCATCAACGACGACGATAAAATGGTGAGACGCAAATTTGTGGACTACATCAAACAAAACTACTTGATACCCATAATCGAGCTCATCAAGCTAGATGGAACATACCTCACCTCAAAAAATGCTGCGTGGAAAACAAGAGACTCCTTCTATGCAATGTACAGATGCAACTGCAAGTCAATGCGCCTGTTAGATCGCGAGGGGAATTTGCTCTTCACAGACGACGAGGAAAATAACGGCCCCGGCGGCGACACCAAGAACGGACGCTCAGCTAACGGCCAGCACCTCAAACTAAAGTACCCAAACGTGACATCCATCACGGACGTGATGAACATGTGGATCGACGAACACAAGGGAGTTACCATAAACTTTGAGCTGTCAAAGTCAAATAAGGCCGTAATCGACTCCAATAACATCAAGAATAAAGACGAAAAGTCCCAGTTCCTAAAAGACTTCAAGCATTTGGAAGCTCCTGATATTCACAGTTCAATCGACTTCCTGAAACATGATGACAAGTACGACATCAAAGGCTCATGTCCCGGCTACTTGAGCTTTGCGTTCAAGCTAAGTTCTCTCGAGTTCAAACTAAAAATCAGATACTTCCCCCACGACGAAAAAGTGCCACTCAAGATAACAACACGAAGAAAACTGAACAACAACACCACAACTCCCGAGCCTGCTCTGAAAAAGCTCAAGCTATCTGCCAAACCTGCTGTGGAACCGCCTGTTGTGCACGACAACTCCAAGATGATGGATATCAAATTCTTGAACAACGACCCTTAGTTAACATTTGTATACTATTTAAAACAACTGTCTTACGCTCGATTTTTATGGTGTTAAAACATTAATTACAAATATCATTATTATATCACTAAACAACCTTGCCATAAACAAAGACGCAACATTTTATAGCAGCAATAAACATACATTTGTTTATTATTTCATTCTTCTATACGCTTGACAAATAACTTTCTTTAGCCCCAAATTTTCCCATTATTACTGGTGTTGTAATTGCTGTAATTGAAATTATTATTGTTGGTGTTATTAATGTGATTGCTCTCAATGTTGTAATTAAAAT
The DNA here is from genome assembly GCA_030570395.1 of Saturnispora gosingensis. Lineage (NCBI taxonomy): Eukaryota > Fungi > Ascomycota > Pichiomycetes > Pichiales > Pichiaceae > Saturnispora > Saturnispora gosingensis. Next base: position 772,521 of record JAJLVU010000003.1, read on the forward strand.
CGTGATTATTTAATTCCATCGCTGATGTCAAAGAAGTTGGCAACAGAGAATTATTGAAGAATGGCGTGATTGGTGGTTCAGGCTTAGTGATATTATTAAAGTTCAAAATACCTGATTCGCAATTGATTTTTGATCCATTGGATGATGTAGAATGAATTTGTGCAAGTGATTCTTGACTTGAATGATTTGATGATCCCACATTCTTGTTGTTATTGCTGTTATAGTTTTTATTAGAATTACCATTTTTATATTTATTGGATCTAAGTTTATTGTTATTTGAGTTATTATTGTTGGTATTATTATTGTTATTGTTGGTATTAGTGTTGGTATTATTATTGCTATTACTGTTGCTATTACCACCATTAGTAGAAAGTTTCATATTGTTGTCATCACGATTGTTGATTATTTCTTCAATTGTCACTTTTGACTTGCTTACATTTGACGAAATGATATCAAAATTCCAATCCCTTAAAAATTTATTAACACCTGTAATAACTTGTTTAAATGAGTCAGATTGAACAATCTTTAATTCCTCTTCTTTAGTAATTCTTTCAATAGGCGTCGAAACGTTTTCTGAATTAGCATTAGTGACAACCAATGGATATCCATAAGAATTTGGATAATAATAAATTTTCAAAATTGACTCATTAGCATCTTCAACACATTCAATTTCCGAGTTGTATAATAATTTCAATGGGACGAGCAAGTTATTCAAATAAGATAGTTGAATAGGTGTCAATTTTTTACCATTTTTGAAATCTCCAATGTTGAACTTGTTTGCTTCGATTAATTCATTGAAATTAATGGAATTACTAACCTTAAATTCATAGCAATATGGTAAAATCTTTTCAAACTCACTGCAACAAATTTTTGAATTGTTGTCAATCCCATATATATCAATTTTAACTGAATCTTGTGAGTTTAAAATTGAATCTAAATCGGGATACTTAATGAATGTATTTGTTTTCTTTTCTAACTCTGTTATGAAATTGGTTGACTTTTTTCTGTTTATGTTGTAAAGCATATTGAAATTCATTGACGTCAATAGTTTCCACTGTTGGTTATTCATTTGAATTTTACAACATGAATAATTATTTTTTGTAACCTTATCAACTAATTTTTCTAATTCATTCTTTGCAAGGTATATTTGCGACTTATTCTTTGCAGGACATTTAATAACAACATTATTTTTTCTGATAAATGATTGCTGAAAATTAGTACTTTGTAAAAGGTGTGATTGATCAAGACCTTTATCGGTTAATTCAAATGAGTTGGAAAACTTAACAAAAACATTGAATCTTCTCATGATTGCTTGAATAGTTTGACCTCCAACCCCAATAATCTGTCTATGGAATGATTCTGGAACATTAAAAGTTAAGCTTGTTGGTAATTCATCTTCGAATAACCCTAAAGCTAAAACTGAATCCATTAAATCATTACATTTGAGCTCAACAATGAAATTGTTATCTGTCAAAGGTAATAATTTAATTGCAGAGTTCGATAAATTGATAATTTTAATAATTTTACCATTTTTCTTACCAGCAATAAAATCTTTCTCCTTGTTTGGCAGTTCAATTTGATATTGTGTAGTTTGATTAACAAACGAAGTTTGGATGTAATTTGAAAACTGAGTTAAATAATTGATTGCTAATTTGGTATTTGATGAATTACCTAGTATTTGAAAAATATATTGGTTATCAGATCTTGACAATGATATGAAACTATTTGAGTTGAAACAAAGTGTGTCAGAAAAGTTTAATAATTTATTGATATCAACAGCGTTATCATTTTCCTCTTTATTTAATGACTGGAACTCAACCTTTGCGCAATACAGTGACGAAATTTTTTCCATGAAATCATCAATTAAGATTTCAACATCTTCAATTGAATTACCTTGAAAGTTGATAATATCGCCCGAGTTATTTGATTCGTTAGATCCTAAAGGTGGGATAGATAAATAGCAGCCTGAATTAAACATCTTCTTGGAAAACGAGTTAGTATTTGAGGTAGCCAGTTCTTGAATTGTTAAAACCTCTCTTTTGATTGGCATAACATTCAGTTGCTTGATAAAAGGATTGATTGATATTTTAGAAATGACATCTTGAACCATATTCTTTGCTAATAAAACCATGGATCTCAAACCAGTGAAGTATATTTTGGGTTTGCCAACTTCATTTTGTAATGAATTATTAAAGAATAAGTTTGGTAGAACATTTGGAGTATAAATTTGACAATTAGTTTGTTTCGAAATCTTATTCAAAACTGATGATTTGATTCCTGAAATTAAAGGTAACAAAGAAATGGAATCTAATTCTAAGAAATCGGAAAATAGCTGAGGATTGCAGTCATCAATAAATAAGCGTAATTTATTGAGTGTCACAGAGACGTTGTCTTGAAACCCAATAACAATTAAGTTAAAATTTAAATTATCATCAGATGTAACGAAGATCGAACATTGGTTGAATCTAGAAACGTTTTGGACAAAATCAATAAATGAATTTGATAATTGGTTATAATCGAAACAATATTTATCTTTGATCAAATTAATGGTGATTATCGACTGTTCAATTGAAGAGTAATTTTGAAAGATTTTAAGTCTGGTATCATTCATTTCCTTTTGCAAATTATGATTACCTATGATGGAAACAGTCAATTTGGACTCAGAAATTCTGAATTCGTTTAAGATAGTGATGATATTGAATTTTGAATTGATCTCATTCAGTTTATTGACTGCTAATCTCAAATTGTTCAAATTATCGAAAACCAGCGAGTTATCATTATGTTTATTGTTGTCATTTGAAGATCTCCAATGAGCAGGGATAATGAATTCATTTAATGTTCTCGATGGTTTAACGAAGTATTCATAATGAAGCGGAAAAGATATAATTAATGTATCATTTGACATAATGGGAGATTCAATTAGCCGTGAGCTTGAAAAGTGTCAATTATTTTTGGTTTCTATTCTTTGAAAGTTAGTTTAATCTTGATAGGGTATTCAAAGTATTGAGTAGTGGCGTATATTAGGAAAAAATCCGTTTTTTTGCTTGTACTTTTCTTCGTCTTAATGAAAAGTCTTCTTTTGATGCCAATTTTTGAAATGAATGTGATGTGAATTTGAAGCTTTGCACCTATTCTTTTTTTGATTTGTTTAAGAATTAAACGGAAGGAAAGAAAAAAAAAAGTTCAGTAATATATCTAAAACACAAAATGAAAAGTCAAATGATGAAATAAATGAATAAATAAAGAGGAAACCAGAATACAAGAGAGAAAGAAAGAGTGGGGTCTAAAAGTATTATAGGTTTCTTTAGATATTATTAGTCAAGTTTGACTAGGATATAGTAATGAGTGTCAAAGGTTAGAGGGGTGGGTATCTGATAATCTGTTAAAAGAAAGGTGTTTACCTTTGAGGTCTTGGAGAATTTTTTCCGTTTTCAAATTTTTTGTCAACAAGAAATCAGAAAACCGTTTTTATTTGCAGAGAAAAAAGAAAAAAATTGGAAGTTATGCACAGCCGTTGACACGTGACTGGCGTTATGCTGAAACTGAATTTTTTTTCGCACAACGTAAAGTCTCTGGATGTTGCTTACGTCATTCTCAACCCAGTTTCCAATAGAGAACGCTCATTTCAATTGGTCGCCTGTGGCGATATTTGGATCTGGCTTAACATGTGTCAAAGCGCTCAGCTGCTATTTGACCAAACCTATTACTAAAAAGCTCTGTATCTGCAGGTGTGTGTTAGATTCATTATCTAGGCGCATTCATCAGTTTCGGGGAATAAGGAACAGAGTTCGAGTGGGAGGACAATCTATGAGAAAAGAGATTGCCCTCCCTTTTGTATTATTTCCCTTTTGAAGGAGTTGTTGCCCTCTCCATTTTCGCTTTTCATGCTTAAAGGATTACCAAATAGTGCAACAGCGCAGGTGACGTGTTAGAGGATTAGTATATGCCAGCAAATAAACAATGGCTACGAAAACACTGAAACACATCAAACTAAGCTTTCGCTATGCATAGCTAAAGTTATGCCAGAAACCCCAAAGCTTGAAACTCATGTAGCCCCTAAATGCTCATCTGTAATTGAAGTTCGTTTGCTTTTTCCACATTATTACGTAATACTTAGAGTTTCACATGCCATTTACCACCTTCCGAAAAGAGTAAAATCGGGCTTACGTAATGTTCTCGATGAGCGGATCGCACACTTGCTTTGCCCCCAGATTTAAGTCGTGTGAGAAACGAAGCAAGGAAAAGGAAGCTTGCTAACACAGTTGTGTCGTTTTGGCAGTAGAAAATAGAGTAATCTAGCTACACATCTATAAATCTGTATCTTGATTTATATACACTAAAGAATCGATGTCATACCATCGACCAAGACTACAATCAAGGTCTTCGTCAAGCACGTCGATCTCGGGATCAGGAAGATTGAGAGGCTACAGTAGAAGACGTCGTTCCTCTGCACATTCTCCACATGGGATAAGACCAAGCTTAGTCACACCAAGTGACGAACCGGGAGTGGAGACAGTTATCAGCGTGTCATTGGATAACACGCTACCAAAGGACTACTTCACACAGGATGTTCTCTCGGTTATCAAGCAATTGCGAATTAAGAAATGGAGACGTATCCCAAAGGAAGAATACAAGTTGATCCAGCTAGATCGAATATCAGGTGCTTTGACTAATTGTATTTATAAAGTTACTTATAAAGACTACTATCCCTTACTACTGCGTTTGTATGGTGATGTTGAAGACCTCATTGACAGAGAAACGGAGTTGAATACGTTGATGCGTTTGTCTCAACAAAATATCGGCCCTCGTTTATTGGGGTGCTTTACAAATGGTAGATTCGAAGAGTTCCTTAATAAATCTATCACGTTGTCAAAAGAGCACATCAGAGTTGGGAAAATTAGTAGAATGATCGCAAGAAGAATGAAGGAATTGCACACCGGTATCAGCTTGACACAAGCTGAAATTGAAAATGGGCCTGTGGCGTGGAAATTGATCGATAAATGGATGTCATTGATCGACGAAATTGCTAAAACAACCACTGAAGAAGACCAGCGCAAGGTATTTTATTTGACGTGGAATGAATTTAAAGATTTGTTTACTAGCTACAAAAAGTGGGTCATAAACCAATATGATGGAATTGATAATATCAAAGAAGCTCTGAAATTTTGTCACAATGATACTCAATATGGTAATTTGTTATTTTATGATAAGTCTCAAAGATTGAGCTTCGATGAAGAAGAAGAAGAAGAGGAAATAACCCTATTGAATCTAGACTCTTCAGCGTCAGATAGCATTGATAACATTGCGTCTAAAGCTTCAAGTATCTCTCTCAATGAATCTATCATTGACAAACCGTTACCAATTATCACCGATGTGAAATTCCCTTATGATACAAGATTGACTGTAATTGATTTCGAATATGCAGGCGCAAATTTAGCTGCTTATGATATCACTAACCATTTTTCGGAATGGATGTACGATTACCATGATGAAAATTACTCTTACAAAACCCACCTTTCAAAGTATCCAAATAAAGAAGAACGTTTAAATTTATTGAATTCATACATTCAATATGTTCCTGGCTCTACGACTCCAAGTTTAGGCCCAATGCACAACTTGCACTCACCGTCAACATTTCATTATAAGTCAAAAACTAATAGTTCAATGGTTGCCCTTCATTCGAATGAGTTGCCTGCCAAAGTTATTCAACTTTACAATGAAACAATTCTTTGGCGTACCACCAATCTCATATTTTGGTCTCTCTGGGGTGTTATAAGTAAAGGTTCCATTACTGGTAACACTCATCTACAAGCTGACGTTAAAACAATGCATGAACTAGGTCCAAATGGTGAAGAATACACAATTACTATTACAGAGAGTAGTACACAAGCGAAAGAAGGATCTCCAGATAATGATGATGAAGAACTCATGCAATCAACAAATGATGACAACTTTGATCACTTGAAATACACCCATGAAAAACTTGGATGTGCAATTGGTGATTGCATCCAATTTGGTCTGCTTAAGCTGGATCAAGTTGATTCAAACTGTCATCCAGAAATTAAATATTTAGATGCTGAGTTCATACCTTTTAATTGAAGCAAAACAATCCTTGTTCACAATAAATTTATAACATGTTAGAATAAAAGATTGATTAATAAAGATTTGTATAATAATATTAAAGCGGAAGTTAAAATGATAAATCTTTATGATAGTAAAATATGCACATCTAGAAAAGAAAAAAATTTTTTTATTTAAGATCTGTGCAAACCATAGGTGTAAATTAGTCTCTTTGCAAGAAAGTAACTTAGTGATTAGTAATGGCAAGGAGAGAAAACTCTATTCAGTCATCAGTGGCGCTTTCTGGTGCTATGTCAAATGGTACCAGTGCCATGAAGAAAAAAATTAGAGATATCAAAAGACTTTTAGCAAGAGACACTTTATCAAGTGGAATGAGGATCGCTAACGAACGTGCCTTAAAAACATTAGAAATGAACTTAAAAGAGCATGTTGAGATGAAACATGATAGAACTATCGAGAAGAAATATCACATGGTCAGATTTTTCGAAAAGAAGAAAGCCTTAAGAAGATATAAGAGTGCCAAAAAATCGCTCGAAGAACTTGAAGCAAATATCAATGATCCAGCAGCAGCAACTGAAGATGAATTAAAGGAGCTTCGAAAGGAAGTGAAAAAGCAACGTCGTGTTTTTCAGCATGCAACTGTAGATTTGGCCTACATTTTGAATTTTCCAACCAATATCAAATATATTTCTCTATATTCAGTAACTGTTCCTGACTCTACAATGAATGAAAAAGTGAAGAAGGGTATTGTTGCAACAAATGAAAAAAGAGAATCATACAAAAAATTGTTTGGTGAACAATTGAAGAACAATACTCTGGAAATATCAATTGAAGATGGAATTAAGGGTTCTGTGAAAAGAGAAAAGAAATTTAATGATGTCGCAATTGATGAAGTTAACGCTGACACCATTGATAAAGAAGGTGAAAATAAAGAAGAAGATGATTTTTTCGAATAACTTATTACATACATGTGTATGTATATCGAGTCTTTATAAAAGCTTTTGGCTACTGTCTTATATTAGTAGAAGTGTATACTATAAATCAGTTTAATTCAGTAACTTTTTGTTCCATTTGTTCACGTTTTTCACTTTTTTTTAATTTGATTTTACCATCAACAATGTCAACTTCAAATCCAGCCTTTGTTAATATTTCATCAGTCTCTTTGTTGATTTCAGTACCCTGTGCCTCTAAACTAGCAACAAATTCTTGATTTGCTTTATTATTTTCAAGTAAATATTTAATGCATAAAATAGACCTTTCTTTGATGTACGGCTCATTCATATCTAAATTACAATTATTAAGGATCAATTCTAGTCCATGTAATTCTCTAACAACATCTTGGTTCGATTTATTCCAATGAACCAAGGCGGTCATGAGTTCAATAATTATTGATTTGATTTGAGGAAAGTATTTTTTGCCATTTGCAATGGCTTGTCCCGGCAACGTATTTGGATCAACATTGTCTTTCAGTTTGGGTTTTAGTGTGTTATTTTCGATCACCTGGAAAAGTGTGATCAAATCCTTTGTTAGATGATACTCATCAAAAATTTTTACTATGACATTTAATTCAATGTATGTTGCCATCAAATCCAAAATTGCTATAAGCTTTCTATGACACCATTGTAATTGCTCTTCCTCTTCATCATCTAATGGTTTTTTGTTCAACAAATACTCGCTTTTACTCTTCACCAACTTAAAATATTCGAGGAACCACGAGGCTAAAGAAATGAGAGAAAGTGAGTCTGTACTTTCGTTCACTATTTCGGAATCACAAACTAGTTGACATAGAAATATTAATGGAACAGAAGAATATGAGCAAGATTCATTTTCTCTTGGTATATATTCACCTTCCTTTTCCATTTTGCAAAGTATACCACCAAAACTTTCATGTGTGAATAGCTCTTTGGTCAAAGTGACTAACAATTTTCTGATTTCAAAAACATAGGTGTGTTCCGCATTTTCAAAAAATGTATCTAATTCAATGCCTGGCCTAATATTAGCTACTTGACATAGTGATAATAAGAACCAAGTCAATTCTTGCTTACCATTATGAAATAAGGAGGTTCTTAGCTCTTCATGTTCCGGCGAAAAATATGTGCTCAGTCGATGTCCCAATGACGTTACATTAATGCAATTTATTCCTCCTTTGTCAATCACCAAAGACAACGTCTTAAAAGCTATTATGTCCAATTCAATTCCAAGCGGCTGGAAATTCAGAATATCAGTAAAATTTAGAACGGATTGGGCTCCTAGAGCAGCCAACTGAATTGAATGTATATCCTTGTCATTATGTTTCTCTGTCAAACTTTTACAGTCAGAAATAAACGAAATTGATATATCAGCAAACGCTGATTTCAATTGTTTATAGTCTTGTAAAGTTAATGATTTAAAAGGTATCTGAACCGAAATATTTCTTAGTAGCATCACAAAGCCCTTTAGCAGCCTAATTTGGTTAACATTAACTTCAGCGTAGCTTAGTTCAACAGCTCTATTCAATACACCTGTCAAAGTATTCAATATATCTTTATCCGTGATCACTTCAACACAAAATGTAGAATCTTGACTAGACTTATTTATATATTCCTGTAATATAGATCTCAAGTTCTCATCTTCAGATTTTGTCCATATCCATCCCCCAAGTTCGATCAGTGACATTACAATCGTAGTTAGCGGCTTATATTAAGAAGTGATAATAACTTGTTAGGTTAGTGCATTACTTTTTTTTTTTTTACCAGGTCAAATCTCTCTTATTGTCTATAATGCATGCAAGTAAAAGCACCTAGTAATGTTAAACAAAGAACCCGAAGCTTTGCAAGAAGAAGTTAGCGCCATTGAAGTTATTTATCCTGAATGTATACGAAATTTGGCACCATTAATTTACAAATTTAAGGTACCACAACATGAACATATTGAATTTCAAATGTCGTTTCCATTAACTTACCCAGAAGAAAAGCCATGCATTCTAGATGTGATTTCTACAAAGGAAGGTTTTGATGATGAATATTTAATGGAATTATTTAATGAAGTTTTAGATTCTATCTTCCATAAAGGTGATGTTGCTATATTCGACTTGTTTACTGAACTTGATCAGGTTTTATATTCAGATGAAGAAGATAATATTTCTATCAAGGAAGATCATTGGACAGCAGACGATGCTATTGTTGAAATGCCTTTAAATTTGCAAGGTTTATCTTTGAGAGAAGAATCCATAGAGTTGAACATAGATCAAGAATCAGCCAATGCCAAAATTGCTAATACGCTTGATAAACAAGAAGAAAGTGAAGACGGCGAAGAAGATAACTACTCTCATTATGAATACGATGAAGAAAAGGAAAAATCCAAAGCGAAACAAAAACAAACATCCAATACCAGCGCTTCTACTAGCAATCCATTTGACGGTTGGTTCATTAGTGATCCCGTTGTTGATCGTAAATCAACTTTTGTCTCGTTTGCTAGAGAAGTCCATTCCGTGGATGAAGCATACAAATATCTTGAACAGCTATTATCTGATCGAAAAGTTGCCAAAGGTAACCATGCAATGCGTGCTTGGAGAATTAAGGACGATGATAAGGGTGTTACATATCAAGATTGCGACGATGACGGTGAGACTGCAGCTGGTGGTCGAATGCTTCATTTGCTAGGTGTGATGGATGCTTGGAATGTAATGGTTGTATGTGTGCGTTGGTTCGGTGGTGTTCATATAGGCCCAGATCGGTTCAAACACATCAATTCTACAACTAGAGAAGCTGTAGTTAAAGGAGGATTCATTCCTTTGAACGAATCGAAAAACAAACAAAAGACGGCAAAGAAGAAGAAATAACATTAATTTCATTTCCATGTGTATTGTTTTAACTTTATATAATAGATTAATTGCTAATGAACATTAAATTACAAAATTTTAAATTGATTGTGAATAGTCTTTTACAGACTATTTCTTTTTCATATTTTCTTTCCACAACTGAGATAAGCTTTTAGTACGTGTAGTTGGTTCGACAGATTCTAGCTCTTGCGTAGGTTTCGTCTTTTTCATTATTACGACCTTGTCTTCTTTTTTGTCGTTGATTTTATCATCTTTTTTTGTTTCTCCCAAAGTCCGTCTTCCCTGGTTACTAGCAATATTAACAGATCCAAGTTGACTTATAGAACTATAACCGACAGTCCTGACCCTTGGTTTTCTTGACTTCAAAACTTTAATCGTCTTTGATTTTGTAGCAGAAGACCATTCACTTTTATCAATCACTTTTTTGTTACGTGCACCTTCATTATCCACATTCCCAACACTGCCTCCTATTTTCTGCATGAACTTCATGTTTTGGACCCTATCTGACAACCCCATTATGCCTCAGCTCTCCTTACTAGAAAGAAAAGTACATACAAAAGCATGCAAAGCAAGGCTGTGTAATGTACATTCAGATCTGTTTTTTTTTCAGGCAGTGCAACCTGAAAACTTTTTTAAATATTTTTTTCCTCTGTAAGAATACCATTTAGGTGTTGCAGTTGTTATAAAAGCCTAATCCATCGCTGTGTAGTCATCATGAGGAGTGATTTCAAATTCAGCAATCTACTAGGAACAGTTTATAGGGAAGGTAATCTTGTATTTAGTCCAGATGGTACTTGTTTACTTTCACCAGTTGGAAACAGGATTTCAGTATTTGATTTAGTGAATAACAAAACGTTCACCTTTGCATATGAACACAGACATAACATTGTTGCATTTGCACTCAATAAGCAAGGAAGTTTGTTGATCTCTGTTGACAATACAGGGCGTGCGATTCTAGTCAATTACAGGGCAAGAACAGTTCTTCATCATTTGACTTTCAAAGACAACGTTCGTGATATCCAATTCTCTCCAGATGGTACACACTTTGCTGTAGCAGTTGGTCGTTTTATTGAAATTTGGAAAACTCCTGATTTAGCTGAAGACCGTCAATTTGCACCTTTTGTTAGACATCGTGTTTATGCAGGTCATTATAATGACGTTACATCTGTCTCATGGTCGGGAGACTCGAAATTTCTTTTATCTTCAAGTAAGGATATGACAGCTAGAATTTTTTCCCTAAATACAGAAGATAAAGATGTAAAGATGTCATTAGCTGGCCATAAGAATCATGTTGTCAAGGCCTTCTTTGATTCCACCCAAGAATTAATTTACACTGTTTCCAAGGATGGTGCACTTTGTAGATGGGAATATACCGAAAGACCAGGTGAAGAAGAGTTGCAAGATGAAGATAAAACAATGAGTTGGAGAATTCTTGAAAAGAATTTCTTTTTTTCAGAGGGTACTGTTAAATGTGCTACATTTCATCCTGCTTCAAATTTGTTCATCGTCGGTTTCAGCACAGGTGAGTTTAGACTTTATGAATTGCCTTCTTTTACTTTGATTCAGCAACTTTCCATGGGTACGAACGCTGTTAACACTATCACCGTTAACTCAACTGGTGAATGGATTGCTTTTGGTTCAAAAGAACTAGGCCAACTTTTAGTTTACGAATGGCAATCAGAATCTTATATTCTCAGACAGCAAGGTCATTTTGATACTATGAACTCACTAGCTTACTCCCCGGATGGTTCAAGAGTTGTCACAGCTTCAGATGATGGTAAGATCAAAATCTGGGACGTCATGTCTGGTTTCTGTTTGGCTACATTTGATGAACACCAAGCAGCTGTTACGGACGTAGCATTTGCAAAAAGAGGTCAGGTATTATTCACATCTTCTTTGGACGGAACAGTAAGAGCTTGGGATTTAATAAGGTTTAGGAATTTTAGAACTTTCACATCAACTGAACGGTTGCAATTTACATCAGTTGCGGTTGATCCAAGCGGTGAAGTTGTTTGTGCTGGGTCTCTAGACAGTTTTGAAATACATGTTTGGTCAGTTCAAACCTCTCAATTACTTGATCAGCTTGCAGGTCATGAAGGCCCAATTTCAGCACTAAGTTTTGGTGCAGAAACAGATGCCAGATTAGCATCTGCTTCTTGGGATAAAACAATCAGAATTTGGGACATTTTCAGTAGGCAGCAATCCAGTGAACCTTTTGATTTAACATCTGAATGTCTTGCTTTAGCCATGAGACCTGATTCCAAAGAGGTTGCAGTTTCTTCATTAGACGGAAAAATAACTTATTTTGATATCGAAGAAGGTAAAATGATTAGAGAAATTGACGGGAGAAAAGATATTAAACAAGGTAGACATAGAGAAGACTTATTTGAATCAAAAAACTCTAAACGTGGTAAACACTTCACCACAATTGCATATTCATTTGATGGTCTTTCTATGGTTGCTGCTGGTAATAATAATACTATTTGCCTATATGATCTTCCTAATCAAGTTTTATTGAAAAGATTTACAGTTTCTCTCAACATGCAACTAAATGGTACCCTAGAAATTCTAAACTCACGAAATTTAGTTAATGGTGTTGCTAAGGATTTGATTGATGAAAGTGGTGAGCTTTCAGATTCTGAAGATCGTAAGAAGTCTGACATGATTCTGCCAGGTTCTCATAGAGGTGATATTGGATTACGATCAACAAAACCTGAGGTACGTGTTATGGCAGTCAATTTTTCACCAACAGCTAATGCATTTGCAGCATCATCCACTGAAGGATTGTTGATTTTTTCCGTTGATGATACCATGATTTTTGATCCCTTCGATTTAGATATTGATATTACACCAGAAACAACCTTGGAAACACTGAAAGAAGGTGAAACTTTAACAGCACTGGTGATGGCATTTAGACTTAATGAGCGCTATTTGATTCACAAGATATTTGAAAGTACCAAAAAAAGTGAGATTAAATTGGTTACAAGAGACCTTCCACTAATATATATTCCAAAGTTGATTGAGTTTATTGGCTCCATTGCAATTGAAAGCCAACATGTTCAATATAATTTATTATGGATCGAATCACTAATAACAGTTCATGGAAAATACATTGCAAAAAATAGACATTTATTTGGTAAAGGTTTAAGATCGATCCAAAGATTTTTGAATAGAATTGTTAAAGACGTTGTCAAGATGGGTAAGAGGAATAGTTTACTTGCAGAATTTTTGATGGCATCGTCTAACGCAAATACCATAAAAGATGAAGCCACAGAAAATACGGATGCAGTCATAGAAGATGTGGAGGAAACTGAAGCTGTTTCTATGAATGAACCTATAGAAAATGATAGTGATGTTGAGGACATTGAGGAACAGGAAAGCGGCGATGAAGAAGGTTGGTTTGGTCCTGACGATAAAAAGAAATATACCGATAACTTTTCTGAAAGTGAAGACGAAGATGTCGATATGGAAGAATAGATTATAGAATTGTAATATTTAACTTTGTAGTGCAACAAATCGTGTAAGGTTAATGTGTGTTACTTTAACTTGCCCATGTGATCGTTTTGAGTGCGCCACATCATGTTCCACAGATCGTGGCTAGTGATGTATTGAAGTTTTTTCAACGTTATAATTTGTGCTAATTGATTTAGATGCCAAGCGAGTTGATGGCCAGTGCTGAAGAACTTAAACTGTTGGGCAACTCTTTTTTCAAAAAGAGTGACTTTAAAAGCTCAATTAAATATTACACCTTGGCAATTGAAAAAAATGCTTCAGATCCTGTTTATTATTCCAATCGGTCTATGGCTTACATCAAAGAACAAGATTACGCAAGAGCATATGAAGACGCTTGTAATGGCATAAATTTATTGAGTACCAACTCTGATAAACTGTTAAGGTCCAAACTTGAGTATAGAATGGATTTGGCCAGCAATAAGGGGTGCAAAAGTGAGACGAATCTTGAAACAATTGCTACAACAAAGAATAGAAGTGATGACCTGGCGATGAAGACTTCTGATGAGATCATCAGCTACTCAACAACAGCAATCGATGGAAGTAGTGATGAATATACATTATCTGTAGGATCTGTCGACAGAATCCCATCGGAATTTTTTGTAAAAGAAAACAATAATGATACACTAATTCAAATACCGGATAGTTCAGCTAAAGCACAAGCAAAAGCCGAAACTTTACCAAATGTGCCCACAATATCGTTTTTGGTATCAATAACTAGAGTTCCGACTGAAGATTTGGAAACCTATTATCATTATATTGTGACTCTAAGTCTTCAAGTCATAAAATCATTATTTCGACTTTCTGGAATAGATGCAGACATTTTAAAATTTTACATTGATGCTGCAATTTGGTATCTTTCTAAAGAGGATTCAGAAGAGGACATAGATACTAACATCTTTAATTCGATTGAGTTGTTTACGAAATTGCCAAGGTTTGGGCTCAGTAGTATGTTCATAGGATCGAATAAAAAGGGAGAGTTAAATGCTTTGCTTCAAAAAAAGTTAAATAAACAAATCAACATGGGATAAACTTTACAATAGAACACCATCTGAATGTTTAGCACATCCCAGAAGATTTTACCCGCCGAGTGTAGAAAGTAGGTGATAGCTAAAACAAAAACAAATTCATCATTGATATATTGTTTTCAGGCTCATAAATGTATATAGATGAAGCAAAAAGCTCGATAGTGTATCTTCGAATAGAAAACAATACTTTTAGAACATTCAGGAAAAATAGATGACCATTTTATGATAGTGAAACTTGTAAAAGATAGTAGATGTATTTTGTTGCAAACATGTAATACTCATGTTTATTTTCATACCAACTTGCTGTTGAATTGCAACAGTTGCTTTTGCTTGTTATATGTGATGGGACAACCGTACTGTATTCATACTTGGTTTTGTGCGATTACGAGGAGATAGTGGTGTATATGAAAAGTGTCTCACTTTTGAAATATGCACTGAATAGTCCTGTCTCACAGTATAGCTCCTTACGCTTATAACAAGTGTAGTTTCAATAGCCATGTGTTGCGGGTCGTAAAAAGTGAATGATCAAGTAACAAGACATGGTGGTCGTAAAAAGAAAAAAAAATTGATTAATTTAGAATGCTCTAAAAAATAACCTCTATTATTAGGTATCAATCATTGTTTTATGTTGTAGCTGTCCATAGCTGCTTTATATCACAAGTCACTGATGATCTGCAGATTTACAATGAGCTACAAAGTTGAAAAAACACAAGGCTGTGCAAAATATACATTTGATCGCGGCCATCAAACTTCAGCACTTTTGTTAGTTACCTGTTTACATTGTTGAGGACCTTGAAAACTGTTATATCTATCCACTGTGTTGAGATGTCTACTAATACCTCTTTATATTCTGTTGATGCAATTCTAATTCTCGATACTAAGTGCAATAGAATCTATACAAAATATTACAAGAAACCAAATGTAGAGGTCGAGGATGATTTAACAACACAACCAAAAAAACAAAGGCAGTTTGAATCTAGTCTCTTCAAGAAAACATTCAAGCAGAAGACAGATATAATACTTTTCGATAATCACACGGTTGTTTACAGAGAATATTCAGACTGCGTTGTTTATGTCGTTGGAGGCGTTAATGAAAACGAAGTTCTTCTTTACAATGTTCTTCAGGGTGTCACTGGTGCCTTTGAAGTAATTTTATCTAGTGTTATTGACAAAAACACCATCTTGGAGTCATATGATCGTATCATTCTTGCCATTGATGAAACTGTTGATGATGGTATAGTTTTGGAAACAGACCCAAGCGCCATCGCCGCTAGAGTGACTGATCCACCAACAGAAGACACAGGAAACATTAAAATTGATCTAAGTGAAAGAGGTCTATTAAACGCCTTCAACTTTGCCAAAAAGAATATTTCACAACGTTTGCAACAAGGATTTTAAGGCTAAAATTGACAGTTGTATATACAAATACATATAAAACTTTTTCTTCTATAATTAAAAAAGATCATAAACCGTAACAACTTGATTGTATCAGCTAAATTAGCTCACTTTTTCTTTCCTTTTCCGTTTTTCCCACTTTTTCCTTTCTGAGCTTGAGGCGATGAACCTGAAGAACTCAACTTATATTTGGATGCAGTCAAAGAGGCCATGAATTCTTGCTGGTTGACTATTTCAGTTAAATTATTTTTATCAAACCAAGCACCTTCTTTTTGAAAACCTTTGGTTTGTTTATTGAAATTTAGTAAGACTTCAGTAACTGTTTTACCTTTTTTCAAATTACCGGGGATTATTTTGACTTTGTAGGAATATTTTTGTAGTGCTTGCCATGGGGCAAATAAAGGAATACAGTCAATAATTTCATCATTCTTGTCAGGAGAAGGTTTTAAGGTTTCAATTTCAATGTAATAAGGATCTTTGTCAACGCTTACATGTAATACATCTTCTTCATTGTTCTCATCTTCTATTGTGTCGCTAGTTTCGAATTCTTCGATTAATTTATTCAATTGATGAATTTTTTGTTGAACAACTCTTTGACGTTTTGATGAAGTGTCTTTATTTGTGGAATCACTAACATTTGTGTTAGATTCAGGCTTTTGCTCTACTTGTTTTAGAGTGCCCAAAACTGACATCCTCATTCTTCTCTCTTCTGCATCTTGATCACCGTACTTCTCCTTGATTTTTTTCAACTTGTTCTTTTTTCCTCTAACTTTAGATTGGACTGGATTGCTTGGTTCAGTTTCTACTTCAATTGATTGTTTATCAACCGTGTTATCGCGAGAATCTACATTTTCTTCCTTATGTTCATCTGTATTACCAATTCTTGCATTCTCTTTAACTTCCATAATTTTCAACTTTTCAAGCATTTCTCTCAACTCTGAGATCTTATTTACACGGTTAACTTCATTACTGCCAATTTCAAGTTCAAGATCTTCGATGTATCTTTTCTTGATGTTCTTATACTTGGTATTAGTCTCTTCATTACCAATCCATAGTAAAGCAGCACCCATATTCAGTTGACAAGGTGGAAGATATTCTTTTTCCTTTGACAAGTTCAATAATCCTGGAGGTAGAATGGTGCCATCAAAATCCTTTTTTGATACATTGCGGCCAGCAACACACCAAGGCGAGAGAACATTTTTATTCTCCCATGCCTTTGTTGTTGAGAGTGAATATACACCTGCTTGCATTAGTGTTGAAATTGGGATCTCTTTATTAGTAAATGGATTCTTTACAAAAACCATTAAAGCACCGTCTAAATCATTGGAAATTAAAATGTCAGTTTCATTGTTAAAATATTTGTAATAAATAATGTCAATTTGTGTAGTATCTCTTCCTGCAAGACATAAATATCCATCTGATGATAGAAACCAGTAGAATTTTTCAAACCAATGTTTTGGACGCAATTGCTTAAACTCAACGTTTTGTTTGCTATCCTTTTGCATTTTCTTTAAATCTTGCTCAATTTTTTTTTCACTGCTTTTTATCGCATGTACAGCGTGTTCCTCTGTCTTCTTTTGCTTTTCTTGCGCAGTCTTTTTTACTGTGTAGTATCGACTCGAATTGGCAAACGCAGATAACGTTAAATCAATCACTACATCAATAGTTTTAGTTTCTTGACCACTTTTAGCATTGTATTCACTGTCTTTACCTTTGGAATTATCTTGAGAATCACTCACTTCAGAGTCACTATCAGAGTCGGTTTCAGAATCTCTGTCAGAAGAATCATATTCATCGTTTGGTAAACTAACTGTTATTTCATTTTTTATCAAGTTCAATGATTTAATCATCTTTGCTATATCATTTCCTCTAGTTTTCTCAAGTTGAATCATTTTTTCAATGTTTTTCCAATCAGTCTGTTTGTCTAAAAAGTATTGAACCGCTGATTTGCATTCTTCAATTTCGTGACTATACATCATAATGAGATTTCCCTTTTTGGAGTTCAGTTCCTGAATGGCGGATAGCGAGTCAAGTTTTTTTGACTGTTCATCTTTAACAAATTGTAGCCTCTTTTCGGCGTTTGCTTTCTGTGTTTGCCTACTTAGTGAAGATTTGGACATTTCAATAGTAGTGAAAAATTTGTCAACCGTTCTGTTGTAACCTTTGAACTTTTCGACAACAACAGAGTCCTTAATCTTGTGAACAGGATCATATGGGTGAAACTCATCGTAAATATATTCCAAGTTATCTAGTGAAGCTTCTTTACATTCATCAAAGAGCGGATTTTTTTTACTAATAATGTAACCGTTTATATGCCCAACAGGTTCCTGTAGAAGTTGGTTAAGTTTACCAGCCGTGGAATTCAATGATTTGACTGTATTAGCTAATAAGCCTTCGTCATTGAGTAACTCTAAACAGTTTGTCGATGGATTGACACCATTTTCGGACAAACAAATTTGAATTAAGTCAGACGACAAATGGACTGCTTTCATAAAACACAACTTTGCGATAGAAAACACCTTTTTGCTTTCTTTTTCCTTTTCTTCTTGAGCCCATTGCATAATTTGGTCCTTGGTGAACTCTGTATCTGCTTCCTCAGACTGCATCTCAAATATTGATTTGTCAAATCCGGTGTATTCAGCTCCAATGTTGTAAAGAACGTCGGACTTATTTTGACTAGGATCCACAGCCCTAAACAAACTAATGATCTTCAAACTTTCATCTAACAAAATAATATTACCAGCACTGAAGAATTCCAATACCACATAGTACAAACCGTCGGAGAATTCCATAACGGCAATTCTATCATCACCTACTTGCTTGATATTTGTCATTCTTCTTGTCTTTAGATGTTTTCTTAGTTTCTGAGTAAAAGAAGATGGCTCAGGCTGTGTTGGCCTTTGAAATTTGGTGATGTATAACTTGAATCCACTTTCTAAAACCACATTGACTTTGGAATCTGGGACGTTGAACTTTAGTAAAAACGATCTTGGATTGGCTACCAAGTTGTTAATATTTTGTAACCTATATCCCTTTATGGTCTTTTCAATTTCACTTACCAAAAGCTTTAAATCCAATGAAGAGACTCTTTGTTTCATTTTAATATCTTAACCAAGAGAAAACGTCAACCACTCCGGAGGTCAAAATGAAAAATCTCTAGGTGCACATTTTGCTTGACGTCTTACGTAATAGCTTGATAAATTCAAAAAATATGACTTGTAGCAAAACTGATAACATTTATTGCTAATACATTTAATACATTGACGCTTATTATAGTGTTGTGTTTTATTCGATTAAACTTGAAGAGTGTGAAAGCTTAATACAGTCAAAATGGATAGAAAGATCGAAAAAATAGCGTCCCTTTTGAGAAAGAAAGATGCTAAAATTGTATTCTTCGTTGGGGCCGGTATATCAACCAACTGTGGTATTCCTGACTTCAGATCACCAGAAACAGGTTTATATGCCAATCTTAAGCGGCTTGAATTGCCATATCCTGAAGCTGTTTTTGATATCGAATACTTCTCAAGCAATCCTAAAGCCTTTTACACTTTAGCGGAGGAACTTTATCCAGGTAAGTTCTTGCCAAGTTACTTCCACTACTTCATCAAGCTATGTCAGAACAAAGGTCTTTTAAAACGGTGTTATACCCAAAATATCGATACGCTGGAGCGTATTGCAGGCGTCGATGGTGAATTGGTTGTCGAAGCACATGGATCATTTGCTGCAAATCATTGTATTGATTGTGATGAAGAAATGGAAACAAAAGAACTTAGAAAACAAATGTTAGACGGCATCCCAACATGCCGTAAGTGTCAAGGCTTTGTAAAGCCAGATATCGTGTTTTTTGGTGAATCTTTGCCAGAGAAGTTCTTCACCTCTTGGGACAAAGATCAAAAGAATATTGATTTAGCCATTGTTGCTGGTACTTCCTTAGCAGTATTTCCCTTTGCCAGCTTACCTGGAGAAGTAAGCAAAAAGAGTCAACGTGTTCTTATCAACAGAGAACTGTGTGGCGATTTTGAAAAATCCCCAAGATCTTCTGATCTTATTATTCTTGAAGATTGCGACAGTATTGCAAAACTAGTTTGCGCTAAGCTAGGATGGACCAAAGAGCTTGAACGTTTAGTGAGTGAAGGCCTTGAAAAAGTGAAGCAACATAAGGATGCCACATCATCTAATGGTGTCCCAACAGCTGCAGAGACAGCAAAGGAAATTGCTGAGGAGATTGCTATTGTTGAAAAGAAAGTCATTGAAGAAGATAATGCTGATATCGATAGTTTAGCCGAGGCAATTCTCAGTAAGGTGATTATCAATGAAAAATGAACTCTTGTATTTGATATAACTCTGATGATATCTCTGGTGGACAGACTAAACTTAGCTCAATTGAATTCATAGGAGCTTAAGAGTTGATTCAGAAGTTTGACACCAAGATTGTGCTGAAGCATATTCTTACTTTCTCTACTCATAGTTTTTAACTATATCTATGAAAGGAAATCCACATAGACCATCGAGCACTCACTATATTCAAAACACGAATAAAATACCGAGAATGAACCAAAGATTCAATGGTTCTTACATTGGTGACTCCCAGAATAGAGAAAAAACATTGTAGCTTTATAAGAGCTTATTTGAACAACATGATTATATGAATTAGTGCTTAAATTTGTTGTAGAGACTAACACACATTAAGACATTTTTCAATGTTCAAGTTCTTGGAAGCTACGCAATTTGAAAATGCTTTGCTTGGTTGTATAGTTTGTTTACTTTACTTGCGTGAAATATGTAAGCTTGTTAATTGTCCAACGAATCAACTTTTCTTAAAAAACAACTTAGTTATATATTGGTTAGCTCTGACGCCAATAAGTAGTTTTTAGTTATGGACTATCCTACAGTTTAAATTTTTATTTTTACTTTAATACTGCAACTTAAAAAGTAATCTAGGGGCGAAATCATCTTTTTTAAAGTCTAGTTTTGGCTGGTTTGGATAATATTGTACTATATTCATAACATAAGTTATTTCGTTTTGCCCCATAAAAAACATTGAGAAAAATGTTCTTTAAACCAGGTTGGTCAGAGATAACCATGAGTGGCAACTGTTGAGGAAAAGAATGATACACGATATCACAAAGAAATGAGTATGTATACAAGTAAAACAACCTTACAGTTTTTAGTGACTCTTAAAAGATTGTCTTTTGTAATACAATTTTCTTTTCAATTCGGTAAATACTCCATGGTAATATTAGCAATTAAATCGAGTTTGTTATTCGAACAAGTTTTAACAATTAATGGATTTTGATACTGAAAAGTAAAAACTGACATAAAATTAAAGGTCTACATCTTATATTTTTGTTTTCATTTTTGGAAATGTGTTGAGTACTTGTAATACTTTTGTTTCTTTACATTATGGAATATTTTAATTAGTATTGCTCCTGAGCCATTTTTTAGATTCAATTTTAGAAAAAAAATATTTTGAAAAATGAGACATCAAATTTGTGTGCTATTATTATAGATCCAAGAGCAAGATACACAAAACCTAGGTAAACATAGCCGAAGTTTTCAATATTGCAGTAGTGATATAAAGAAAATATAATTTGTTTTTACTTAAGCTTTATCAATATTTACGTTAACTTGAAGTTATAATCATAATAATATCAATTGTTTAGCCAAATGGATAGCTTTTTCATGAATAAAGGTGAGTCTACCAGGAAGACGACCGCATCCAGTACACATCATAACTACAATTATAACAATTTACCAAAGTTCTCAGCAAACAACTTCCCCAATAGATCGTTTTCTGCCAACAGTAGTATTGCCAATTCGACAATAACACGTAGTCCACAGCACAAACAGCAACTTCCTTTTTATGGATCTAGAAGACAAATGGTAGGTGACATGGGCACCAGCAGCATTTTAGGTGAAAGCAGTTATTCGTCTAGCGCATACCAAAATATTAATAGAGAGCAAAGAAAAAAGCCAAGGGTCAATAGTAGTGAAAGCATTTTAAGAAAATTCTCAAGGGGAACATTCACTGTAAACAATCAAGGTAATGATGTTAACGACAAGGATGTAGATAATGTTGCCAAGGAATTTATTTCATTTTTGAAGAGTTTATTCTTTTTACTGTATCTTATTTTTAACAAAGTAGGTGTATGGGTATTGTACTATATGACCTATGGGTTTTCAGTTGCGCAGGCATTGTTCACTGAGATTCCAAACCCAAACTGGAAGAACATTGAAGAGTTCAATAACAATGATAATAAAATTGATAAAGGACCCAAGGAAGAATATAGTGATGATGATACTTCTATAATAGAGAGTACTAATCAAGAAATTGACCATCCCTCAAAATACCCTGAATTCTCCAAAAGACTAAAAGAATTGCAACAAGGCCAATTGAGCTCAGACCTGGAGCACAAACACCAAAAAGTTAAAAGCACTGTGGAGACTGCTAAGACTGATCATTTAGATAAAAATCAAGAGTTTCATTACGGTACCAGATTTTACCCTGTTGAAAAGAAATCGAACGTTATCAATCTTGAAAACACATTTTTAAATATTGCCAGCTCTGTTATTCGCCGTTCCTCAAGTTTTAAACCAGTTGATTTATATGCCAATGTTGATAATATAAAGTCATCCATCAAAGCACTAACAAATATTGATGTTGCTGCTGCAAATGCGCCAAGACCATCATTTACTAGATCTACTGCAAGGTTTGCGGACTTAGAATGGCTAAAGGACGATAACGAAGATTACATCAATAACTTGGAATATACTAGACTTTTCAAAGAGTATCAGCGTATCTTTGAAGAGAGGAACAAAATGCAAGAACTTTTGAAGATTAAAAAACTGAAAAAAGAAGGTTTTTCATATAAGCCTTTGAGCGACAATAAAAGAAAAGAGATTGAAACTGTATGGAGTAAGAGGCCTTCAGGAACTCTTATTTCAAAATACAATATTGATATTTCAATCAAAGATCTGTTAACTTTGTCTGACGGTAAATGGTTGAATGACAATGTCATTGATTTTTACTTAAAAATGATTGCAGAAAGTGTCAATGGGGTAAATTGTAAAGCTGGTGAACAGAGGATACACATTTTTTCCACACATTTTTATTCTTCTCTGAGTAAAAAGGGGTATAATGGTGTGGCAAGATGGGCAAAGAGAGCAAAAGTTGATGTATCCAAGCTCGATTATCTGTTTGTTCCAGTCAATCTTAATCAGATGCACTGGACTTTAGCGGTTGTTGATAACATCAATCGTCGCTTCATTTACGTTGATTCGTTATACGGTACAGGCGAAGAAATTCTTGTGAATCTCTTGGACTACATGACCCAAGAAACCACAAGGATTTATGGGAAGGAAATGAATGGCAAAGACTATACGTTGTATGACATGGAAAGTGAGGCACAAGGTCCAAAGCAGCAAAATGGGTTTGATTGTGGTGTTTTTGCATGTTCTGCAGTTTCTAGTATTGCCAGAGACAGAGGCTTTTGTTATAGTCAAGCAGATATGGGATTTCTAAGACGTAGGATGGCATTTGAGATTTTAAAAGGTAAATTGGACTCATGAGCATCGATTACGTAAGTGTGTTTTGTGTATTATTTTCACTAAATCTGTTGATGTCTTTTTTTCACTGGGCGTAAATCAAAGGTTAAGTAATAGCTTGATACTAAGGAGACCTTGGGTAATAATGTCCCCCAAAACGCAAAGTCTCACACAATCACTAACTCCTGCACAAGAAAAATCTGTGCTGGGGTTTGATTTAATTCAATTTTCATCGAAAAATACCATTGCGTCAACTGATTCTACGTTTTCTACATTGCAAGCATTGGAAACTGCCAGTGGCGATACACTGAAAGAATTTCTGTCTAGATCAGTTTCAAACCAATTTTATTATTCATTATTCACTTGGACTGCAAATCGATTATTAGACTCAAAGGTTGAAAATGCAGTAACTATTATCAATAAACTGATTACAGTGGAAACACAAAACTTACCGGCTTTTTCAAATTTGCTTGCTTGGCAGAATCTGAAAGAGTTATTAAGAAAGCTATCAAAGTTTTATTTCAGTTCAATTTCTACATTTGAAATGTTTGAAGAGAAATTTAAGACATTCAGTAATTCTGGCAAAATAATGCACTCTACTATTTTATATTTGTCTGCTTACTTCCACTTCTACGACAACAAGAAACAATTAAAGGCTATGACATTGTCATTGAACAGATTTGTCCAAGATTACACAAAGAATATCAAGTTCCCAAAGGCAGAAGCCAGTAATCAATATCTGATCAATCCGTTACTAAACCTGATGATTTTTCTGTGGAATGACGATAGGGTGCAAAACTTACTGGAAGCTGGCCAAGCATTAAACTCCTATTGTAAATCTACCTATCACAATTCTAAAGTTGTAAAGTTGGTGTGCTTGAACGCCGTCAAGAATAAATGTTTGAAGGAATGTTTGGCAACTTTTAGAACATATATTGATTACATTAAGGATTTTAAAATGAAGCATAAAGGAGTTTATGATGATGTATTGGATAGCATTTCACTTTACGTTGTTATTTTACAATATTACTCCAAGCATATCAAAACATTTGACGATTTTAGAGAAATAGATAAGTTTTACTCAGAATTGAATGAATTAGTGGACAATTTTCTAATCTATTTTGTGACAGACCAAGCAGAATATCATATTCCTGAGCTGCAAAATTACATGATCTTTGTTTTCACTGGGATTTCTGAAATTTATGAAAATTGTATGGCATATCGTGCAGAAGCACTTGAAACACAAATTTCTGCCATGATCGACCTTACAAATAAAGCAATCAAATCTGTATATAGCAATAACGAAGGTGTTGATAAAATACAGCTTTCTAAGAATTATTTCAAAAATTCCTACTACCTCCATAAATCAGGTAACGATAAGTTAGCTATTAAGAGAATCAAGAAGGCGTTGATTAATAACCCAAACGACGTCTCATATTTGACATTTTTGATCAAAATATATTCAGGAGATGAAGAGACTTATGAAACTGCTTTGCAGCTCTCTAGAGATGCGCTTCTTCAAACAATTTCTATGGAGAAGGATTCATCCTTGAAACTTAGAGCAGATATTTCTGAATTATACCTTGTCTATTTGACTTTGCTCGGACCAGAATCACCTCCATTACTAGAGGATTTCTTTGGTCGAATGAACAGTTTATTTGATGGTAAGTTCAAGGTCTTGGATGTTAAGGAACAAACATCACCTAAGACAGGTATTAAAAAGGCACAGGCATCCACAAAAGTGCATAACAATAACTATGACGATGAAGGATGTGCATCTTGCGAACCAGCAAAGCCAAAGAATTGGTTGAACAAAAAGGCATCAATACCTAAGAACTTAGTGAAGGTGTCAAACGGACATATTCGACAGCACAGTAGTGTCACTGAAAAGTTGAACAACGGTAACGGTTCAAAGACCTCTAGCCAAGGTGAAGAATCTAAAGTGTTACAAAAGATTTGGCTTTCCATCAGCCGTTTATTGCAATCTTATGGCTCTTTTGATGCAGCGTTAGAAGCCGTTGATGCTGCTGAGTCGTTTGGTAGGAATGGAGATGTTTATGCAAGACGTGGATGTCTACTGATTGCAGATGGTGATCAACCGAATGGTATCAAATGGATCGAAAAATCGCTGGAAAGCGATAACAGTAGCCAGGCAGGAAATGCAGAAGCACTTTTGGGACTTCTAGAATCAAGTGAATTACCTGAATCACGTCAACGTGCTCTTGCTGGTCTCCGTGATGTTTGCGGCCGCGTAGAGTTTGTAAGAGACATCCATATACTGATGGCTTTAGACGAACTGAGCCTAGCAACTCGCGCTTGGACCGGAGTGAAAATTTTGTAGGCGCTTTTTTTTCCTCCCTAGTGTGTAATTTGTTCATCGACAAGCATTCTTTTATCAACACGTTGATTTATAGCATAAGAGAAGATTATATTTGTAGCATATAAAGATGACAGACAATTTAATTTCACGGCTGTTAGCTGATGCTGCAGTGAGGGCACGCAGTGCTAACGAACCTAAGGAAACATTGTCAATTGAAAAAACGGTTTACTCAATTGAGCTTATTCAATCTTTGGAGCATTCACCGTTGGTTTCTTCGCAAGAGGAAATACTGGGTAGATTGCCAGCGGAAGAGTTTTACCGATTGAACATATACGACTTAGTCAGGCAAAAGAACGGCACTAAAAATACTAGAAACGACAGAAGGAGAGGCGGTGGCGCTGGTAATAATAACCTGGGAGGCAGCAATACACGTAACCACAGTTCACAACAGGCATTGCAAAAAGAAGGAAGACGTCGTCAAAAAATCAAGGTGAAAGACGAAGAGTCCTGGATGATCGATGAAGAGCCAACAGGGAACAGTGCTTTGGACTTTGAGCTCTGGAGAGCTAAAATGAGAATTGAAACTGCCAAAAGAAACAACGAAGAAGTCACTGAAGATATGCTTGAAGAGTACAATCGACTACAAAAGGTCAAAGAAGAACCGACCAATGTTGGTGGGCCACTTGCTGGCAATGATGAACAGTATAAAAGCCAGAATACTGAGGAAGACAAATGGGCATTTGATTTCGGTGGTGATAAAAAGAGCCAAGAAAGCGAAACAAAGACAAGTTTATTTGACGTCAATCTTGGAAACAGTAGTGGCAAGTTTTCCATGTTTTTTGGCGACGACGGAGAGTCTGTGCAAGATTCTAGGCCAAGTTTGCCAACATCAAGATCATCCAGATTAATGTCTTTCATTTCTGAGAACGAACAATCAAAAAAGGAAAATGAAGTAGAGGCTCCATCAGCAGAGTTGACTAAAAATGGTTTGTTTATACAATCTTTGTTGGACAAATCTAGTAAAGATACTTTTGAAACCTCGAGATCGAATACGCCAACACATGCCCCTGCTTCAATCAACAAGGATGGTGATTCATCTCCAGGAGACCTCGAGACAGATCAAGGTGAACCAACCAAAAATCTTCAGCAACAGCAACAGCAACAATTACAACAGCAGCAACAATTACAACAGCAGCAACAATTGCAACAGCAGCAACAATTGCAACAACAACAACAATTACAACATCAGCAAAAGCAACAGCAGCAATTACAGCAACAGCAATTGCAACAACAACTAAAGCAGCAACAGCAACAGCAACAGAAATTGCGTCAAAACCAATTGCAACAACAGGCTGCTCAGCATACCAGCTCACCACCAGGACTTAATTGTGAACCATCTCAGCAACAACTTCAGCAACCACAACCACAATCACAATCTGCAGTTCAAAACTCTCAAAAGCAACAGCAATCACCACATAATTCTCAACAACCACAGCAACCTTCTGGTATTTTTCCTCCTGGTATGTTTCCTCCGGGTATGATTCCGCCTCCCGGTATGTTTCCTCCAGGTATGTTGCCACCAGGTATGTTCCCTAATGGTCAACAAAATCAAAACACGCAAGGGCAGCAATCACAGCAAGGTGGCGCACCAATTCATCCTTTAATGGCATTGATCAATAAAAATAAGAGAAAGTCACAAAATCCAAATGAGCCAAATTCATCACCTCTGCCTCCTCCACCTCCAGGTATGATCCCACCTCCAGGCATGATTCAGCCACAATTTCAATATGGGTTTATGCCACCTGGTATGATGCAAGGTCCTAATGGAATGATGCAAGGTCCAAACGGAATGATGCAACCTCCAAATGGAATGATGCAACCTCCTCCACCTGGTATGATACAAACACCACCACCTGGAATGCAATCTTTTCAAAGAAACAGTACTCAATAAATATGAAATTCAGCTTCAAATGTCAAATGATAGTTTATTGCAGTATTGTTCAGGTAAGCACAATGTAACTAACAAAATGATGAAATCAAAAGCACATGTTTCAATGGCTTTTAAAGTTTTGATATTTATCATCATTAGTATTTATTTGTTTAAGCCTATATATATTAAAATCATACTTTGATATCACCAATCACAAACTAAAACTTAACTAAGATATAAAACATAATATACAATTAAAAACTTGAAAACACAACCAAATAATTTATAATGCCGTATTCGCTTACAAATATCTGGTTAGTTTAAACAAGCAGTCAATTAATTGGACTGACTCATCACCACCTTGACTAATTCGCATATCAGACATCCACAAAGTTTTTGAAATTTCATTCTTTTGATTGTTTGTCAAACTTAAAGACAATGAGTTGTCATTCAAAATTAGATCATCGTGCAAAGCACTCAAAACAAATGATGCAGAATAACCTTGTTTAATAATATTTATTTGAGTAAAATTCATAAGTTTGTTAAGATCATGCAATTGTAAAGTTTCTATCAATGCATCTGTTACTGGTTGAGGCAGATTCCCAAACATTTCCTTAATGTCACCATCTTTAATGTCGTCTTTTGCTAAAACTGTGGAAGCACATTGTAATAAGTTAACTGCTCTTCTCAAATCACCCTCACAAACTTTTAATATTTCCTGCAATACCGAATCATTGACGTTAACGTTTTCAGAATCTGCTATATATTTCAGTCTTTGAAGTCCAAGAGATTCGTCAAGAGATCTAAATCTAAACTTTGAGCAACGACTTGCTAAAGGATCAATGATTCTAGTAACGTAATTGCAAATCAAACAAAATCTTGTAACACCTGCATAATTTTCCATTGTTCTTCTAAGGGCACTTTGGGCGTCAGTTGTCATTGAATCGGCTTCATCTAAAATAATCAATTTATATGGTGGACATGGGTATTTGTCCAAGTCTTCTTTTGAAGGATTTGAAACTGTCAATCTGGCAAAGTTCTTTATTCTATCACGAACAATTGAGATACCTCTTTCGTCGGATGCGTTCAGTTCTAAAATACGTGACTTCATTAAAGTAGGACCATACAATTCCCTTGCTAAAGCTAAAATAGTTGATGTTTTACCTGTTCCAGGTGGACCATAAAATAGTAGATGTGGTAAATTGGCGTTATGTAAAGACCTTTCAAGGATTTTTGTTGTTGTCGTTTGAGAAGTAACTTCTTTCAATGATTTTGGACGATACTTTTCGACCCAAGGCATACTATGTTCTGACATTATGATAATATTGGCTTCTCAAAAAGATGTTATTAATAAACGTATTACGTTTGTTCAAGAGGATTACTGAACGAATGAAGACTAAAAAAATTTGGCGTTACCATAACGCGTTGAATTAAAGTATATAAGGGTAAATATCAACGCTTTATTCCTTCTTTAAATTGAAGCACAGAGCGGCCACAGTGAAGAATAACCAATGTCAATAGATACAGGGCTTACTTTACCTATGGGTAAAATTAAGCGGATTGTGAAATTGGATCCAGAACATGTTTCATCAACAGAGGGTGCCAACTTTGTATTGGGAATGGCCACAGAACTATTTGTTATGGAGCTTACTCATGAGGCTTCATTGGTAACTAAATCTAAAAAGCGTAGGAAGATTATGTACCCAGATTTTCAAAAAGCAGTTGCCAGTAATGAAAAGTATACATTTATGAGAGATATTGTTCCTAAAAGAGTGGCTATTGGGGAGTTAGTTCAAAAGGGTCTGGTAAAGCTCGATGGCAAGGATGAACAGAAGATAAAGGACTCGATACTGGAGGGGGGTATCAATAACTTAGATGATGCCATGGGTGAGCTGCCAGAGCCAGAAGACGAAGATGGTAAAATGGATGAGAATTTAAGCCACCACCACAATGAAAACAAAAATGACGATGTTACAATGGAATAAGGAATCTAATGGAGAGATTATCTGGTTTTGTTACAGGAAATATGTATTTATACGTATCCAAAACCTAGTTTTTCCTTATTTGTATCTTTTTTACTTATATCAACGATAGCGCTAATTATAATGATATTGAACATACATATCTATATACATGAAATGGTGAACGGTGGAGCAAAGCTAGCTCTCGTGATCATGATTGTATTTGAAGTAATTTAAGACTTCTAGTATTTTTCAACGTATGTTTCACTAACAGGGTAGGATGCTTTACCTGTTTCAACAAATTCTTTGAGTTTATTGATGTACAAACGGCCATCAGTGATGCCTGTGTAGCCTTTAAAAGAATTCTTTGGTATTGGTGCATTTGCTGACACAAGTGGCTTGAAAGTGCAGGTAGCAAGACTTTCTGGCACGACAAATGATCTCACTTTATTATACATGATGTGGTATCCACCCCAGTTGTCCATTTTACCGATACCCGAGGATCTGGTACCCTTATAGAAATTTTTGTTACCTTGCTTTGTAGTCAGTGGTAATCTGTTGTTACCATTCTTAGAAAACCCGTAAAAAAGAGATCCGTCTCTGTATGTTTTCCATGGTTTTCTTAATAATGTAGCTGGTGTACTTGAAAAAGAACGAGTTTGAAGGCTAAATGGCAGCATAGTTGTTCCTTCCTCTACCAAAAGGAAGTTTACAATTTCGTTGAACTTTTTTTTTTCACACACAAACAAAATCTTTCAGATTTGCTCAGAAGATCAACATAATGTTGAAGTTTGAAAAAGTTTGACAGGTGTATGAGTTACAAAAGTAGCCCAAAAGTAAATGAAAGGAAGTTTTAGACAAGTTCAAACAATAGTAATGATAAAAAAAAGATATTAATAAAAGAAAATAGCAAAGTTAAAGTATTCAAATAGCAACCATACGTTTACCACAGGATATCAGTTCAACACGTTTACCAGATTTATCAACAAGTTCAACATCCTTAACATGGCTGCCGCACAATAATGTTTTCTTTTGTGCCAACATGGGAGGTAGCTGATCACAAATTAGCGTCAAGGACTCTGAAAAGAAACTGACATCAAGCTGTTCAAGCGTGTTTGGTAACGACACACGGATACTTCTATCCAAGTGACGAGTATTGTACTGATATTCTAGCGATAAACCTCTGACATTGGAGTGTACCCAGTTTATGTCTAGTAGGAATTGCTCCAGCTCAGACACAGGGCCTCTTGAAAAGATGTTCATTTCAGTGATGTTGGCAGGTATATCCCATTGCATGCCTGGAGTCTTGTTGTACTGCTTGAAAATGAGTGTTAACTTGTTCACGTTAGGTAGTATATATTTGTTCAAATACTCTGTTGATATTCCGTTGACGTAAACGCACATGGTGTGGCAATTAGACAATTGATGAAGTTTGATGTCTTTGTTCAAGTAGCACCAGTTGAAACTGGCCGATGTCTTTTGGAGCACTAGCTTTGTGATAGACATGAGATGGAGTTTGTACCAACAGTCGTTGAGAGAATCCAGTGTGGGTAAGGTCAAAGTGTAAAAGATCTTCACGTTTGGCAACTTTGCGGAAATGACTTTGAACTGGTTGATCAAGTTCATGTCATTTTCGTTCAATGGGTTCAACGAGTATGTTGTCAGCACTTTCACATATGGGGAGGTAGTGTCAATTTTTAATTTGTTGATCAAATTCACAACAGAATTGCTGAAGATCCAGATTTTGATGAGCTTAATGGCTCTAAAGCTCTTTCTTTGTGTAACCTGCAGCACAAATGGCAGGTTTTTGGCGAGATTGATCTCGTTGATTTCAATTTTGGTGACTTTGTGACTCAAATTGAGATTTCTGACTGTAGATAGAAACAACTCCAAATCGTTGCTGATCTGGTCTTCAAATGTGATTTTCCTGGATAACGGAGCCAACAGTCTGAACGCTTCAACTGTTAATGAGGAGCTCAAATTCTGAACAATCAAATTTCGGATCTGGTTGGCCTTAGATCTCTTTACCAGACCAACTAGCTTTACAAGCGTACCCCAGCTCGTAGTCAAGTCGATAAACGACAATCCTGGCCGCACCAGCCTTAAGTAGATCCTATCGAACTCGATCACAAGCGAGTATGCGTTCAAGAAGAGCCACACCAACCGCTCGTTGCTGCAGTCTATGCTGATGACTGTCTCCAACACATCAACTGCCCGGCAACTTTTGAAACACTCAACTAGTATCTTTTCCTTGACTTCAACAGGCAGCAAATCCATTTTGCTAGTATGAAGCTATAACTTGCGTATGCTGTCCCCGTGCTGTCCCTGTGCTTTTTAAACCACGCCTTTTGAAACAAATACGCCCAGTACACAGCAAAGGCCAAAATACACTGTAGTTGTCAACCGTGCCACGTAGAAGAGCGCTGCTGTAACTGCTTGACACAACCGATTTGTGCTGATAACGGAGAAACGTCTGATAAAAAGAAACGCTCAGACCAAAAGTCACCAGCCACATTGAAATACGATACACCAGGAGAGAGAGCCGAAGGAAGAAGCGCTATTATGGGTGATTGCAGTGATAATACTAGACTATACATTGTTCTGTGTTATTATATCGATAATTTGGGCAGCAACAGTGTGATTATATACTAGTTGCTAGGTTCACCTTCTTCGCAGAACGTCAACTTTTCCTTTGTGGCTATGAACCTTGCCATCTGGTTGATGGCGGCCTCGTTTGGCCCTTCGTAGACCCTCACGGCATAGTAGTCGACGGGCACGTCTGCAAGCAGTCTCACGAGCGGACACGTTTCCGCCACGGACACCCTTCTCACGCTTTCCTTGTTGTCCTCCTCCAACGTGAGCTTCTGCAGCACCGCTTCCAAGCTGGCGTCGCTGCTGTACCACTCCCAGCCGGTGAGCTCGCCCTTGTCCTTGCTGTCGATGACGACGATCCGCTCAATGTGCTGCGAGTCCACCACCTCTTTGATCTGCTGCGCAAAGTGGTACTCGTAGCCTGGCAGCACTGGCGAGTGCAGCTGTACCACGCCGGTGTCACTGCTGCCGCTCGCAAGAGCGTGCAGCTCCAGTGGCGAGTGTGTCACTAGCGCACCCGTCGTCACATACGGGTACAAATACGTCGGATCGAGCTTGGTCACAAACGACACGGCGTTGGCACCAAGCAGCTTCTGCACTACCAATTGCGGCACGTTGGAAATGCCAACGGTGGGTATAACAAGCGTCTTCATTGGCTCTAGCGTGTGTGTGTGTGTCTAGGTGGCAATCGCCTTCAATTTTTCAGCTTCCAGCGTGCTCATGACAGCAGCATTCTGCCGTGTGGATATAACGGTTTGTACAATAGCATATCAAGGGTTCCGAACAGCGAAGAAGACGCGTGCATCCATTTAGAGGCTGCTTAATTGTAAGGACGGGACGCCAGCGCTGAGAAACGGGAGCAAAGAGAGTGACCACGTGATTTTGACGTGCTTTCAGTGCTCTGCGGCCTCAAAATCATACTATAAATCGTTTAGCAGTAAATGTAATATCAACTTCAACACCATAATAGAACAAAGATGGAGCACAAAAAAAATTTTTCACTATATAATAGGAGATAGATCAAGCACAGGACTCTCCCTACATAGTACCACCTTCTCTTCAGCACAAATGTCGTTTAACGAATCCGCATCCCTTGAAACGTTGAGAGACGTGCTTTCCAACGCCAACGGAAAGACGCCGCTGGCAGACCGTTTCCGTGCGCTCTTCTACCTGAAGTCGATCGGTAGTGAGGTGGACAGCAACGTGGCCAACGCACAGAAGGCGGTGGAGTACATCGCCACCGCGTTCCTGGACGACTCGGAACTGCTCAAGCACGAGGTGGCGTACTGTCTAGGCCAAACACACAACATGCACGCAGCTCCGATCTTGAGAGAGGTGCTCAAGGACCTGAAGCAGCAGGTGATGGTGAGACACGAGGCCGCAGAGGCGCTCGGTGCCCTAGGTGACAACGACTCGCTCGACTTGCTTATCAACGTCCAGGCAGACCCAAGCGAGCCTGTGGAGATCCAGCAGACATGCGAGTTGGCCATCGAGAGAATCAAGTGGGAGAACTCCAAGTTGAGCAAACAGGAGCTGCTTCAAAAGTCGCTCTACGAGTCTGTGGACCCTGCTCCGCCACTGCCAACCAGTGCTGACAACGACAAGATCGAAAAACTACAACACATACTGAACGACGCCAATGAGCCGCTTTTCCAGAGATACAGAGCCATGTTCAGACTGCGTGACATTGGCACCAACGAAGCATGCAAGGCGCTTGCTTCAGGGTTCAACGACGACAGCGCTCTTTTCAAGCACGAGATCGCATACATCTTTGGCCAAATGTGCAACCCATGCATTGTGCCTGAGCTTATCGAGGTGGTCAAGAGACTTTCCGAAGCTCCTATGGTGAGACACGAGGCCGCTGAAGCGCTTGGCTCCATTGCCACTGACTCCACCTTGCCTGTCTTGAAGGAGTTGCTGAATGACAAGGACCAGGTTGTCAGAGAAAGTGCCATCGTTGCGCTTGACATGTGGGAGTATGAAAACAGTAACGAAGTTGAATACGCCGTTGTTAAATAACCTTTACTTACTTTTGTAATATTTTAATTATACAATTATACCAATATATGCTATTATAATCAACCGAGATCTACATTTCCCTGCATCAATTATTTGTTCTGAACTTGTAGTTACATTTCGGACATGTGTAGAAAACAGTGGCACCTTCGTCAGCTGAACGTAGCTGCAAGGTATGGTACTGCATTTCGTCGTG
This sequence comes from Saturnispora gosingensis, assembly GCA_030570395.1. Lineage (NCBI taxonomy): Eukaryota > Fungi > Ascomycota > Pichiomycetes > Pichiales > Pichiaceae > Saturnispora > Saturnispora gosingensis. The sequence continues at coordinate 806,915 of JAJLVU010000003.1, forward strand.
GCCACATTTCGGACATTTTTCCTTGATAGTGGCTCCGTCTTCCAGCTCGTCTTTCTTCAACGTGGTTTTGACCAGTGACTTCTTTGACTTGAGCGATGATGGAAACGCATCGTTAGCAGTGTGTGTGACAACCTTAAGATTCGAAAACTTTGATGACGGATATGATTTGTGACATACGTTACATATCACCTCCTTCTGATGCGAAACAGAGTCCAACAAATCACCGCAATCGGTACAAAAAATCAAAGATCCAACTACTGACATTTCTTCCTGTTTCAAGCCTCAGACGCTATGGATATATGCAATTTATCAGAAATATAGAAATGAAAATTTTCTCTATAAGGTGAAAAATTTCAAACGTCTTTTTTTTTTCTTGCAGAGGTGTTGAAGAAATGTTCAAAATTTTCTGTTACTAAGAAACCAGTAGTTTCTGTTAGAATATAGCAGTATGAATCAACAGCAGATGCCTATGCCGGACCTATCCAATGCCATCATGGCACAGGATGAAATGGGCAGACCGCTTATCATTGTCCGTGATCAGGGCAACAAACAAAGAGCCAGTGGAGTGGAAGCTATCAAATCAAACATATTGGCAGCTCGTCAAGTGGCGGACATTTTGAGAACCTCATTGGGACCAAGAGGTCTTGACAAGATTCTCATTTCACAAGATGGTGACATCAATATCACTAACGATGGTGCCACCATTTTGTCAGAGATGCAACTCGATAACGAGATCGCAAAGTTGCTAGTGGAATTATCAAAATCTCAAGATGACGAAATTGGTGATGGTACCACTGGTGTGGTCATTTTGGCTGGATCCCTTTTGGACCAAGCACTCAACTTGATTGAAATGGGTATTCACCCAATCAAAGTGGCCAATGGTTACGAGAAGGCTTGTGAAATCGTCGTCAACCACTTGGACGAGATCTCAGACTCAATCAACATCGATTTTGAAAATTTGGAAAACAACCTTCTGGAATCAAGCGACCTTTTCAAAGCAGCCAAGACTTCCCTTGGCTCTAAAATTGTCAACAAGAATCACAACCAGTTTGCCAAGATGGCAGTTGAATCCATCTTAAAGGTGGCTAACCTTGACAGAAACGATGTCGATTTTGAACTGATTAAGTCAGAAGGTAAGCTTGGTGGATCCATTGCTGATTCAAAGACCATCAATGGTGTCTGTATTGACAAGGACTTCTCTCACCCTCAAATGCCAAAGGTCATTAACAATGCCAAAATTGCTATTTTGACGTGTCCATTCGAGCCACCAAAGCCAAAGACAAAGCATAAATTGGAAATATCTGAAGTGGAAGAGTTCAAGAACCTACAAGAGTACGAAAGATCAAAATTCACCGAAATGATCAGGTCAATCAAAGATGCAGGTGCCAATTTGGTTATCTGTCAATGGGGGTTTGATGATGAAGCCAACCATTTGCTTTTAGTTAACGATTTACCAGCTGTGAGATGGGTCGGCGGTGGAGACATTGAATCCATTGCCATTGCAACCAAGGGTTGTATCGTTTCAAGGTTCGAAGATTTAACGGCTGACAAACTAGGACATGCTGACAAAGTGTACGAAATGGAATTTGGTACTACCAGAGACAAGATGATCATCATTGAAAACAAAGAAGACAACAAAGCCAGTAAATCCAAGGTCAACACCGTGACAAATTTAATCAGAGGTTCGAACAAAATGATTGTTGACGAATCTATCAGGGCGCTTCACGATTCACTCTGTGTTGTCAGAAACTTAATCAAGGACAACAGAATCGTTTATGGTGGTGGTTCGGTTGAAACTTCCTGCTCGTTGAAGATGTCTGAAGAAGCTGACAAGCAAACAGGTATTGACCAGTACGCTTTCCGTGCCTTTTCTCAAGCTCTTGATATCATCCCAATGTCTCTTTCAGAAAACTCTGGTTACAATCCGATTGAAGAACTAACAAAATTGAAAGCAGAACAAATATCTAAGAAAAATACACACCTTGGTATCGACTGCCTTGGTAATGGTAGCAATGATATGAAGGACTTGTTTGTCATTGAAACCCTTATTGGTAAAAGACAGCAAATCCTTTTAGCGACCCAATTAACCCGTATGATCTTAAAGATCAATAATGTCATCATTACTGGCAAAAACAACTACTAAACTAATCTTTATTATCTTTATAAAACTTCTCTATAACTTTTGGATCATAAAAGCTTTGCCATATTCTACGTGTGCTTGCAAACTCTCTACGACTTTCGTTCAAACGACTCAGTGATCGCTCTAATCTCTCCATTTCCCGGATAAAATGATTCATCTCCACAGCAATTTCATCATGCAACTCTTCTCGTACTTTCAAGAACATCAAAGACGGTGTTTCTTTCTCCTCCTCATTACTGCTACTGTTGCTTTGTGACATTTTAAACACTTTTGTTGACAAAGATAGTGTGCAGTGGCGGTCTCTTTTTTTTTCATCTGCATGTATAACAGATTCCTTTATCATCAACTAACACCATCCACTCCCGCCTTTAAAATTTTGCACTAGGGAGAAGATACTAAGAGTGGAACAATGTTGAAACATTACATTTCACGCCAACGTTATCCATTGGTTTGGAAAAGATCAGTTGCTTCTGCTTCGGTGCCTCCAAATGTTTCAGAGGTAAAGAATGTAGTTAATGAAACCACCATTATTGAAATCACACAGTCAGGAGAGGAAACCAATGTTTCCAATACAGGGTTTATTTTGAAAGCAAAGGATAAAACTACGCTTTACATTGATCACATTTGTTTTCCAAAGGAATCTAAATGGGATCCAATGCAATACGTAACTCCGTTATTTTTCCCAACTACACAAGATTCAGTTACTCAGTATGTCAAGACTTTAACTACTGGTTATGACAATGTAGAGATTGTTCCAGTCCCAAGAGATGGAGGTGCTTTTGTTACGCTCAAAATGCCTGCTGCGACTACTCAAAAGCTGTACAACAAATCAGTTATTTATAACATTGACGAGAAAGTAAGACTGTCACACAGATTTTTATTGAAGCCAGGTATCTATCCAGTTAAGGGTATTCCTTGGGTTGAAGATTTAGGCAGATACCCATCGAAGAGCTTGAAAGTGAAGTTTCAAGGTGATATCTTGTCACAGGAATCCTTATATGCAATGTTTAGAAGATACGGTAAAATTGCAGATATTGTCATTCCAAAGCCTGGAGATGCAGATCAAACTGCCATCATCACTTACTGGTCTCTTAGATCAGCTATTTCTGCAAGGCATTGTTTAACTGGTGTTGACGTTGGAGGCACTATCATCCACATTCACTATAAAAGAAGACAAAGTGAAAATATCCTGATAACTTTTGTTAGAGATCACTCTAGAATAGCAATTCCACTGATTTTGGGTATCATTGCTGCTATGGCCGTTTTGATTTTTGACCCAATTAGAGCATGGTTTATCAAGGAAAAGATTAAAGGTGAATTTGATTGGAATAGGAACCAATATTGGCAAGGACTTTGGAAGAGCTACATAACTACCAGAGACAAGGTCAAAGGTCTATTGAACATGAAAAACAGTGAGAATGGAGAATGGGCTTTGTGGTCAGATATTGCAGATTTAATGGCAGAACGTAAAAATATTGCTCGTGAAGTCAGACTTTGGCTTGAAGAAAATGTGAACAGTATGATTGTTATTCAAGGCCCTGCTGGTAGTGGTAAAAGAAACTTGGTGAATAATATGGTTTTAGAGGATCGTGATAATGTACTATATCTGGATTGTGAAAATATCATTAAATCACGTAAAGATTATCAAGTTATTCAAAATATGGCACATGAACTAGGTTACTTTCCAGTCTTTTCCTTCATAACAAGTATTTCTAGTTTCATTGATTTGTTTGTGAAAAGTTTAACTGGTCAAAATGCTGGACTGTCTGAAACAAAAGAAAGTCAAACCCAAAGCATGTTGACACTTTCGGTGGCATCCATCAGAGATTTGGCACTACAAGATTACTATAAGCTTTTATCATCAAATGAGGACTTTCATATGAAGGAAGAAGATTATTTACAACAGAATCCAAAGGCCAAACCTGTTATTGTCATTGATAGATTCCAGGCCGCCAGAAAGAAGAATCAAGCAAATGCTTTTATTTATAAGCAGTTAGCTGAATGGGCTTCTAACCTAGTTCAATTGAATATTGCACACGTCATTTTTATTACGGATGATGTTGGGGCTCTTCAAGAATTGGTTACATCGTTACCAAGTTCACCATTGAAAAGAATTGTTTTGTCAGACGCATCTCCTCTTGCCTCGCAGATGTATGTCAAACATGCTTTACAAACCTCATCTTCTTCGCATAAAGATGACGAAAAGAATGATGACACACAAAGCTTCATGACACCTGAGATGGAAAATGAATTGAACGAATACAGTATCAAATTAGGGGGACGCATGAGAGATTTGCAGATGTTTGTTAGACGTATTAAATCTGGAGACTCTCCAAAGGAAGCGTTGGAAGGATTAACTCAACAAGCTGTTGAGCAGTTATCGCAGGTTTTCCTTACATCCAAGGAAGACTACGGTTTCAGCGTCTCACAGGCATGGCAAGTTATCAAACTATTATCAGCGAAGGAATCAGTTTCGTACGAGCAGGTGTTCCTGTTGCCAATGTTTAAAAAGGATACTGTTAAAATTCTACAAAACATGGAGAATGTTGAATTAGTCAGATTAGTGAGACATGAGGGTGTTGTTACCGATATAGTACCTGCCAAGCCTTTGTTTACCACTGCATTTAAGAGAATGGTTGATGATCCACAAATATTCAGAGCTATGGAAAAGGAATGCTTGATGGGTATGATTGAATTTGAAAATAACAGAATCAAAAAATTTCTGGAAGAGTTGAAGGGATTTAAAGAAGTTCCAGAACCAAAATTGTTCAAAGAGAGGCTTCAATATCTTGGAAATAAAATTGAAACCTGTTCAAAGGTAGTGAGTGACTGTGAAACTAAGATGGTTCGTCTTCAGTAGATACAAACCCAACAATAAATAACTAAATTCCAAAACTATATTATATATTCCTACTCAATTTATATGTTACATGTTCTAAAAATTACTTGTTTATACTTTTATATATACATTCATGGATTTACAATGAATATGCCTACTTTAACTTGTCGTTGCACTGATGTTACAACAGTGAGTTTAGTTACGTAAGCATTATGCATTCAAGGAAAATCAACTGGAAAAAAAAAATGATGAAAAAAGTTGGACATTTTTCAACATAGTATTTTGTAAGATAATTGACATGTTTTCAAGAATATTAAGAACACGTTCGTTATCTACGACACGTTTTGCACTGCAAAAGACAGCTGCGGCTAAAAATCTTGATTTGGAGCTACAAAAAGCACAAAAGAACACACAATTATCACTTTCATCAAACGAGTTAATCTACCGTCCTGAATTATGGAAAGGACTACCATCAAACGTTGTGGTTCAGCTTTATCGTGCTAGAGTGATTGCTCTTGGTAAAAGCTATCGTCGCTCGCAAGCAGAATTGGATGCTATTTTAGAAACAGCTAAAAATCCACTTGAAGCAAACGTCCTTTACAACATCTACAATTCCACAGAAGCCGACGTTTATCAAGCGGATACAGACACAGATTATGAAAATTACATTGTCGAAGGTGAGTACATGGAAGACAAGATGGAACCATTTGAGTTTGATGAGTATCCTACATCTGCACAGGACATTGTTAGAGATTTCAGAGATGTCATGGAGTTCAATAGAAAGGCTGCATTTGAGTTACCACAATTAGCAAAGTTTAAGCAAGAGTACACGCCAGTTGATCAAAAGACGAACCCTATTACGTACAAATACACTCGATACATTGGTGAATCGCACCCAGCTGAAAGAAAGGTGACGGTTCAGTTCAAGGTTTCCGATTTAGGATTGAACAAACTTGAATCGCATAAACTTAAGCTTCTAGCTGCGCAAAGATACAACCATATTGATGATGTTTTACTGATGTCTAGTGACAAATACCTTGAACCAGCACAAAATGCAAGCTTCTTATCTGATATTATCGATGATTTGATTAAAGAATCCAAAACTAATCCGGAAGAATTTAAGGATGTTCCACTAGACAAAAGACACACAGAGTCCAAGCTTTTGAAAAAGCAAAGAAAGAACAAAAAGATCATTCCATTTCCTAAGGAATGGGAAAGACCTATCGCTGATTCTGACAGAACAATCAAGCTTGATGACTTTGTTCCAAACATGAAGCAATAATAGATAATTATGCTTTCCTCGATTTCTGTAAATATATAACTGTTTATTCATATAACTTTAGCTACTAAGTTCTTTTGAAGTATCATTTGATAAATGCTGAGCATCATTCTGTAAATACTGTAAGCGGAAAAAAAAGTTGAAAAAATAGTGGCAGTAGAGTGTCAAGAGAAGTAACATAATTGACATTCCCTTTTTAGACTTGAACAAAAGATTTAAGAAGAGCTATGGGCGTAGCAAGACGGCGTGTTGGGAACAGGAGTGGACATATTAGCAATTGCGAGCTACTATCAAGCTTGGAAGATGTCTTGAAAGTGTCAAACTTAACACTGGATAAAATAAATGGTAAAGTCAACGGAAAGGGTCCGTCGGTACCTATTGACAATGATACCAAGGATCAGCTAGAAATATTACTAGTTAAGCTGCTAGGAGATATTGAAGATAGTATCCACGACGAAAAAGCATTGAACAAACTGAAGATATCCTCCCAAAATTCTGTCGATGAATTACTAACCTCAAGTGCAAATGAAGCTGGTCTAGGAAGCGACACTGGGGAGGAGGGAGATAAAAAAGAGGATATCAAGGAATCAGAGGAAGCTCCAATCATATCTTCGGGTGAAGAGATTAGCCCAAAAGCAAATAAAAACGAAAACCATACAGATAACAATAAAGATAACACTGAAAGCAATGTTTCTGAAACTAATGCCAGTAACGATGATAATTCAAACAATAAAAACAGTAGCGATAAAGATATCGAACCAATTATGAACCTTAAACGAGATCGTTCAGTGGACATTTCCAAAGAAGATGACGAAGATGAAGATGACGACGATGAGAGTAATACACGAACCCGAAAAAAATCAAAGATAAAGATTGAAAACGATGAAGATGAAGACTTTGAAGCAACTGTAAATTCCAATAAAAACAAACAAAATGAGGCCCCAATTGAAATCAAAGAGGAATCTCTTACTAAAACTGACGATAATGATAATATGAAAAATGAAGAGCTCAAACAAGAGGATTATGAAACTGACAAATTGATGACTGAAGATACACCAAAGAATGTACCCTCAATATATGATTCGATACCTGAGCCAAATTTCGATATGCACCACTTGGTTGAATCAATGAGTAAAATATTAGAGTTATATGACGAAGAGAAGAATAAAACTACAGCAAAGGATTTTTCTGAATATTGGCGTCGTAAATGTGCTGTCTCACATTATCCTTCGACGGATTTGAAAGATGAATTACCAGGTGAAATTCCAATGACTGATTTTTCAGGACCGAAACCTGGTAACCAAATCTCATTTACAACGTTCATGGGCTACGTTGAAGGTTTTTTTAGAAACTTCAACGAAGATGATCTAAGATGGTTGAGACAAAAAACCATTCATTCGACACGATTATGTTCAGCAGTTAATGCACCAGAGATAGGACCAGATGGCAACAAAATATTGACTGGAAATGTACAGCCATATGATCCAAAGAAGGATCCACAATACATTCCACCATTAGGACCAAGTTATCATGACGTTTGGCAAGCGGAAAGTGAAGGAAAACAAATCAGATTAAGCAAGTTACAGTTAAACAATGGTTTGAGAATCAAAAAACAATTGTGTTTACCTATTGGAGATAGTAGTGCAATTGAAAATAGTTGTGATGATAATGGTACGAAGGTTAGTGCAGGTCCATTAACGTCTAGACTATTGAGTGCATTAGTTCCCGACGATGAAGTTATTACAAAAGATTTTTTTTCAAAAGAGGATAACATTGAAGAAATTAGTAATCCCAATGGAATGACATTTGATCAAATAGAAGAAAAATTGAAAAGAGAGTTGAACTATGTTGGAGTTTTTTTAAATGTTAGACAGAAGTTAAATGATGACTCTTGGGATCAGGATTGGGGGATATATAAAGAGGATGATGAAATTTCACGAGAAATACGAAAATTGCAAAAGGAATTAAAGGAGACCCAAGCCAGAAACAATACACGTAAGAACGTATTAATACCAAAGGTGAAAGAACAAATTGCATGGCAAGAGTATATGATGATTGTTGAAGATTTAGATAAGCAGGTTGAGCAGCATTATAGGAGAAGACTTGGAGTTATACCCAAGAAAAATGCAAAAAAGAAAGTAAATGATGAAAAGGAAGACAACACGCATTTGATAACCAATGCGTCGTTTATTGGTTTATTAGAAAAGCGTAAAAGGTGGATTGAAAAGATTGGACCATTATTCAAGTCAAATATCGAAATGCGCCATATGCCAGAAGAACCTATTTTCAAAGAGGCATTAGAAGAGCTAGAAAAGGAAAGAGAAGGTCTTGGAGAAGAAGGAGACGAAGAAGGAGATGAAGCTGATCAAGGGAGTGGTGACGACGAAGTCAATGCTGATCAATTATGAATATACAAAATAAATATTCGTTTACTTAGTTTTGAACTGAAAGACAGTTTTTTTTTTTATGTTTTAAATTACGAAAATTGTGTACACTAATATTAAAAGATAAAACCTTGTAAGGCAAAGTCTCTAACGTGTGAAATCACAGTATTTATATATTGCACTACAATTAATGGTAGTAAAATGGAAGAATTAGTTGGTGGAAATCCTTATACTTTCAATGACAGACAATCGGAACAGTTTAAAACATTGGTAAATGTTTTGAGAGGAGGACGATACATTGTGGAATTTGACGAGTTGAAAAGCGCACTCAATTCTGAACTGAGTGACCTGGATTTGCTCCTTTTGCTATTAGAGCTGAATTCAACAGAGAATTTGAAGTTTTTGATTGATGAAAAAGAAAGACTGATTAAAGTCACTAAAAATTACAGCATAAGTGATTACGAAGACCTTGAAGAAACTAAAAAGGTTTTGATTGGATTTAATACAAGAATAGTTAAGAGCCTCAACGAATCGTAGATATAATAAATACTATGAAGTTAGGGATAAGACAATCATGAAAAAAAACCTTACCCAATAAGTTGGATTCTTGAGCCTGATGGAAAGCATGCAAGTCCTACGTACTCATCTCTGAAATTGTTACTAATTGAGCTGAATTGACTTGATGGAAAAATAAACTGGGAATTACAAATGTTCAAAGACACGCTACATGTTGGTAGCACCACTGGTAGTACTGATATTAACTAGAAAGAAAAAGAGCCCTCGTCGAAACTCTGATTGTGTGTTATAGGGTATGTATCAAACAAACTAGAAAACTGCAATAATAATAAAAGAGTAGTGGACTGAAACATAATAATGGCATATATAAACAGTATTAAAAATGGAGACTCATTCAAGCTTTCCATAACTTCTTCAAAACGCCGTAAACACCTTCGTCGTTTTCCTGTTCAATTTTGTAGATACCATAACCGCAGACGGCAGTACCAAAGGTGAGAAGTCCCATGATAAAAGTGTGGATGCCACCGTAAACTCTCTTTGGGATGTAGTCAATGATACATGATTGGAAACCAGCGTAACAGTGGTAGAGGAGAAGAGAAGACATGGCAGCGTCTGCAATATTGGAGGTGTTACCGGTAACCAAAGGTGTGATCATAAGTGGTGCCATGCAAATGGTGACGACTCTTTCGAAAGTCCAGTGCTTGGATCCATGCAGTGAGTTTGGTGGTGGTGGCACATATGCATCGTTCACTGTACCAACAATGTTACCTGGAGGTTGTGGAATAGTCTTTAAGAACGGACGAATGGTCATAGTTTGCAGCAATGACTTTCTGGAGAAGCCAAGACCGACACGGGTGGTTTGCGTGAGCATGTTTTATGTTATTATGATCTATTCAATTAACTGATATATCTATGTGAACGCTGCTGGATATATCCTATTATTTTTGATAATATTCAATATATAACAATTACTAGTAAGCAACTTGTGAATAATGATTGGCTTAGAAAGGTGAGAAAATTTATGCTGGTAGTTTCCGATCTCGGAGATTTTTGGGTATTATACTTTTCATTTTTTATAGGGGAAAAAAAAACATTCGAAAAAAAAAAGCATGCGCCACACCAATATTCACCAGCCACTGTATTACGTAAGAAACATTACGTAATACAAAGTGGCTGGTGTTTGTGGCTGGTGTATTTTTACAATTTCAAAAAAAATTTTTGAGGTTCGTCAATATCATAAAAAACGTTGGTGGTTTTTCGCAGCCTTGCTGAGATTAATTATATACCGAGAAATTCCTTATATAGTTAAAGTGGCAGTTGAGTTATACAAAATTGAATATTATCGGAACAATAGCCATAGCCAGACAAGAGCACTAGCAGTGAAAGTATAATGGAAATAGCAAGAACAAGTCAAGAGGAAACAGAGAAACAGACAGAAATTGCGCCTATATATGACGTAAATAACGTACCACTGAATTATATTGTGGTTATTGATTCGGGATCAAAGGGCACGAGAGCATTTATCTACGGGTGGAAGACACCGGAGTCGATTGAAGACGGTGTCAGGATATTATATGAAGAGCACTGGAACAAGAAGGTGCAACCGAGTATTGACAATTTGGTTTTGAACTATTGGAACGACAATGGCAACTTAGAACTGTATTTTGACCACTTGATGTACAATATCTACAAGATCATCCCAAGGGAGCAGCATTTTAGGACGCCTATATTCTTTCACGGCACAGCAGGACTGAGGATCTTGAAGCCTAAGCTCCAAAATAAGGTGATAGATAAAATATGCACTTACCTGCAGTCAGAGACCGACTTTTTCTTGCCGGACTGTCAATCTCACGTCAACATTATCAGTGGAGAGACTGAAGCGTTGTACAGTTGGGTGACTGTTAACTATTTGAAACTGCAGGTGGCAACCGAGAAGGTAAAGTCGTTTGGAGTGTTTGCTCTTGGTGGGGGATCGGCGCAGATTGCGTTCGAGCCAAGCACAATCAACGTCAAAGATCAAATCCAAAACAAGCTGCTTTACAGTTTGAATAACTTACCTCTTTCCGCCGAATCCACTAAAGGAGACCATCAGCTTTATCTCGATTCTTTCGTGAAACTAGGCTTCAATCACTTCCATCAGGCATACTTGAAAATGCTTGTGGAACTAAACAATTATCAGGCTGATTTTCATGACCCTTGTTTGCCAGACCTGTTTACCAAGAAAATCATAATTGACAAATCAAAATATACGTTGCAGGGTACTGGAGATTTCAGCAAATGCCAGTCTCTAATTAATCAATTGTTTTCAAGAAACATTAACAATAAGTCAAACAAAGTGCTTAAGGACCATGCTCCGCCTTTGAGTTTTAACGATATTGGTAGTATAAATTATATTGCAGTAACTGGTTACTGGGATACAGTTTCGAAACTGTTAGATTTAAAAGACACCAGTGTCAAATACAACTACGATTCTTTGCTTCATGAAACAAAAAAAGTCTGCTCAATGGATATTCAAGAGTTGCTTTCTTCCAAATACTCCTCTTTAGCTGAAAAAGAGTTCATCAATCTTTGTTTCAAATCAAACTATATTTTGGAGATCGTAGAAAATGGACTGAACAAAGAAAGTACAGAAATCAAAAACTTGATTGTAAATGATCGAATGGGCTCAGACAACACAAAATTTTCATGGACCCTTGGTAAAGCATACCTATATGCGGTGGACGAATTTAATAGATTACATAATTTGCCGAGAACTTCCTTCAGCAAGAACATATTACCAACTTTGTTTCAATATGGTTCTGAACAGGAGAATGTAGATGCAAGACCTAAATTTGAGCTGTTTGACACTTATGAAGATTACTTTTTGAACTTCAATGACAATAATGAAGATGAGGACAATGGAGTTGCTGATAATTACATAAATGATGATAGGGCAGAGGACTCGGATTGGTCATCCTGGTGGAGTGGGGGGCACTACTTCAACTCCACAGTTTCGATTGATTACGATGATGGCACCGTTTACGACGATGAAATGGATGATAGTGAAACTATCAAACCAAATAATTTGAGCTCATCAAACAAGCTGTTTTCGGTATTCCTTACAGTAGTATTACTGCTATTCGTATTCAAGAAACCAGTGCAAAAGATGCTACTCTATATTATCAAGTTGATCAAATTCAAGATTGGTAAAGTAAGAGCAAGAAACAAAAGATACTATTATCTAAATAATGATGCTGACTTTGACGATGAGTATAACATCGAGGGAAATATTATCGGAGATAATGTTAACAATAAATACAATAAGAAATATACCAATATTCATGATGTGGAAACCATTCCATACTACAGCAATGATATTAATATTAATGATAATAATAATGATAATACTAATAATAATAATAATAATAACAATAATAAAAGTAATAATAAAAATAATAATTTATCAAATTCAGATGGAATTGATGATATGCATTTAGATTTTACAAACATTACCAGAAGAGACATTGAGTTGAAAACATTTGACAAAAATGATGATGGAATTAATACCAGTAAAGATGAAGAAGATAATAACGATAGTAATAGTAATGACAATAATGACGATGAAAATGGTATTGATAGTGAAGTAGAGTTTTCAGATTTAGATGATGGATGGGACTCAGATGGTATTGAAAGAGCAGTTTAAAACTATAACATAATAAATAAACCTATAACATAAGTAGATGAGAAAGTCTGTTGTATAATAAATTTTGTAGCTATGATTGAACATTAATATGCCAACTTCTTAAATCTTCTCTTACTTGAGTTTCACTTAGTGGTTTGACTCTATTATTGAGATTTCGTGAATTTTTGCCGGTGTAATATTGATAACGACTGTCATCTTCGTTTTTTTGTTCTTCTTCATCGTCATCAACATTTTGAATAATTATTCCCTTATCTGTTTTATTGAACTGGAAAGTGTCTTCTTCAGCATCAAATTCAGCCCACTCATCTTCATCGTCGCTGATTATGTTATTTTTGTTAGATGAGTTTTTCTTACCTTCGTGAGCATCATTGTTGAATTTGTCCCAATACTCAGCTTGGATAACGTCGACCATATCGAAACCTTCATCATTCTTTTTCCAACCATTCCCGTTTCTTTCGACAATGTCTTTGATGCACTCAACAGGAGTAAATTCGTCGTAGTTGTGTTCTTCCAATTGCCATGTAAAGCGGTAAGTCTTATTGAAGAGGTTATTTAAGATATCACAAGAGTCGCCGTTAATTGAGTCCTCTAAGGCATCTATCATCATGGAGTGGGTATCATTTAATTGTTTCGAAAACAGTTGGTTGTTTGAAGAGTTTGCATTTCCCAACGGAGAAGACGGACTCTTCATCTGAAATTTATTCGGAGTCAGCTTATCAATGAGGGGCAATTCATTGTCGAGAGGGGGTGAGATTTCATCTGGTTGTCTTTTTGCAAACTGCGGAAACGTGGGAGACTCTATGAGAGTATGGCGACTATTTGACAGTCTGGTTTTATCCAAAAGTGACGAATCCGTCGTCTCTGTTGGTCTTTTCACGATGATTGACAGCTTGGCGATGGCATTGGCTTTAGAATTTTCGAGTAGGTACTTGTCGACTCCAGCCTTGCTTTTGTTGAAGAACTCCACCAGGTTGATCGTCAAGTCACCTAGCTTTTCGCCTTTAGGGTTTGTTGGTGATTTAATGTAGAAGTTGATGTAGATCAGCTTCTCCTGCAAGTTACCCCCCTTATCAATTGATGCCTTGAAATTGAACGAGTATGTTTTCTGTGTAAATGTCGCCTTGTGGTTTTCCACTGGGATCACGTCCGTTCGAATCTTGGGGTGCTGGCAAGAGTGCGTTTCAGCAACTATGGCAAAGCATTTGAACGAATCGAAATGAGGGATATTTGAAAGCTCTTGAATTCTAATAACAACTGCTAACGTGACGCTCTTCATGATACAACCCAGGCACTATTGATATGACTGCTATGTTAGGTGTTTTTGTTCTTCCTTTTTACACAGCTCTATGGGCCTCTGTTACTATACCCGGATAGGTTATCTATGAGAGAGGAGAGAAACTTTCTCAAGAGAATTCGCGCTCAGAAAAACTTTTTTTTTTCTTTTTTCAAAAGCCCTACAGCAAGTGGTGTTTAAATATAGGGCGCAGTAGATTCTAGCATGCACATTCAACCTGTTTCACACACTTGAACACTCGTCCTCAATCATGTCCTCATTCGTTGTGACACTTCTAGTATGGTATTACTAATTGCTGATCTTCGCAAATATTTTTTTCCCCAATTCGCGCCTCTTTTTAAATTTTTCTTCTCATCCTCAGGTTTTGTCGCGAGTATAAAAGGAGCAGTCCTCGCCGCCATTTTTTCAAGGGCGGCCTGCAAAGAAGTGCACAGCCAGGAAATGGAATCGTTCAGATTGCCAACCACTGCGGCTCAGGCCAAGGTGTTCATGGAGGATAAGTTTGCGTATCCAACTACGCAACCGAGCGAGGGAGTGAAGACAGAAGAAGGGGATCTCTTAAATGAGACAACTCCGCTAAAGGCCGCAACAGCAACAACAGCAAGCATAGGTAAAGAAGAATTTATGGAAGCGAAGAATGAGCCTAGTGAAGATGTAGTAGTGGAGGGCGAGAACTCAGAAGACACAGCAGCGAGCGGGATAGTGCCTACGCTACAGAATATTGTGGCAACAGTGAACTTGGACTGCAGATTGGACTTGAAGACAATTGCATTGCATGCGCGTAACGCAGAGTACAATCCCAAGCGATTTGCGGCAGTGATCATGAGAATCAGGGAGCCAAAGACCACGGCGTTGATCTTTGCTTCTGGTAAGATGGTGGTGACGGGTGCGAAGTCCGAAGACGACTCGAAGCTCGCTGCGAGAAAGTATGCGAGAATCATCCAGAAGCTTGGATTCAATGCCAAGTTCACCGACTTCAAGATCCAGAATATTGTGGGCTCATGTGACGTGAAGTTCCCTATCAGACTCGAGGGACTCGCCTATGCGCACGGAACTTTCTCGTCGTACGAACCGGAGCTATTCCCCGGTTTGATCTATAGAATGGTGAAGCCGAAAATCGTGTTGTTGATTTTCGTCTCAGGTAAGATTGTCCTCACCGGTGCGAAGCACAGAGAGGAGATTTACAAGGCCTTTGAGGCTATCTATCCGGTGTTGAGCGAATACCGTAAAAGATAGCCCAAGGAATGTATTTTCATGCAAGAAGAAAAGTAAGGAAAAAAAATCGAAAAAGGAACAACTATCAAACTTCAACTTTTAGGGGGATACACATATTGAATTAAGTTGCAAAGATACTCTAGTATTAATCTTTAACTTCAGGGAAGGCTCTTTATATTTGTAATAACTTTTGTACATTAACATACTATAAAATCACAGCTGCTGCTATGCGGTTACGTAATGATTGTGCTTCCACTGTGGCCAAAAAAATTTTTTAAGGAAGGCCAATTTCAAATTTCTTTGCCTCTCTACATATAGGTAAATTAGTGATAGAAAGGAATGACAAAAGAAACAGGCAAGAGACCAGTATCGCCATCGGTACTTCATGAGCCAGGGTCTAGTACCGGGATTGGGGAAGAGATCATAGCAAACGGTGTACACAATCTGAATATAGACTCACATTTGACTCCGGCTAGGCCTTCATTCAAAAAAACGCCAAGTTCAGGCAGATTTGCACAGCTGCCGCAGTTGGAGACGGTGTTTAACGAAACCAACACAAAGAGAGACCCGCTTGTGACGCCAACATCGATATTGACATCAAATTCGCAGGCCAATGTTAACGTCAGCCAAAATAGCCAAGTACAGCCAATAACATCAACTCCATTATCAGCCTCTTCTTCAAGACAAGGCTCTATTTCGTTTCAGGTCGACGAGAATCAGAAAGTGCACAGAGGGTCCATATCCGCTAGACCCAGTACCACCAAAATTCCGCTATATGACACGCCGCAGTCTGGCATACCTTCAAGCAGAACGCCTTCTAACACCAAAATGCCAGTTTCGTTTCTGATTGGCAGCTCAAGCAACAACATCAGCAACCTCGCTGATTCCTCTTCTAAAATGAAATCTCCGAAATTGGAAGACCAGAAGCAGCAGTCGCATCCTCAGTATTCTCAATTAGTTCAGCCACTGCAGGCCTCGAACCAGCAAATGCACTTTGAACAAAGTTTAGAGCAAATTGCCACCATCAATAATAGTCTTTTACAGCATCAACAACAACAGCAGCAGCAGCAGCAGCAAGCAAAGAAACCTGCCACCAATGTTTCATTTGATATGAGTACCGCTAGCAACATCAAAACTCCAATCACTTCACCACCATCCATGGCAGCTCAGCACATCATTACGTCCCCTCAAGTCTCGTCGCTTGACACACCAATTAGCATACATTCAAATACGTCCAACGTATCAGTCAAGGACACCAAAAAGAAAACAACAGTCACAGCAAAGACAGTGGTAACAGAGCCTTCAGGTCCGCCAGTGCCATTCACAGAATATTTCAGTAAAGAAGATGATGGTAAAATTCACATATTACTTGGTGCCAGTGGATCAGTGGCAACTATAAAAATTCCCTTGATCATTGATAAGCTTTTCAAAATTTATGGGGTCGATAAAGTTAGCATTCAATTAGTTGTTACAGAGTCTGCTGAGCACTTTCTTAGAGGTTTGAAAATAAGTACTGAAGTTAAGATATGGAGAGAGAACGAAGAATGGGCTATCAACAAAACAAGACCTGGTGATCCTATATTGCATTTAGAGCTCAGAAAATGGGCTGACATATTTGTTATAGCTCCATTGAGTGCAAACTCTTTAGCAAAAATTGCCAATGGGTTGGCAGATAACTTACTAACGTCAATTATCAGAGTTTGGAACCCTTCGGTACCAATAATAATGGCTCCTGCGATGAACACTTTTATGTACAAGCATCCTGTGACGAAGAAACACTTAACCGTTTTGAAAGAAGATTTTGTGTTTGCGGAGGTTTTAACACCAATTGAAAAGGTTTTGGTTTGTGGTGATATTGGTATGGGTGGGATGAGAGAATGGAGTGAGATCGTTGATATAACGGTGAGAAAAATCAAGGTCATACAGAAGAAGAAATTAGAAGCTATTAGGGAACAAGAGGGTGAAGTAAATGAAGTTGGAGAAGTAGTCAAGAAAGGAGATGATGATGAGGATGATGAGGATGAAGATGATGAAGATGAAGATTACGATGATGAGGAAGATGATGAGGAGGATGATGACGATGATGATGACGATGATGATGACGATGAGGACTATGATGAAGAAGATGATGAGGATGAGGAAGAAGACGATTACGATGAAGACGATGATGAGGACGATGATGAGGACGATGATGAAGACAACTTTGTTGAAGCACAAGAAGCACTAAATGAATCCAGAATAGAAGATGATCTGCCTAATCCAAAGTCACCATCAATCAATCCTTACATACTGAAATGTAATGGAGGGGAAGTTGAACGATTAGAAATAGATAAAGGGTATCATAGTGATAACAGTTTATATAAAACAAAAAATATAGGATAACCAAGGGAATGAGGGTATTCTTTTGTTATTTACTTTTTTAACGGTTAATAAAGTACCATAATGTGAGGCAATTCGAGTAGATGAAGAGAATATTGACAATTCTTAGTGTGTTGAAAATATCACAAACGCATTAATGATTTTTTTTGTGATAAATCTATCGTTAAAACCTAACTTTTGATTATATGATACGAACGAAGTTAAAATATGTTTTATATCCATTGGGTATCTACACAACATATGTTGGGGTAACTCATATGATAACAACAAGAGAAATTAAGTCAAGATCAAAAAAGAACCTAGAAGGTGATGAACAGTACGGAGTTTTGAAGGTTTTGGGTAGGTACGAAAATCCATTTTTGGAATATAGGCCACAGACGATATACGAATTTCTACTAATGAGAGTAATAGAGATTTGGAAAGGAGAGCACGGAGCACTGCATGAAGATATTAAAACTAGGAAGGAACTTATTGGATGGGAAAGAGTTGATTTGAAAATTTTCAAAGAGATTAATGTGTACAAGAATGTCTTGACCTATACATGGATTGGACAATCATGCGCTATAGTCACTTTACCAAATGAAGGGCCAAAAATATTGCTAGATCCGTTGTTTGAATCAAATTTATTAACGAAGCTTGGCCCAAAAAGAATTTTACCAATACCCATCACTTTAAATGAGATCTTGGATAATCAATTGGTAGACTACGTAGTTGTTTCTCATGATCATCCTGACCATCTAGAAAAAGAAGCAGTCATGCAAATAGGAAATCAGTGTAAATGGGTAGTACCAATGGGTGTTGGTAGCTATTTAAAAAGTAATGGCGTTGATAAAGATAAGATAGTGGAAATGGTATGGTGGGATAGAGTTGAGTTACATAGCAAGAACTCAACGGATAAGTATGAGATAGTTTGTTTACCAGCGATGCATTGGTCAGGTCGATTAATTTACGATTCAAACTTAACATTGTGGAGTTCATTCTTGATTCTTAGAAATAACAAGTCTATATTCTATCATGCAGGAGATACAGGTTATACAACACCTTTGTTCGAAAAAATCAATGAATTATTTGGACCAACACTATTTGCAGCGTTACCAATTGGACAGTATTGCCCAGAGTGGCACCAAAGTCCTAGACATATTGGACCTAAAGACGCTATCAAAATTTGCGATGAAATGAAGATCAAGAATATGATTGGAGTTCATTGGGGTACATTTGTTTTAAGCTCTGAGAAGTACTGGGAGCCTGGCCATTTGTTGAACCAACTAAAAGAAAATTACACAGGAGACTGTGAAATAATTGTACCAAAGTTAGGATCAACAATAGTTGTAAAAGATGATTAAAAGATGATAATAAATAATAAACTAAATACAACAAATTATCATGTATATATACAAATAACAAACATATAAAAGTTTTGTCTATACTGTTTTAACAATCGATAAAAATTCTTCCCATTCTTTATCTTTGATCGAGAATGAATGACTTGACCCTGGAAATTTTCTTGATTTGACATCAGAACCGTATAAATCAATAGCAGCTCTACCAATTTTGAACAAATCTGTATACTGGTTAACAAATTTTGGCTGATGTCTTATTGAGTCTTTTGTTTTTGTTATGATGGTTTGGTCGCTTGGAAGATATCTTGATAAATTGTTACTGGTTTTAGTTTCTATTGACGAGAGTGAATCATTCTCGTCAATCTCAACTTCACTCATACCTAATAAATCACTAATAACTAAAACTTGACCGCTCGTACCATTACCTGCACCAATTCCAATTGTTAAAATGTTCAAATCATTCGTTATAAATTCCGCAACTTTTGAAGGGATGCACTCTAGAACAAGCATCTTAACACCTAAATCTCTTAAAAATCGCACTTCCTTATAAAGCTCAATAGCTTGGGAAGCTGATTTACTTTGAACTTTGTATCCACCATATATTGAAGACTTTTGTGGTTGAAGCCCCAAATGACCACACACTTGAATACCATTTTTTAGTAAAGCTTTGATTTGGGGTTCAATTGAGTAAGCACCCTCTAGTTTTATCGCATCAATATTTCCTAGTTTGTATAGTTTTATTGAAGTTTCAATACATTTTTCTGTTGATGACTCAAATGAACCAAATGGTAAGTCAGAAATCAAGAACTTTTGCTTAATCCCCATAGAAACTGACTTTGCGTTGGAGTAAAATGAATCAAAAGGCAATTCCACCGTTGATCTATATCCTAATGTGGTCATGGCAAGTGAATCGCCGATGAGTGCAACATCTATATTTGGTGAGGTGTCAACCATTCTTGCTGTCAAATGATCGTGAGCTGTCAGACAAGTCACTGGAATTTTTGACTTGTGATTTGACAAAAGGTCATTTATTGTTATTTTTGAATGAAACCGGCGACTGCTAATTTGTTTGAACATGATATAGTACCTTCAATATTTTTAAAGGCTAGCTCAATCTGGGGAGAAAAGAAATGCTTCATCTGATGAAAAATTACATTTATTACTCATCTCATTACTAAAGGCAAAATTTACAGTGTATGTGAATATATACTTACAAACATGTACTTTTTGCTAGTGCTCAAAATACTTGTTGATTATGAGAATATGGTCAAAAGAATAATGAAGGTGGTTAATAAATATAAGAAAGGAATAAATGACTGAATAAAAAAAATAGTTAACAAACAAACAAAAAAGAATAAATATAATGAATCGGTTGTACTGCCAATTAATGATGGTGATTAGGATCTAACTCATATCTTAGGCCACAGTAACCACAGGCGTGAGGACCAGGCTTGTCTAAATTGATGTAAACTTTAGGATGACCCTGTTCAAAATCTGTTCCATGGCAAACAGCAATATTGTTGCTGACTTGAATGACTGGCACCTTGTTGATCAATTCAATTGCAGCTAGTGGCTGTGGTTGTTTTGAGAGATCCTTACCGACGAATCTGAAATCATTGTAAACAATGTCTTCACGAGATCTTTGGGATGGTGACCACACGGTATCTCTATTTGGAGCTTGTGGGATATGTTCAGTTGAAATCACTTCGCAGGCATCTGATGCAAGTGTCATGCTTGCTGTGGATTTTATTGAAGTCTGAACACCAGTTGGCGCTTCGGTAGCGGCCTTGCTAGCGGTTTTGGTCGCTGTTTGCGTAGCTGTTGAAAGTAAACGTCTTAGCATGGTTTTAAATCTTTTTTGTTACTGTGGATTGCAACTATTGACAGTCTAGTTATTTAAACTCTGCTAAAAGCTTCACCAGTAAGATTTGTTACATTAGTAAAAGGACTGTAATTTTCTCTCTGCAAAATTTTGGGGGGTATTAAAAGTACAACAGATATATATGTTGTAAGGTGTACAGATGTCATTGCTGTTACTCAAAAAGAACCATTGAAGCCACCAGATGGTCCCATTGGAGGGTCCCATCTTGGGCCCTGGCTACCTGGGTTAGGAAACTGGGAGCCTAAGTTTAGATCAGGATACATTCCACCACCGTTGGTACGACCACCAGACCCCCAAGGGATGTTCATTGCAGGCTGTCTATCGCTTTCACCATAGCCATTCATAGGGTTAAACAGTGGAGGTCTCCCATTAACCTCGTATTCGTCTTCAAACGGGAATTGAGTGTGCGGGTTAGTTGGTCGAACTGGTGGTGGCAGTGATGATGAAGTCATAACCTGCTGCAATGAAAGTGATTTGTCCATTTTGAGCTTCTCGATTGAGGACACTGGCAAGCTAATAGGAAACACTATTAGTGGGGAAACAATAACATTCCTGCCCACTAAGCTATCAAGTTCTTCTGGTGTTGAAATGGTAATCATTTGCAACTTAGATATCAATTGGGGAAGAGAAGAGCACAAAAATTGATCTATGTTTACGTAATACTCAAGGAGAGTATAAAAGGTGAAGTAGATTGGCAAAATGCGGTCAGTATATTGACATAGTTGTGTTTGCTTGACCATTAGAAGCTCCAAAAGTTGGGCCATATGTGAAGAAGCGGTTGAGTAAAGCCCCTGGTGTTGGTAACCAGATTTTAGGAACTTGTACTAATTTACCACATTGTACAATTTGCACTAATTGAATCAACAAGCTCAATGAATTATCAAACACAATAATTTGTACCACACTTATGGTTTTTTAGAGTTGTGCTGAAATCATAAATAACAGTTACTAATATTTATTGTGCCGTGACATCTTTACTGCGTGAGAGCAATAATAATAAATATGTACAATTAGGGGGGTCCATCAAGCGTACAGTTCCTCGACCATGGTCCGAATAGCTTCCTAATGCTATTTTAATGTTTTTGACAGGCTACCTCTATTGTCTGTCCATTTCATTTTTGAACAGATATGTAATTTGGTGGCAATTTTTGCCAGCTCATAGAAACATTAATACCTCTGTTGATAACAAGCAGCGAGTTTTAACTGAATACTCAAAAAGCTGTAATTAGGAAGGGCAAAAACTGGCTCAATGCCGCTGTGTTTTGAAGCCATATGTGTATTATTTGCATATACACTTACCTTCACTCAGCGCAATCTATCGTCGGATCGTTTATTGAAGCCAACAATACAGATATGCGTAATCTACCCCCATATGGCGACTGATTATTGAATAATCACCCGGATTTGTGGAACTTGCATTCACATCTTTTTCTACAAATCCATTCTGGGCACGTTAAGTTCCTTTAGTAGTCAACAACTTTCTTGCTAGCTCAATGGAGTTTTCTCCCTGTTGCTGTTGCTCTTATGGTTGGCTTTACTTAATTGACAAACTGTTGATGCTGATAGTGTAGAAGGGCAATAATATAAGCAAAAAGTTGGCTCAGCCAAGCTTATCATTATTATTGGTCCTTTCCATATCTGTTAATAACTGAAAACGTTCATTTCACCTTTTTACTGACTGACAACTAGTATGTGTTATCTCAACCACAATATAAGAGACATGGGTCAGCAAATACCTTTAAGGCCATGCTCAGCAGTAATCATTGAGCACTGGATTTCTTTCATCTGTTTTCGTGTGAACCTGTGCATTAACTTAAGATTCAGCCATTCAACGCCCCTGAATCTGCTTATCTATATCTAGCCCACCTATGTTGGCTACCCTTTCCTCAATTTTCAACTTTCCTGTTTGTTGATATATAATTTTTGTCAAGCACTTTCTTTGAAAAACCAGCACTTGAACACAAAGTACATAGGGTATATTCCCTCTTATTCCAGCGGCTCCCTTTAACGCAAATATGTGTGCAAAAGTACAGTCCAATATCTGAAAGCCAATACAAACACTTACGTAAACATCCCGCCAAATTTTCCTCTTCCCTCTTTTTCCTCTTAATGGAAAAAATAAAGGAAAAAGATAATAATCAAGGTATACTAAAAAGAGTAAAATCAAATAATGACGACGGTACCATTGATTTATGCATTTAAGGAACTGTCAGGGGTAGCGGAAGCAGTGGCCGATTTTGTTATCACAGCACAAAACAAAGCACTTGAACACGATAGATTTAAAGTGGCGCTTTCGGGAGGTTCGTTACTCCACGTCCTTCATGAAGGATTACTTTCGAGAGATGACGTGCAGTGGTCAAAATGGGACGTTTACTTTGCAGACGAAAGATTAGTAGACCCTGAATCAACGGAATCAAACTCAGGTCAGGCACACCAATTACTTTTTTCACATTTGGATATAAATCAAAGACCAAGAGTGCATCCAATCAACTTCAACTACTTGGATAACCCTCAGGAATGTGCCGACGACTACGAGTCGACCCTCATCAAAGGCTTTGCCCAAAAAGACTCTGTGAGATTACCGCAGTTTGACTTGGTGTTGTTAGGTTGTGCGCCAGATGGACATGTGGCGTCCTTGTTTCCAACGTCTCCGGCACTAAGAGAGCAGTACGCTTGGTGTGTCCCTGTCTTGAATGCGCCTCATGGTCCCATCAATAGAGTTACGTTAACGGTTCCTGTTCTCTGTCATGCCAGACGAGTGGCGTTTGTTGTTGAGGGTACCACCAAGGCTCCTGTGCTATCCACAATCATGGAGAGACCTGACAAGGGATTACCTGCCAGTATCATCAATGAAACTGCTGCTGGTAGAATCGCTTGGTTTGTTGACGATGATGCCATTTCTGACGTCGTCGGCGTTACAAGGAGAAGATATAAATTTACTTGTACAAAATCATCAAATAACTCAACTAATATTTCAACGGCCGTGAATTCATCAATAACATCAAATGCTGCAACTCCAGCCCCTGTTACAACTTCAACTTCTCCTTCAAATTAAGTAATAGTATTAATGATAGTAATAGCTTTAAACTCATTTTTTTTCTTTCCCTCTTTTGTCTAGTTATATAATAAACTATAAACCATAAACTAGCTTTATAAAGAGGTTTATATAACTCAATATTTCTGTTCTTTTCTGTTCTCAGACTTCTTTCGATTGCAAACCCAATTCACTATCCACTCTTCGTTTTCCGATTTACGCATTATCTTTTTCATAGTGTCTTTTTCATAATATCTTTTTCTTCCCCTTTATATTCTTTGAACCGGACTTTGGAATTTCTTTGGATCTTAATTTTGTTTTTTTACTTATATATGTATATGTACATGATATGATACATACCACTAAAAATACAATTAATATAAACGATGTATAAACGATTCTTTACAACCTCACTAACAATGAGACCGACGAAGAAATCTCCGTTGACATTTCACATTGATTTGAACAAAATTCCTTCAAACATCGGACATTCCACTTCCAGAGGTATGAGACCATATAATGAAGACAGGCACACATTAGGTATACTCAATATACACTTCAATGATATAAATAAACTAATATTTAACGATAGCAACACAGGTCTTGACAATTTAGATGTTTGTCCTCCAGTTGATCAAACAATATTTGCATTTTCAATATTCGACGGCCACG
Organism: Saturnispora gosingensis; assembly: GCA_030570395.1. NCBI lineage: Eukaryota > Fungi > Ascomycota > Pichiomycetes > Pichiales > Pichiaceae > Saturnispora > Saturnispora gosingensis. The sequence continues at coordinate 831,571 of JAJLVU010000003.1, forward strand.
GTGGCAATGAGTGTTCACAATTTCTTAAAGATAATCTATATAATAACATTGAACTTACAAGCTTCACACCAAGTACAATACCGGACTTGAAAAGTTTTTGGAATTTTAAAATTGGTGGTTACTGGAAAAGGTGGTGTAGAAAGATTAATAGTACCATTCTTAATAAATGTTTGGATTTGAAGGCAACTAAACCCAGCAGTGAAAATTTGTACGATGATGTACTCGATTGGTGTCAAAAGAATAAATTAAGCCATTGGGAGCTAATGAAATTTAGATTATGGCTTGCACATCTGAACACCGATAAACAATTTCTTCTTTTCGAAACAGAAACCAACTCAAAACTAGAGGATAAATCGAAATTAATACGAAGTGGCTCAACTTCTACCTCTGCTTTTCTTTATCCATTAAGATGGCCTCAACAATGCGTTAATCGGTTTTTCTTTGAAGACGGCGTTATCAGTAGGCTTTTGATTGCTCACATTGGTGACACACATGCAATCATCTGTGACAGGGATGGTGTTGCGCATCCACTAACAAAGGATCATCATCCATCCAATCCTACAGAATCAAATAGATTAAGAAAATTTAGTGCTGGACTAATAATGACAGACTCTTTTGGCGAAGAGCACTATTTGAACTTTGCTAATACAAGGTCTTTTGGTGATTTGAATGGTAAGGATTGCGGTATAAGTGCAGAACCGGAATTCTCTGATTATATCGTTGGCTCAAGGGATGCATTATCAAAATTTAAAGTAGAACATTCAGATGAACTAAAAAGTCATAACGTTACCGACTTCGGTGGTGATGAGTCTTTTATCGTTCTTGTTAGTGATGGAGTGACAAACTATTTGAGTGACCAAGAAATAGTTGATTTGGTAATGACAACACATAACAATTTTGGTGTCTCAAGAGGTACACCTCAAAGAGCCAGCAAGGAGATAGTTGAATTTGTTGAATGTATCAATGGAGACGACAACGCTACATGCGAAGTCATTAGGTTGAATGGATGGGGTAAGTGGCCAAACGTTGATCGTACAGGCTCTCTTCGTGAAGACAAAATGATGATGAGAAACAATTCAAGATATTGATACTTTGTGTAATATGTATAAGTTATTTATTAAGGATTATTTAAAACCAAAAGTTACTAAAATTGCCTTAACTTGCAATGATTAGAAGAGTAGTGGTCTGCTGGCTTAGCAAAATTATACAAAGAAATTGAAAGTATTGGCACGATAACTTCCAATGCCTCAACCAGCTAAGATTGGTTGGTGAAGAGCTACTTGCAATTATTACCACTTGTACAAGAGTGCATTGAACATGCTTACTACAAATTTACTGCCTACTTCATTATCACTTATACTTATTGCATTTCTTATATACATGACATACAAACCTTATTTATTCTTTGTTTGAGTGTAACTGAATCTCTTTCTAGTGTGTGCAAACTCGCCTAGCTTGGACCCCACCATGTCCTCGTTGATCTCGATCTGGACGTAGTCTCTACCGTTGTGAACCTGGAACTTTAATCCAACAAACTGTGGAAGGATAGTACACGATCTGGCGTTGGTTCTTATTGGAGTACCGTTCTTTTTTGCCTGCGCAAGTGGCAGCGGGACCACATGCGGACCCTTCCAGGATGATCTTGCCAACTGAACCAATGCCGCTCTCATTTGTATTTACACCTCTATAAACTTCTTCTACTACTGTGAGAAAATTTTGTTGTCGCCTTAAAGACGAAAATTTACCAGAAGAGATTCGAAGTGCTTGTATACATCATAGGGAAAAATGTTTCATTTGGCGCAGAATCTATACGGAAGATGGACTGCAAAGGAGCAGTATAATGTTCTTATTTTGGGGCTTGACAATGCTGGCAAAACAACGTTTTTGGAGCAAGTGAAGCACAAATGTAATCTAAATTACCAAATGCTACCATCACATAGGATTCTACCAACAATGGGGCAAAATGTTGCAACTGTGGAGGTCAACAGCGTCAAATTGAAGTTCTGGGACGTCGGAGGACAGGATGCTCTCAGAGAACTCTGGCAAGAGTACTACCAAAGTGCGCATGGAGTCGTGTTTGTAATAGATTCCTGTGACAGCGCACGTCTACTTGAGTGCAAAGACGCGTTAATGCATGTAGTGAGTGACGACCGTGTAGAGGGTGTTCAGGTGCTTGTTGTCGCCAATAAGAGCGACATGGAGGGTGCCATTGATATCGTTGACATCAAGGAGATGGTGAATCCGTTGCTTGACCATTTAAATGCACGTGACTCCAGAGTAATGCCAGCGAGCGCCGCCACCGGATCTGGCATTGAACAAGCGTTAGAGTGGCTTTCTGTTAAGGTTGTTAGAAATAAAGAAAGCAGACCACCAATATTGGTTTGAAGGATGCTAGCGGCAAGATTACCAACGCTTTTCAGGAGGACACTGTTCATCCAGACACATACAACGCCAAATCCCATGGCATTGAAATTTTCCCCCAACTTGAATAGTCCTTTGGCGCCATCAAACCTGCAGACAGTGGAGGTATCGTCTATCAAGGAGGCCCTTGTGAAGTCTGACTTGGCATTCAAGTTGCTATCCATCGATGACAAGAGGATCTCATCCGTTTTACTTGGCTCGGATTTCATAACAGTGGTCAAAACACCTCAGGCCGGTGATTGGAGCATATTAAAACCACAAATCTTTTCGATTTTGACAGAACACTTGGCCATGGGCCAGCCTGCCTTGAAGAGCGACTACCTAGCGAAAATACAAAAGGATCATCAGTCCTTCGACGACATCAGCGACGATGTTGAGTTGTCAGAACAGGAAGAAATCATCATGCTGATCAAGGAATTAATCCAAACGAGGATCAGACCCGCCATCCTTGAAGATGGTGGTGATGTGGTGTTTGTTGATTTTAACTTCAGCACTGGAACAGTTTACCTTAAATTAATCGGCGCTTGTAAGTCTTGTGGAAGTAGTGAGGTCACTTTGAAAAACGGTATTGAGGAAATGCTTAGGTATTATATCGATGAAGTTAATGAAGTTGAACAAATAAAAGATGATGATGATGACAACAACGAAGGTGATCACGAGGGTAACCATCCAGTTGGCCATGAAAATAGTTCTGCAAAATCTTTCCAGAAACATTCCATGGATGATTTACCTCCATCACTCTAATACGTCAAATTATAACAGCCCTGTCAATAGCCCTTATTTGTTTGCGACCACCATAATAATTCAAAAATATGTACTTCAACAACATACATATTACATCAAAACTTCTGAGCTGAATTTTATGCATCTCATGACAATACTTTAATATATTAGCTTTTTGAAAGCAGTTTATAAACACATATCATCTACACGTATAAATAAATTAAATTCTATTTAGTAATAAATAATCTATAATTTTCTTGGAATTTGTTTATTGACCGATGATCGTCTGGTTGAATAAGTTAATGACATATTTGCTTGTTGGAGTGGTATTGGTATTGGCATTGGCGTGGAATACATAGGTCCCATTGGTCCCATCGGAGTCATATGCGCAATGGTCCCCATTGGAGTCATTGGAAGTGACATCATTGTACCAGTAGTGCCAGGTATTGATGGCTGTGGTGTTGCTGCATTGTTGTTTGAATACATCCCTCCAATGTAACGATATAATCCACCAAGATGATTTTGTATATAGTGATGTTTTTTACCTTGTTCAAACTTAGTTTCCTTCCTTTGGGCAAATGAAACTTGTAAGATATGCTTTGAATCTAATCTATAACCATTCATATTCACAAGTGCTTTAGAAGCATCCAAGGGTGAAGAAAAACAAACAAATCCAAATCCTTTGCCCATCCCAACTTCAAAGTTCTGGTCACTTTCGTCTTCTTGCTGTTGAGGTCTATTTTCTTTGATTTCATCCTCTTGCCATGTAATTACTTTAGCGGAAACTATTTGCCCAAAATTAATGAACAATGCTTTAAGATCTTCGTCTTTATAATCCACAGGAATATGACAGATGTACAAATTTGAATCTTGGAACTGAGGTCCTGCAATTGGTAATCCAGTTGCTGTTGAAATGATATTGGAATCTGGACCAATAAGAAAAGGTGGTACTATTGGCATTTGTGGAATTTGAGCCATTCTATTTGGAAGTTGTGGAGGATATTGGATTGAATGATTTATCTGCTCTGGTGAGTTCAGATCATTCAAGAAGTTGATAGAATCAGGTGAAGATAGTGATGAATTGAAGTATTGGAATGAGGAAGATGACCGTTTGTGACTAGAGAGGTTCGCATTTGATTCTTCATTAAAGTCTTCTGTAGAAGTATGAGCAGAATTAGAATTTGATGCTTTTAGTGAATGATTTGAAAAATGTGAGTTTAAAGTTTCAAATTGGAACCTTTCCTTCTTATGTTCAGCTTTATCAATTTGTAATTTCATTCCTGGTTCGATCTCAAATCCATTCATTGTTCCTAAAGCATTGGCAGCATCTTCATGATATTTAAAATTGATAAAACCATATCCTCTGGTTGCTAATTGTTCTTCTTCGTTTTCAGCATTTTCTGATGTTATCTTCTGATGTGCTTGTGGTAATATGATGGAGTCTATATCACCAAAACTTTTGAATAACTCATCCAGCTTCTTTTTTGGATAATTCAATGGTAAGTTTTTTATGTAGATGTTGGTAAAATTACTTTTCCGGTATTCTAGGTCCTTAAGTCTGTCTTTTTTGGATATATGATAGTTGATGAATATTTTGAAACCATCAATTTCTTTACCATTCAATTCTTTTATAGCCTCTTCAGATTGATTTTTATTGGCAAAGTTAACGAAACCAAAACCTTTTGAAACATTGAACTCATTGAAAATGATCTTACAAGTACTGATATCACCAAATGGCTTGAAAATGTTGTACAAATCTTGAGCAGTTAAATTCAGTGATAAATTTTTGATGAAGAGATGGCCCGGCAGCTGAGAGTTCAATTCTCTTTCGTTGCTAATGATCTCGTATTTGAACTCGTCAATGGAGCTATCTAGTTGGCAGCTAACTTTGAGAAAGTGTAAAAATGAGTTTAGGTTCTTCTCACTGGCAAAGAATTTGATGTAATTGTAATTAACCTCACTGTCATTGGTACTTCTTATTAGATCAAGATCTGAGTCTTTTAAATGTTTGGCTTTCAAAAACTTCACTATCAAGTTGTCTAGTTGGATGGTGGGTGGCAGATGCACTATCTTCAATGTAAAGCTGTCTTCACTTGACATTATCTGATCTGTGTATTTCACTTGTGAATGCTTTGGAGCAGATTAATTCCCGTTGGTATTGCAGATAAAACTTACAGGTAACTTTGACAGCTGAAGAGGAACAATTAAATCGCTTATTTAATTGGTTTTCAATTTTCGATCCTTGCAAAGTACAGCAATAAAGACTAGTTCTATGGTAACGTCCTTTAATGGGTAATAAGAAAAATGGTTATGTGTGTGTGTACGACTGTGCCATAAATCCGAAGTGTGTCGTTGGTTGAGTGATTTCTCACTTGTACGGCTCGATTTTCCCTCTTGGGTTAAACTACTCTATGTGATGGTATATATATCTACAAGTAAAATAGTTGAAACTGCTTTGCTCTGCTCGGCGCAAAGCTTTAGCCTCGGAATCCACGGCAACACCCTATTCCTCTCATCCATGAAATCAGGATGTGAGCGTTGCCGTCCGTAGCACAAGCACAACCGTTGTTGTGCCTCGTATCTTTCGACAAGCCACCAAGGCTCCCATTTCGATCTGCTTTTCTCGATATCCGATGACTTCCATCCTGTTAAAAGTCCCTCGTTCGGCTCCGCTAACGAAGGAGCAGGATCTCCGATGAAATACATGCGCCACATTAAGTCTTTCAAATTCACGCGGGCTATTGTGGCTGGAAAGGTTCATCAACTACATAAAGATGGCAGATGTGATGGATGGCCGCTATTATGTAGTGTGAAATATATGACAGCATATATTTAATAGCAATATTTTACTAGAAAGCCTCATCAGAGTTTTGTGAGTAAATCGTCGAGTGTGGTGTTATAAATAGCAGCTGAGAAGAGCTTACTTGAATCTAAACTGTTGCCTTATAAAATTGTCTATATAGTTTTAAACAGAGTATTTAAAATGTCGTAGGCACATTTTGGGATACATTTCCAAAAGTCGTTCAAAAGTATGCTGAAATATGTGTCAAATTATGAATTAAATTATGTTAAACCAAGTTAAGCCTTATCTGAAAATTTATCTGGAAATTTAATTAATCATCAGATTGAACCTTATCAATTATAGCAAGTCAATACAAATTGAATTGCCTGATTCGATTACATACAGTTACCCAAAGTGTTGATCCGACAATACGATGTCTTTTTTGAGAGTTATGCTCATGCATTAAATGCACTTCAACTTCTGATCTACATTAGCTTTTGTCTAATTAGTTTCAATGAGGAGATATTATCTTTCAGAACTGCTTTACTCATTGTATTAAAGTTTCACTTGACTAATTCAGGTAATCTAAACCGAAACTACAGTTCATATTCAATTTTATATTTTGTGTATAGAAGGCACTTATTTTATCTTTTACTTTAGAGTTCTTTTATAGTCTTTTGATCATTCAGAAATAGTTTAAATTTATGTAGTTAATCTGTCAAAACAATAAATGGAGTGCCCTTTTTATTAACTTGAATATTGTTGTCAACCTTACAAAAATGACAACAAAATAAATTTCAAGTATCAAAACTCTTAAGATGTAGCTAAAAGCCGCATTTGAATTTCAATAACTATAAAGCAAGGTCTCAAGAGCATGAATTTCTTTTATAATAAAATTAAGGTCTGCTGAACCATTAGTTCTTTAGCTTTTAAAACCACAACTAAAACCATGTCACATATCCAGTTATTTTCTGAGCGAAATCAAAGGTCAATGTAGCGAGTCTGAATGAAGGAACAACAAAATTGCTCACAAGTGCACATCTGGTAACAAGAGTGTGTAATGCTTGTAGTGGTATATGTAACGGTAACCACGAAGCATAAAAAGGTATCCACCGAATTTTGGTATTGTTGATTCGTTGATGAACTTTTTTGGTGTTAGGAACAATCGAATAAAAACATACTGAGTTTACAAGAAATGTACCAGCTTTTCCCGTTTTAAATGCAGTTAAACCATAACAGACGACGCAAGTATTCTTTGCTGAAATTTCATAAAATGGAAAGGCCTCACTATAGCATCTGATATATAAACGTTGCCCTCTTTAGTATCCTCGATTTTCAATCATTACAAGAATCAGCATGGTAAACCCACTTTCTGAGAATTCATCAAGATTGAACGTAGCATCTCAGCTTATTCAACAACCACTAAGTAAAAAACAAACTAATGGTCATGATTTTGCTGAAAAGATATCTAAAAACATACCATTGCAAGAAGACCATTTCAAAGGCTTTAACATTGATGACACATCAAATGAAGCAGATGATGAACATACCGAAAGTGCCGACATGTGTTTAGATCCTTCAGTTTCTCTGAAAAAGCTTTATTTTCCAAAGACAACTGTTCATGAGCAAACCTCATATGACGATTATGAAACGTTAATGAAGGCTTATAAAAGAGCTCTAATTACAATAACAAGAATAAAACACGACAACGAAGCTCGATTAGTAGGAATTGAAACAGCGTACAATGACGCATGCCAAGCTCAAAGCAAAGTTTTTCAGAATGATTTGCGAATTACCCAGGCTGAGCTACTAAACAAATCCAATGAACTTATTGCCTTGAGAAACGACTACTCCACATTATTGCAATGGTGCAAGTGCCTTTTTAGCGAGCTTGAACGTGCTACTCAGTCCGGCACGCTCTCTGCGGAGTTGAAGTTCACCTCCAACACTATTGCCAAACTATTAAATGAACCACTAGACAGTTCAAAACTCGAGATAATATATAGATCATTTGTTGAAAGTTTAAGCAAGAAGAAATAAAAATGAAAATGTGTTATAGTGTTTCGTTTGCTAATATAAATGTTTATAACAAAAGTTAATCATTAATGTATTCCTCGAATGACAGGTGCACCTTAGTTTGCCAAGATTTCCTTAGATTAATCACAAAAAGCCTTCTATTGTTCGTTAAATTCACAATTGTAGTTATCACATATGCAAGACACATTGTTTTGTTTGTTACCCACAAGTGGATACCACATTTTCATGATTTGGAATTGCGGTTTTTGATCGCTTTGTGTGGTCAAAAGAGAGCTCAACTGAATTTTTATGTAAACAGCACGAAAAAAGTCTCCTTTGTTCAACGTAATGTCTTGGCTTCCATGATTATATGTCTTGTTAACAATAGCAAACATATCTAAACTACGCTCATCATCTTTTTCGTAAACCTTAATCTTGAAATGCGGTACCTCAATGGTAGTTGAATTGACATCCCTCTTCTTTTTTTTAATTTTGGAATAGCGCTGGCATGCTGCAAAACAAATAGCACACTTAGTAGTAATACTAAACTGTAAAAACTCCAAATCAATTGGACCTAGTACCTGTGGATACTGCAGAGTTCGATATATATTGGTTTTAAGATCTTCTAAACTAAAGCTTTTTGCTTTTAGCAAATTGATATCTTTCGATGCTTCCATTTCTAAGAATTCAAGTCTTTTGTCGCCTGCCTTCGTTCTTGGTACTCTCCACTTCATACCAGTTGTGTTGCTATTTACTCTTACATTCATGCACAAATCGTAAACAGGGATTGAAAGCATTTCAAGTTTAGTAATTCTGCAGCCTTTTTGAGTTAGCTGAACTTGGACGTTAAATTTCAATGACCTTAAAACCGTATTCCATGCTTTTAGTACCTCGATAATTGAAACGTTGTTATTTTTATAAACAAACAAAATTCCAACGCTTTGTCTCTTGAATCGTTTAATTGGCATAGTACAAAACAAAAATAAATTGTCGTTTTTGTATACTTTAAACTTTTGTTTGCTTCTTATGCTATTGAAGCACAATAATTCAATATATACGTTCTCAATCCAAATCCTTTGTCCCAAGTGCTCATGAATAGTGTTCAAAAACCTGTTTATAGAGAAAACTTCAATTGCATCTTTTTTTCTCGTTTCCCAATCTTTGATGGGTTTATCCACCGTATAATGTAGCTCTTCATATGATATTATGTGGCACGTTTTTTCATCTGTTATGGTGTCTCTCACATATTTTTTGAATAATTGATCATTTTTTAGTAAAGATGGGACAGAAATGCAATTGGCAACCCTTTTAATATTTGTAAATCGATCAAGAAGGGTGCTAAACTTTGTCATTAGACAAAAACAAAAAGAACAGGTTGAATGAAGGTACTCCTCGGGGATTAGTGTTACAATAATATAAAAACTCGTTTATTTGAGTAAGTAGGGCAATTTACTTTGAGTTTAAATGCTAAGCAGGTAAATTTTATGCTTAATGAAAGGGTTGTTATATAGTTTTTTTACTCAAGATCCCGAAACCACAATTACTTAAAGTTCTGAACACATACACGTCGTTATGGTTAAGGTACTGCTGTGGTTTCATGTACTCAATCAAAAACCAAAACTATAAGCCATTCAACCACCAAAATTACTCTAGCAACTACTGAAACAACTTACTAGTATTTTTAAAACATCAATTAGAATGCTATTATTCTGCAGCTCAACGTGACATATCCAAACTCAAACTCAAACCATTTATGTGCTTACGTAATGGAATCAAAATGCTAAGTGAACAAAAACTTAGATCGTTTATTTCCATGCACACTTCAGCGCTTCTGTTGCTATTGCAAGTGTACGAGGTGGATGTCTAAAAGACGAGCCAGTGTCGTTGCCGAGGAAGGCGACTACAATGAGAGCATGGATGCCATAAGGTCCATAAAGCTGAATAGGAGCGTGTCATCATTTTCTAATCTTGCAATTGACACATCCAACTCCCACATTGATACCGTTTCACAAGCCTTAATTGAGCAGGTATTGACTTGGATTTCCCAACTAACAAACACAACGGTTTCTCTCAATTTAATAAGAACTAGAACATTTGAAATTTTACAAAAGTATCCCGAAAAAGAACATATGAAGCTTCATTATCAAAACCAATTGATTGAAATTCCCATTACTGGCTCATATAACATAATGCACAACGAAAAATTTCCTTACCAAAGAGAACCCATTAGCATAAGCACGGATGTCCATTACTTCCTTGATAATTTATCAAGCTTCACCATGTTTAAAAAGGTTATGATAAAGAATTGCCGACTGAGCATAATTCCTGAGTCCTTACTCTACCTTAACAAATGTCCGATGTGTAATGATCAGCTAGAATTCACAGAAGTGGATCATTTCCATAGTGAGCAAAGAGTCAATCTTATTCCCACATTTCAGTTTAACTGCCAGATTATCTCTGGTGAAAATACTACTAGTATATTGGTATGTCCGGTTACTGAGTCAACTATGAAACTTTCTAATATATTGTTACAAAAACCCAACTTGTGGCATGCAATATATGATATTGTTTTGACTTCAGGCTTATCTTCAGAACTTAGACAGAAAGTAATTCTCCAATGTTTTAATAATCTCTTCTCTTGTTTCAACAATTTGTCAAATGTCGATATTGCGGTTCAAGTCAGCCCCAGCCACAATGTTTCTATAAAGAACATCTTTCATAACTACTACACAGCTTAATACCTTTTATACCTATATACAGTTTTACTCTCGAACATCTTTTATGTTACTACATGAGCCTCTGTAAAATCATTCCTTTCGCAGTTAACATTATAACTGTGATTTGGTTAGACACCAGGAGATAACTATAAGGTCAGAATTGTACATATATAAGACCATCTGATTATGTCTAATAGCAGTCAACCTTCTTTCTTTTTTACTTCATCCTCTCAACAGAATTCCCCTTTGAACTCGAACAATAATTCGTCAGCTCCAAACTTTTTATACAATGACCACAACCAATACTCAAGAGCTATTTCACCTTCTCCTGCATCATCTTCGTCATCACCACCACACCTGCCTCCACCATCGCAAGCACACCCACCAAATTTAGCAGAAACTGGACGTCGATATAGCAATGGATTTTCAAGAATGGCCTTCTCAATATATGGCAATCAATTTAGTGCAGGTTCACCAAATAGATCATCATATTCGAGCACAAATTCTATGAACTATAGTACAACGCCAATGAGGTTATCCCATTCAGTCCACCAAACCTCACCTCCCAACAATGGCCAAACTGAAACACTAAGCAGAAAACCTATTAATGCAAGTTCGATATCAACAGCAAGCTTGTCACAATTTACACCTTCAACCAATGCCGCAAATGCATTCGAGCAAGACCGTGTTGTTTATAACACACAGGGTGAAGTTTTGGCTTGTGCTAAATCACACGAAACTCCAAATTTGCTTGCTACTGCTACTGCAAAGAATTTACAACTATTGAAAGTTTCCAGTAATGACATTGCGCTTGAACAAGAGCTCTCTATGAGATTAACTGGAAGTAGATCTTCAAAATTTGGAATTATTAGTGATCTCTCTTTTGGCCATCAACAGTTTGGTCGACATTTGGCAGCTGGTACTATTAATGGATCTATCCATATTTTCCACTTAGACAGGGGAACCCGAGTCAAGAACACTTTATCAGATCACCAGAGGGCAGTAAATACGTTAGATTTCAATAGTGTAACTGGTCATACTATGCTATCAGGCTCACAAGATGGTCGTATAAAAATTTGGGATTTGAGAACAAGAAACACCAGAGCAACCATAACACTGAACGGTAATGCAGACGCGGTACGTGGAGCTCAATTTAATCCCAAAAAGGCTAATTTACTGGCTGCAGTTTTTGATAATGGTGTTATAGAAAAATGGGATATTAGAAAACCAAACACATGGGAACGAAGAATAAACGCTCACACAGGTCCAGCTTTGGCAATTGATTGGCATCCTGAACTGGAATATATCGTTACTGGTGGTAGAGATAAACAAGTCCAAGTCTGGAATTTAACTTCTGGCCATGAATCCAGAGAACCATCTCACGTTATTTTTACTACTGGGCCTATTTTAAAGGCCAAATGGTGTAAAGGAAGTGGAAATCGATCAATTAACAATACAGAAATTGCGACATGCTACTTGAATGATGATCCTTGTATCAATATTTGGAACTTGAATAGAAAATATATACCAAAGAATATTATTGAATGCCATTCAGGCCAAATCACACAGTTACTTTGGAGAACTCCAAAACATCTAATCAGTGGATCCAAGGATAAAACTCTGATTCAACACGATGTTAGCAAATCTTGTTTTACAGTGGATAATATGAACGGTTCTGCCTTTGAGTGGAACCCAGCTAACAACTATGATTTTTCGTTTGTCAAACAAGAGAAACTCCAATTTGACCGAAGCACATTTGAGTTCAAAAGAATGAACTCAACAACGGAATCAGTGTTTTCTGACTCTCAAAGTATTTACAATGCTCCTATGCCATTGAATAACTCCAGCATCAATAATACCAATGGCAATAAAAGTCCAAGGTTAAATAGCGTCGCATCATCCGCCTCATTTTCTTCAATTCAGCAGCAAAGAAGACCACTTTTACCGCATAGTAATTCAAAATCATATATTCACCCAGATCCTGCTTTTATTTTCCCTGTTCATTTACCGACTGAAGGTAATGATACAGAAAAGTTTGAATTTTTATCAAGTAATTATCTTTTTGAAATTCCAAATGGAACTAATATTATTGATGTTTGTGAATTTAATGCAACAGTTGCATTGGAAATTGGCGCCGAAACAGAATATCAGACCTGGCAGACGATTAAGGCTGCTGTCGCCATAGATTTAAAAGAAAAAAAGAGTGTGACCAACACCAACGTTGAAACTCACCAAAGTGTAGCAGAAACAGAACACGAAGATAATGAATCCAATTTTGGCAGAAGTACATATAAAAGCCAGTTAGGAACATCATTTGGTAGTGAAATGAGCTGCACCTCCAATTCAATGGACCCAAATGAACATAAAACGATAGACACTATTAAGATAGACCACAACACAACAGTGAATCTTGAACAACGAGATAACACCGCCATTGATGATACAAGTATCAGAAGTGATGCTATAGACACGAACCTTGAAGGTTCTAATGTGCCACCGCCCATCGACATTAAGAACACCAAAAAAGCAATTCATCGATACTCATTTACAGGCAGTTCTGTTGATTTTGATGATGAAAAATCAGAAACACCACTTTCACTTTCAGCATCCCCTTTTCTGAACAGATCAAAAAGTAGGCTGTTTAGTGAAGCTTGCGACGCCATCATGCCATTGATTTCCAAAAGTGTGGAGACCAGAAATAGCAAAAGTTACCTCACGGAAATTATTCAGAAATCTTCCAGTGTGCCAAGTAGGAATTCAAAAAAGGGTGATCCTACAAATATTGAGGAGCTGGTTGTCCCGTGGAACCCAACAGATATGATAAGAGAAATGCTTGACTATGAAGTTAACGAGGGTAATGTACTATTGTGTGCTGCATTCGCATTGTTATTTAAAAGTCTTTATCCAGACAGTTTTTCCAGTGAGCAAGCTGAAGAGTGGGTATCAATTTATCGCGATTTGCTCTCTAGAAAGACCTCTTATACCAATGCTGCATACATTTTGAAATTAGGTGCAAAGAAGTATGGTTCATTGAAAATCCTAGGACAAACGCAGACATCCGTTCGTACGATATGTGCAAACTGTAAAGCTCCAGTTTTGAATGAGAAGTCTAAGGACAGACTGCAGAATGGTGACGAGGGTATCAGTTTCGGCTTTTGGTATTGTGACAAATGTGGTAAGAGACAAGGAAATTGTGTTTATTGCTGGGAACCCATTCGTGGAAATGCTGTGGGGCTTTTGAAATGTGGCCACCTGGGACATTTTGGGTGTTTCCGTAACTGGTTCATAGAAGAGGCCGAAGACGAATGCCCAGGGTGCTAACCATGTAATTAGCAATCTCAATATTCGAAGTATAATTGCTGAACATTTAGCACGTGACCTTATCACTGTTTTCTAATTTTTCTGTCATTTGACATAGCGGGAAATTTTTAACCTGCCATCTAAGTAATTTTGAGATTAGGTCTTTTTTAAACGCCATCCTCTTTATATAACGACAGTTTTTATTAGGTTACAATGAAACTAACTAACACTCTAGCGTTGTCTTTGTGCACGCTTTTATACACAGTCAATTCAGCTATTATTGATACTCACCAAGCCCCAATTCAGTTTGACAAAAATGTGGTGAAGGATTCTGTTGATAAGGCCAAATCTTTATTGGAACAAGTCAGTTACAAAATAGGTGCATCATTTGCATCCTTGAGTGAAGACACAAAGGAAATTTGGTCTGAAATGGAGATGCAGTACCCAAACGTAGTGAAGGGATTGAAATTTGAGTCGGAACCAAAGTTCAAAGTCACTAAGAAGCCAGCCCAGTTCTGGGACTTTCATGTTGCCAATGAGAAGCTTGATGACTATAAGTTGAGAGTCAAAAAAACTGAACCTGGTGAGCTAGGAATTGATCACACTAAGCAATATTCGGGATACTTAGATGTGGAATCTGAAGATAAGCACTTTTTCTACTGGTTTTTTGAAAGTAGAAACGACCCTAAAAACGACCCTGTCATTTTATGGTTGAACGGAGGCCCAGGATGTTCCTCCTTGACTGGCTTGTTTTTTGAATTGGGCTCCTCTTCAATTGACAAACATTTGAACCCTACCTTCAATCCATTTTCTTGGAATTCCAACGCTTCTGTTATTTTCTTAGACCAGCCTGTTAATGTTGGTTACTCATATTCTTCGAAGTCAGTTTCAAACACTGTTGCTGCCGGTAAAGACGTTTACGCCTTCTTGGAACTATTTTTCCAACAGTTCCCAGAATACAAAGATGTTAATTTCCACATTGCTGCTGAATCATATGGTGGCCACTACGTCCCTGTGTTTGCATCTGAAATTTTATCTCACGATGACAGATCATTCAATTTAACCTCCGTCATGATTGGTAACGGTTTAACTGATCCATTAACTCAATATCCAGAATATGAAAAGATGGCTTGTGTTCCAGAAGATTCTGGGAACCCTCCAGTATTGGAAGAAGCCGAATGTGAAGGTATGCTAGCTAATTTACCAAGATGTTTGTCTTTTATTGAATCCTGTTACCAATCACAATCAGTCTTTTCTTGTGTTCCTGCTGCAATTTATTGCAACAACGGTCAAATCGGTCCTTACCAGAAAACTGGCAGAAATGTTTATGATGTCAGAAAGATGTGTGAAGGCTCATCTTTGTGTTATAAAGGTTTGGAATATATTGACCAATATTTAAATCAAGATTTCGTTAAAGAAAAGCTAGGTGCTGAAGTTGAAACCTACGAATCTTGTAACTTTGATGTTAACAGAAACTTTTTGTTTGCTGGTGACTGGATGATGCCATACCACAACAACGTCATTGATATTCTAGAAAAAGAACTCCCTGTTTTAGTCTACGCCGGTGACAAGGATTTTATTTGTAACTGGTTGGGTAACAAGGCTTGGACCAATGAATTGCCATGGTCTGGTAAGGCTGATTTTGTTGAGTCTAAGGTCAAGGATCTTTACTCTGACGATGGTAAAACTAAGATTGGTGAAGTCAAGAATTTTGGTTATTTCACTTTTGCAAGAATCTTTGAAGGTGGTCACATGGTTCCATATGATCAACCTGAAGCGTCTTTAGCCATGCTCAACAGGTGGATTGCCGGTGATTTTTCATTAGGCACAAAGAAAGACAACTAAACATGAGGTTCGACTTAGTCTGCCTACAACATTTTTATTTTTTATTTTTAGAATTGAAACTTGGGTGCACACACTTTGATGTATTGTATATTCAAAAACAGGAATTATATGCAATATGTAATATTATAAGCATTAGTAGTCTACTCAGAGGGATGAATTTAACATTTTACCTGAACTCCTCCTTTAGTTCCCAACCTTTTTTCTGTTTGTTCCAAATGCAAATACTTTTCAGCATGTTTCTAACAGCTTTAATTGTGTCCTCATTTTTAACATCAATATCGAGATTATCTAAGATCGCACCAGATGTACTAAAGTAGTCGTCTAGTCCCGACAAATATCGTGCAACTTGCGTGATAAGGTCTTCTTTTTCCACAAGAGTCGTTCTCAAATGTTTTGGAGTATCTTTTGATATTACTTGTTTGGGTGGTGGGGCACTTGAAACAGGTCTTGTCCTAGTAACTTTACCAGCTTTTCCATGTCTCCCTGTCCATGTCGGAACATAAACACCTGTTTTACGTGTTTCCTTTCTAGATTGACGCAATGCCATCATTGCATCGTTTGCAATTCTTGTAGCTTCGTTATCAACAATTTTCTGTGAAGGATTTTGTGAAAAATTGGCATCCGATGAGGTTAGAATAGAATCATGAGATAATGTTGAATGAATACTACCGGATTGAAAAATTTCAGACAATACATCGGTATTTTTATCGGAATTGCTAGTTAACTTACTATCATCATCGTCGAACATTGTAGATTGACTATTTTCACCCCTATAATCCTCTAATAATGCAACACCCTTCAAATTTGCAGCTTTATCTAAGTCTGATTCTTGTTTCTCAGCTTTTATATCAGAAGTCAGTCTAGATTTAAATTTAGTTTTTCTTTCTTTTATGCCATCATAATTTGTTTCACTGGCACCAAACAAATCCCCAGTTTCAGTTCCTTTTACATCATCATCCCCTAAAGAAAATAAATCATAAAGATCAGTCATCTTGAAAAATCTCTTTTGCTTGGGATCCTTCAAAATTTTGTTTGTCAAAAACTGTTTGAAAATTTGTCTATGATAAATCTTTTCTTCTATTGCTCCTGCAATCATGAGCCTGTAAATGACGACATCTTGTTTTTGTCCTAATCTCCATGCCCGTTCTCTTGCTTGCATATCAGTACTAGGATTCCAATCAGGATCATAAATAATGACCCTAGAAGCACCTGTCAAATTAACACCGAGACCACCGACTCTTGTAGTTAAAAGAAATACCTTGTAATCGGGATTGTTATTAAATGCATCAACCAGTGTTTGTCTTTTACTTATTGATGTTGTGCCGTCCATTCTTAAATACTGGTACTGATGCTGCTGCTCATCATTCATTGCTTTCAACAAATTTTCCAAAATATCAAGCATCTGCCTTGTTTGAGAAAACAGAAGAATCTTTCGACCTTCTGAGACCCATAAATCTAACAATGCAGAAACAACTTGCATTTTACCAGATTTACTGCACAATTCGCCTGTACTCTTCTCGTCTCCTTTTTTCTCTTTTCTGTTGAAATCAACGAGATTTGGATGATTACAAATTTTTCTAAGTGTATCAATACCGAATAACGCATTTCTTTTACCTTTTAATATGCTATCTAGATCCGATGAATCAAGAAACTGCTTGTAAAGAACTCTTTGTTCAGGTGTGAGCTTACAAAACAAAACCATTTCACTTTTTTTTGGCAAATCTCTTGCCACGTCTGCCTTCACCCGCCTTAACATATATGGAGATATTAAGTCCTTCAAAATCACTGCACATTTGTATGCTGCTTGGACCTGAACATTAGTTGCATTTGCGTAACCACCTAAATTGATAGGGATACAAAATTGGCGTTGAAATACAGGTAATGTACCTAACTTACCTGGAAACACAAAATCAAATAGACTCCACAATTCGACAAGATTATTTTGTATTGGAGTTCCCGAAAGAATTATTCTATTTGGAGTTTTAAGTTGTTTGCAGGTAATAGTGACATAGCTATCAGGATTACGGATCTTATGCCCTTCATCAAGTACCACATATCCCCATTTGATTGGGAGCAAGTACTGAGAATAGATTCTAACACCTGCATATGTTGTGATAATGATATGACCATCATTAACAATTTTTTCTATTAGGGACTGTGCTGTTTTGCTGTCAACTGTTTTACCAAGCGTTTTCACCTTATCATAATCTTGTAGATCGTCGCCCTCTTCTTCTTCAAAATCCTGAAAATCATCATTTTTTCTCTTTCTCTTTCGACTCTGCATCCCTTCACCAATTGAATGCAAAATGACTGTTCTAAAGGCTGGCCACCATTTCTGAAATTCTGCACACCATTGTTTTAAAACGGTTGCAGGACAAACAACTAAAACCGGCCCTTTTAATAAATTTGAATAATGCAATCCTGCTAAAAATGCTATCATTTGAACGGTTTTTCCCAAACCCATTTCATCACCTATGATTCCACCTGTTTTCTGCGAATGCAACTCATAGAGCCACTGAACGCACGTTTTTTGATAATCAAACAAAGAAGGGAAAATATCCCCAGGAATTTTGAAAGATTCATTAAGAGTTGCATCTGGTTCAGTTGGATGAGGCTTTTGCCATTCGGGTACTTCTGGATCATCCTTAAAATCAGGTTTTTCTAATTTCCTTAGTTCTGAACGCTCTCTACACCATTTTTTTAGCCTGTGCTGGTAATACAACTCGTCCCCATCATCTACAATTTCCATGGATGAAGCTATGGTTTTGACGTTATAAAGGTCTTCTTTTGTATCTGTGTCGGTACTCGTACTCAAATTAAAATCATCATTTTCGTTAACATCAATGCCCTCCTCAATACTGTCATCAGAGGGAAGAACATCATCATCAGGCACATAATCACCAGATTTGTCTTCAAAGCTGTCACTGGCATTTACGTCATCATGTATGGTTTCTTCTTCTTCTTCTTCTCCTTCTTTTTTTACATTCTGTGTAATTCTGGGCCTGTCTTTGCTAAAATTTACATTTGATGAACCGTTTTTATCTTTATTGGCCTCCTTTTTGACATTTTGCAATATTCCAGGTTGTACTAAGTTTGTATGAGTAGGCTCGTAATTGCTGCGGTTTGTAGTTGGTTGTTGAAACCCGGTTGTATTACCAAAAGCTGTAACTTTACCTGTTCTAATCAAATACTCTTCATTTGACTCAGAGGGTAATTGACCCGACAGGTTTTCATCTATGTCATTTTCCTGATTGGCCACCAAGTTCGTATTCTGCGTGGCAATCTGGTCCCGCTTCGCTTTCTCGAGACGTTCTTTGATATCATTTATATCATTCTGGGCAAGCTTCAACTCTCCATTTGTGAGATTCTCAAGCTGCCTTTTGAGATCTTCCTTATCAGATATTTTCAAAGTACCGTACCGTATCCCATTATCCAGCTTTGCCTTCAAGGAGTGCAACTTTGTTTCATGTCTCTTCAATATAGTTTCAGCACGCTGTAATCGTTTGGTTTCAATCTCAATCTCTTTGGCAAGTATTGTGGAATCTGCTTCATAGGCAACTTTCTTTTCCAAAACATTCTGAGAAAGAACCTTAACACCTAAAGACGATAAGCTAGGTTTTTGATCCATAATGCATAACAATTTAAGAAGTTGAAGTCTTTTGACTAGATAAAAAAAAAAGGTATTACATATTTTCGTTAATGATTTAACAAACCGAGAAGACAATAGATAGTTAAGATTTTACAAGATACACCCTTTGAGGAATTATTTATTAATGATAAAATCATAAACCTATATAAGTCTAACTATTTACAATAAAGATGTTTGTACGTGATTCAATCTTTCGATTCAGAGTTTAGCATCTTCAACTTCGTCATTTCCTCTCTGGCATCAAATTGTCCTGAACTTAGCCTCTCGTACTGTTCGTCATATCGCCCCGTTGAAAGTGTACCATTACCTCTAATACGCTTGGACATATCGACGATACCTCTCTTGCACTCTAAGAACGTAGCTAACTGTGCTTTACACAAATCAGGCAATTCGCTACTTAGATTAGGATCAGTGGCACACTGTTTAGGAGTATTTCTTTGGACCATAACACATGGACTCCTCTGCAAGCAGATAGCTACTTGCTTCAACTGGTCTTTACAGGATGCAACCATGATTCACTACGATCTTAATCTTATTTTGTGATAAAGTAGCCAGAGGAAAATTTAGTTTTACCTTCACGCGTTGTATTACGGACTTCTAAGCTTGTACACCTGTGATTACATCTATCGATGGGCATCTCATTTCTGCCAGGAGAGCCATCAGCTTCACAGACTGCTGTGATAACTGCTTCATGGAACACACTTCAAATTTCGGCATACTGTTCGGGAAATAACCTTGTCATTTTCACAAAGAACTCTGTTCATTTGCAGACGCTATACTTACCAAAAGATGCCATTTCTGTTGATATCAACACATCCAACGGGAAATTAGCAGTGGTAATGGCTGGCAATGATATTGTGGTGTACACACCAAAGCTTTCAAACTTCTACAATTTTAATTTTCATGGAAGGAAAGATCTGTCCGAGCTTCAAATAGCATGGACACACGAAATCACCATATCCAATACTTACAAAGACGACCACTCAAATGTGCATTGCATATCTTGGTCTGATTATACTCAGTTACCTGATGCTGATTTGGATCAGTCTGCTTCATTTCTAGAATTACCACCAGAGTTTAACTCGGAAACAGATTGTGAGTTTGTCACTGGTTCTGAAAGAGGGCTTACGCTACACAAGTTATTTTATTTACATGGTGAAGACGGTAAAAAAACAATTGCAAGTAAGGTTATATGGCAACAGGCACTTGCAAGCCCAGTCTTTTTGGCAAAGTTTTCCCCACAAGGTACATGCATTGCTAGTGTAGGTAAATATGATAAGATTGTTAAGCTTTGGCACAGATGTTCTTTTAATACTGACTTCAATGAGTTTGAGCTTCGTTGTATACGAAACAAGTCTTATGTTACATCACTTTCTTGGAAAAGGTTTCATTGCTTGAATGATTATACCCAGAACAATCTATCTGTGCCAGTTACTCCCACAGACTCACATTTGAAGCCTTCGAATTCAATAATCAAGAACGATTTTGCGCATTTATACTTCTCTTCTTCTAAAGGTACATCTGAAAGCAATAGCCTTTATTCGCTTGCAAATCCAACCTCAAAGAAAAGACATAACGTGTTATACACAATGCTGCATGACAAAACTATGATGATTCATAGCACTTATAAAAGTGAACAAGGTTTTGAGTTGTTTGAGTCCGGTTCCATAGATTTAACAGATAATGGGAAGATCAAAGATGCAATATGGGTATCAATTTTAGACGAACCATTTGTTGAACTAGCAATTACCAAGATGTTAGAGCGTCTTGAAAGTGCAAAGGAAGTTAAGGAAAAAGCTAAAGAAAATCTGCTAGAATTGCTCTCCTCTCATTTTGAATTATGCTTAGTGTTGAGTGCCTCTGGTTTGGTGAGATTTTTTTGTATATCAAATCTTGGTTCTTTAACCCCGTCTCATTGCCAAGTCAAATTATTATATGATTCTACAACTCTCAAATTTACAAAATTTTGTCTTCCCCATGATTCATCAAAAACATACAACGTCACTCCAAGCATGTGCTATAACTACTATCCAAGCGAGGATTTCCGAGATGAAGCGATTATCAGCTTATTAGATTTAAACAAGAAAACAATAAGAATTATAGGATTCAAACTCGAAGATATCTTGTCAACGAAGCCTAAAAATAATTCAAGTTTTGGTAATTTATTGGCAAAATTTACTGGTCACAATAAATCTGTCCAGAAGATTATAAGGTCATATAATGGAAACAGATTTTTGTCAGTAACAAGATTTAAAGAGAACTGTTTATGGGAACCAATTCCTATATCAAATAGAGGTATTTCATTGAGCAAAAAAAATACCATTATTACACCAGCACCTATTTCAAACTGTATAATATTGGATGATACAAAAGTGATCGCCCTTTGCAACAACTCAATTTTACTCTATGACTGTTCAAAATCAAACACTCAAAAAGTTGATACGCCAGATTTTCAGATTTCTATTGGTAAGGACTCGATAGTAAAATGTTTTTTTGTGTTGCCAGAGCTTGAAGAAAATTCCAACTCTTTCCGAATAGTCGCTATATTTGAGGATCATGAATGTAAATGTTGGGAGGTTTACGAAAACTCTATCAAAACGAAAGAGATTGAAAATTTACCTTTGAATAATGGTGTTTTATCACCATGTATTACTGACGTTATTCCCGTAGGTTTTAACAAAGGCATAAGTTACATAGGTCGCGATGCTTTAATTTCAATAAATGAAGACGGTAATGTTCAAATATATTATGTTATAGCACAAAATGGAAAAGTTTCATGGCATTTGAAAAATGAATTTAGTTGTGGTTTAAAAAAATGCTCAACTATTTCTGGCTCTTCTATCCATAAACTAGCAATTGCAGGGCCTGAAAATAATAAGGTCTATATTTGGGACACAAACTTAGGGACTCTGGAATACGAAGAGGAGTTCCCTAGTGACAGGAAAATTAGAGATTTGGATTGGACGTCAACAAAATATGGCCAAGGCATTTTAGCAATTGGATTTAAGAGTCACTCTTTATTATACACTCAACTAAGATATGATTATACTAACGATGCACCAATTTTTCAAAAAATTAAAAAAATTGATATATCCGACCAAACAACACATGAAATTGGTGACTCGATTTGGTTAGCGGATGGTTTGTTGGTCATTGGTGCGGGAAACCAATTTTATTTATGTGATAAATCGCTTGATACTGAAAACGATGTTGTAACTAAAAAAGCGATTGGTACATTAGAAATAATTTCAAATGACTTATTACATTTATGTTTGGCGTTAAATGGTCCATTGCCATTGTACCACCCACAAATTATTATTCAACTTCTTTTAGCTGGTAAAAGTCAGTTAGCGGAAACAATTTTAAAGAGATTATCCAAACAATTACGTCAAATAGACCTTGGGGAAATGACGCATGTAGATATTGATTTGGGTTTAAAAGGCGATGATTTAATGACAGAGCAAAATAAAGAAGCAGCAACAAAAAATAAGAGGTACAAGCTATTGTTTGACAATGCTGAAGATAAGGACAATGAGCTTACCACTCAAGATTGTGATATTCTACTCGAAAAGCTTCAAAAATATAAGTTGCCATTTATGACCAATCATCAGCAAATAACTCTTTCCCACTCAGTTCATATTTTAAATGATATCGCAACTGAATATATTAAAATTCTTGATTTTAATGGCATTCGATTCTTTTTCACTATGAAGTTATTTCTTGTTAACTTTACAAAAACTGCATTTAGAAATCTAAAGGAATCAACTGTCAGGATTAGAGATGTTGTTTTTGCTTTACATTCTGACAACAAAGATCTACTTTTTGAGATTACAAAAGAAGAAATGAAAAAAATGCCTGGACAAAAAAAAGATTTGGAAATTGATTGGTTAAATTGTAAGAGATTTGGCATTCCATATTGGATTGATAGTTTGAAGTTGACCGAAATTATGGAAGTTGTTGCTAAAAATGAATTTTTGAAGTATCAACTTGAAAATAATGGTAAAAGAAATCCAAGTGTGTGCGCTATCTATTATCTGGCGTTGAAAAAAAAGCAAGTCTTAATTGGTCTTTGGAAAACTGCCTATGGTAACTCTGAGAAAGAGAAAATGATCAAATTTTTGTCTAATGATTTTACCCACACTAGATGGAAATCTGCAGCATTAAAAAATGCCTTTGTTCTATTAGGAAAACATAGGTATGAAGACGCAGCTTCTTTTTTTCTGCTAGCAGATTCCATTAAAGACTGTGTTTCTGTTATAATGAAGCAAATGAATGATGTTGCATTGGCCATTGCAGTGGCCAAATGTTATGAAGGGATTTCAAATGGTGATGGAATGAAATTGATTTTACAGCGCTCAGTAATTCCAAAAGCAATTAAGGAAAGAGATAGATGGACGTTGAGTTGGTGTTTCAATATTTTGAAGATGCGCAAGTATGCAGTTCAAGTTTTGGTCAAGCCATTTGCAGATATTATTGAGTCATTTGAAGAAATTTATGAGAATAAAGTAAATTTTAAAAATAACAAACCATCCAAAGATCAGTATTCTTTATGTTCAAAAAATATTGAAGATCCAGTCTTATTAGTAATGTATGACAATTTAAGAAATAGAAAGGAAATATATTACAAAGGTGTTAGCGAGATAGACCCAAGTTTAGAATTTAACTTTGTGTTAGACGTTGCAAGTATGTATGTTAAGTTGGGGTGTGATTGGCTAGCATTAGATTTAGTAAGCAACTGGAAATTTACAGAGATTAAAAGATACAATAAAGTCAATAATGATGACGTTCCTTTGAAGAACACTTTATTGGATTCTTTCGTTGATAAAGAGACGGCCTCGGTCAGAAAACGGCCTGGAGATATTTTGGCCACGTTTATGGATAAAACTGAGCAACCAAAAAGTATATTGGATAATTTTGCTGAACCTGGTAAAAGACCAAATATTCTTGACCAATTTGATACGCCAAAGCCAGTAATGAATATGTTAGATGATTATGAGCTTTCAAAAGCGGATGCAAATCGTAAAGAACAGTCTTACAATGAAAATCAAAGTGGTGACATATTAAATATTTTCAATGGGTCAGAACTATCCAAGAACACCAAGCATAATGTAAACCCATCAACAGCAGCGAAAACGACTCCAAAGCAAACTAATGGAGTGGTAAAAAAGGAACCTTTAAATTTGCTTGACCAATGGACATGAATATTCCGAATCATACGGAAACCTGCGCTATGTTTACGCATTTAAAGCAGTAATCTTATTCAAACAGTTTTTGTATTTGATATGTATTGGTAAGTCATAATTAAGCTTAATATAAACGGAAGGAGGAAAAAAAATATACATTGAGAAAATAGTACAATTTTGTTATTTATATATTGAACAGTATTAATAGAATATTTTGGTGTACGGCTCTTATCGAGATTAGGGTGCTTCATAGAAACTGTTGAAAAAACTCAAGAGATGGGGGTTGTTATCCAACATGTGATCACCATTTTTCAAAATGATTGAAACTTTTTCAACAACACTAAGTTTTGATTTTGATGGTTCTATTTCACTAACTTTTAACTTGACCAAATTTAACGTGTTTAATATCATTTCTTCTTGCACTTTATCAAAATCTAATAGCTTTCTAAATCTTTTCAAAAATGCTGCACATTGAAACAATGATTTTATGGAATTGAGGAAGACAACAAAAACTGGTACCTTTTTTAAGTGATGATCCATTCTAGGTTTATTAATGAACTTTAGAATTAATTTAGAAGACATGGTTGAAACATGACTTAATAAATCTTTGAACAGTTGTATTTCCTTTTGAGATATTATTGACCGTTCCTCTATTTGGTGCTCAAATAAAGATGAGAATTTAATCAAAACACTTTGGTAAAGTAATGTTGTTGTATTGGAAATAACAATATTCATTAATGGTTCTGTTGTCAAATCAAAAAAAAGCAAATTGTTATGCATTGATTCAAAGTTTTTTACTAACTCATCGACTTTATGTCTTATTGAGTCAATACTTTCATCAGATTTTAATGAGTCGAGTTCAACCATATTTAAAAACATTTTACACCATTTGATAATATTTTCACTAATTGTTAATAGTAGAACTTTTGAAGAACTTGAATTAATATCAATTAACACCTGATTCCTATCGAGTTTAGCCATAGCTTCATGTAAGTAATAACTATTTTGTTCTTCTGGGTTTGAGTTTGTATTTATATCGATTATACTAGAATCCGTTTGTAAAGGTAAGAATGTTGTTGGTGAAGGCAATTTCGTAAAAATTATGCTATGATTATCAACAGAAAAGGCACACGGTAAACCACTGACTAAACTTGACCACTTATCGATTGCATAAACTTCCCAAAGAATTCGCCTTCTTTCTTCAACTAAAGGAATTTCGTTATCCAAGTTATCGTCCTTCAATAAAAAATTTGTATTATTATCGTTAGAGTCAGTTGAAGTTGAGCTTTTGAAAAAGATTTCTGGTGTACCCAACATATTCTTTGACAAATCAATTTGATCATACCCAAACATTTGCGATAATCTGATAGAAGATGCAATAGTTAAACCTGCTCTCATTTCTCTCCCAGACATGAATTCAAATTGGGCTTTTAAACAAAGAGAATGTAAGTAAGGTAAAATTTCGGTGTGAAATGAATCATTATTGGATTCCCAAAAGTAATTCATTTCCTCTAAGGCACATTCATAAATCTCTTGTGATCTATCATTGTAATCATTGAGATAAAAAGAAGCTATTGCCCAAATCATCAAGGAGTAGTGGGATACATTTTTTGGGTTACTTTTCAACCAGCTGAAATGTCTCTTCATCGAATATTTAAAAGGTCTAACGTTTGAATTGAAGTAAAACTTATGAAATTTGTCAATGTCATCAACTGATAACCTTAATTTATTTAGTTTCAAATCATATGTTAAGTTGGGATTTAATTTGATTAAATCATTTAACGATGGCACAGTTTGCGGTAGTGGCTTATTATTAATGGATGCATCACTTGAAAGTCCTCTGTTATCTTGATTAGCTGTGTTATTCAGTGGTGCATGTGAATTCAAATTTGGACCAGCCAATGAAGATATCCCATCCATCATTGACATATTTTGCGAAGAGTCGTAATTAACTATGGGCGGATAAGAAGGCATAGGTCCAATATCATTGATTATTAAATTGTTATGTTCGTTATTGAAATTAATTGATAAATTGCTCGCATTGTATGGCGAAGGCAGCTGGTAGTTGTTGATGCTATTAGTTGACTCAATTTTTAGCTTTTGATCATCTGTGAGTATGAAAGCAGACATGTCTGAAGAGTTAATTGCACCTGAAGATGTCATTGCATGTCGCTCTTTCCCTCTTGTGTTCTTTGACTGTCGTGATACACTATTATTATTACCACTGTCGTTATTATTGTTATTCCTGTTATTGTTAAATGTGTTTTGTTCAAAATCTTCACTCGTATCTAATTCACGACGTCGCTTTAAGCTGCTCGGCTTAGGGCCTGTCTTTTTATGGCTTACGTATACACATTGAACGTTTTTCGACTTACATCGTGTGCATACAGGTAAAAGTTTGTCACATTTTAGTTTCTTGTCTCTGCATGCCAAACATGCAATTTTGGTATTGATTTGACCGTCAAAAACTTGATCAGGCATACCATCCACTAAGGAATCACTTTTGGCAATATCATGAGACATCGACTGGTCAAAATTCGACATGGGCAGGCTCTGCTTTAGCTTATGTTGCTGTAAGCTGTGATATTCTTTTGTTTTAAATCTCAGATTTTTTTATTCCTCATCAAGTTACAATGTATGTCGCAATATTTGTTTAATCATATATTCATTAAGTAGGAATAAGAGTAGCTATAATGAACGTTCTGTATATACAATAATCATATTTAAAATGATGCTATTTTGAACTCAACGGCCGATGTTCAAAAGCAAGCTTTGGCCTGAACTTCCACCAGCATCACCACCGGATCCACCCTTTGGAAGGTAAGCAACGTTCGGACTCTGTGACAATGTAACAGCAATATCCTTAGATGCTTCGATTCTTCTGATCAATAACAAACCGTCACCAGCTTTGGCAAGAGCTTTGGAAATGGTATCAGCAGCTTCAGCTTCACCTTCAGCACGAATAATGGAAGCCTTCTTCTCTTGTTCAGCCTTTTCGACAAGGAACTTGGCTCTTTCAGCTTCTTGTTGCGCAATTTGCTTTTGTTCAACAGCCTTGGTAAACTCAACACCAAATGTCATGTGTGTAATAGAGACATCTTCAAGCTTAATGTTGAATTCACTGGCTCTTGCTTCTAATTCAAGCTTAATTTGGTTAGACACCGTTTCTCTCATGTTGATAAGCTCCGCTGCGTCGTACTGTGCAACAACGGACTTTAGAATTTCGTTACCAATAGAAGGCAACACTCTTTCATCGTAATCTAAGCCCAAGTTTTGATAAATTAATGGTAGTTTAATTACGTCTGGTCTGTGGAGCACTCTTAAGGTAAGGGAAACTGTTTGCAAATCTTTGGAACCTGTTGTGGTTGTTAACACCTTTGGTCTTGTCTTGACATCAAAGATAATTGGCTTTTGTAGCCATGGCACAACAAAGTTTAAACCTTCTCCAACAACTTGTTGTTTGACACCACTAAATCTGTCAAAAATGACAGCCCTTTCACCACCTTGGACATCATATAAAGATGATTGTGCTAATAGAATAGCCGCCGACACTGGGACTGCCAATCTAGAAATTGTATTGACTACTCTGGACATGCTGGATTTGTTCTTCTAAAACTTAAAATGGAGAAAGTTGCCACCCATTCAAAATTTCAATTTTTTTCAAGGTCACTTACTACAAATCTTCCATATAGTGGATTTTGTTTACACATAAACTTATCGAAAAGCTCATAACTGATATGACTATGAGTCCAGATTACTAACACTTATATGTAAATTTATATAAACATATCTATACATAATGAAGTCAAAATGGTGCCAAAAAGAGAAAACATATCAATTATTCTCTTCTTCGTCATCGTCATTCTCTTGTAAAACGTTCAATTCTTTTAGCAAATCATGGACGTCATTTCTAGAGTAAATCTTTTGCACAACTTTATTGTTCTGTAACTCAATTGTTGCAAATTCAATTTTATCAGCAGTAAGTTTAGCACTGTCAGTAGTTTTACTAAGCACATCAATGGCCAGTTTCTTAGCTTCCTGTAGCGATAATTCGTCTTTGTAATCTTGTTTCAAAAGCGTTTGTGCACTAGAGTTGTTTCCACCAATGGAGGTGGCCTTCCAGCCGGAGTAATTTCCAGATGGATTTGAGGTGTACAACTGGAATCCCAATCTATCATCCCAACCGGCAAACAAAAACGAAACACCAAACGGTCTTAACCCACCGTGCTGAGTGTAACCTTGCTTGACATCGCACACGTTTTTGACCATTGACTCTAGTGGTATGTCGTTGTTGTAAACTTTGAGATATTCCTGTGAATTGATTCTGATGTGGTTAATTAAAATACCGGCGTCAGCTGTCATACCTGCAACAGCTGAGATTGTATTATCGTTTAGTTTATATATCTTTTCGTTAATTGTGTCCTGTTCTAGTAGCTTTGATGTTGTTTTCCTCTCTGCAATTAAAACAACACCATCTTTACTCAGTATACCAATGGCAATACTAGCATGGTTAATGGCTTCTAATGCATATTCAACCTGTTGAAATATATATTGATGTTAGTATGTCAGTTCTATCTTAATATATTCGAGCTCTCACAAATTCCACTTACTTGATATAATCTTCCTTCTGGAGAAAAGATAGTAGTTCTTGAATCGTATCTTCTTGACATAGCTGGTTCCTAAAGTAAAGATTTCTCTTATATCTTTTGTCAAGATATCTATGTATATGATGCTACTCACTATACTTAACCTTTTTTTTGCCATCAAGAAATTTTCAACCTGCAAGAAATAGTGATTACGTAATCTTACGTGATCGTGGTCTAAAAAGCATATTATAATACAAAATACATACAAAGAGTAGAATAGAAGAGATGTCTATAGGGAAACAAGCCCCGAAGGCCCATTATTATGAGCGACGGCTAACTTTGTACCATCCAAATTCCAGTTTAGTTCATTTATTACGCCACCTTGTTCCACTGAATTGAGAGCCCCCATAGATTTGAAACCGTTAGTAGTGATGTCAAAGATTGAAATGCAACCGTCTTGACTGGCAATTGCCAAGCGGCTTTTTGAATGACTATAGGAGGCAACTAGTGCACCAAATCCATCTGGTATGGATACAATAGCCCAGCATTTAAGCCTTTTGATATCGATAAGTTTTACTGTTCCGTCAATGGACACAATCAACAAATTTCCATTGTTGAAAAACTCACATAGACAAGGGGGGGAACCCAAAAGGAACGACTTCAAGGGGTACGTGGATTCATTTGACCATAATTTGACTTCACCAATGTCGTCAATTGAGACGATCATATTCAGTTCCTTGTTAAACTTCAAATGTGTTATCGAACTAGAATGAGACCTCTGTAGGCCGAATTTTGAGTTGGATTTCAAATCATAAATAACCAAGTTAACCCCCAATGGTACTATAAATTTGTCATCACTGAGCCATATAGCATCAGTTCCATAAAAATTAGAGTCCAAAATGCTGTTTTTATCGAAATTCGTTTTGTCTAAATGTAGCAAACTCAACCCACTTTCAACGTTCCAAACTATGATATTGTTTTTGATATCCATTGATAGTAGATGTTTACCACTTGGGGAAAACCATGTGGACAAAATTGGCCATTGATGCATGGATAAATTCAGCTTCAAAATAGGAGGTTCCTTCTGGCTGATGCTAGTTATATCAAACAATTTTATTTCACCAGTTTTCAGACCAACTAACAACAAGTTCGTTTGAGAGGTATCTAGACTGGTAGTGTCGGATATATTTATTAGAGTCCTTGATTCGAACTGTGAATTGGCGTTAAAACCTACTAATATTATTTCATTGAAATTTGATAGTACGATTGAATTGTCATTGATTATTTTGACCGAATTTGCATCTATCGAAAATTCGTTACTGTAGTTCAAAACTTTAGTGAATTCTTTATCATTTTCTTCTTCCTTAATACTTGAAGTTATTATTGAAGGGTTTTTAATATCTATACTTGTTGTTATTGAATTGTTATTTGAACATGACCATAAAGTCCACTTTTTAGACTCTTCAAGCAATTTTTTCAGAGATTCCGGGTCATTGATATTACTGTCGATCGACCTTATGTGCTTGTAGAGTATTCCCTTTTGAACTAGGTTGACTAGTTCGCCAAATTGAACACGATTACTATATTGAGACTCTAATTGTTCAATATTGATATCGTTGGCAAGAGCATACGCAGGTACCTCAAGTCCCGCCTCTTGTAAATACCTAAATACTAGGTAGTTAAGCTCTGGAGCTGTTAGTGACATTGAACAAAGAATAGGGATGTTATTTTGAGAATGGGAAAACTAGAGTGTGAATTTTTTCCTTAAGAAATCATCAGAAATACAAAAGCATATCGATGTAAACACGTTTATAAAACAGTATACAAATAAACTAGTTAACCAATATTACTACGGCCAATGCAGACCAACAAATAGACAGCACTTTATTTACGGGTTCGAGTATATTCATGTTACAAGTGAAAGACAATACATTAGAATATGTATTTAAAATGAAAAGTATTCTAACGATTTATATATACAGAAAGAAGTTAGAGGCCATAAGCCTAGCCATTGTAATTCCATTGAGATTTCTTGATTTCCTTGATTCTTCTGGCACGCTGAGTCTTAGCACCCCAGTGTCTGATGTTTCTGTTGACCTCCTTTTGATGTTTGTTGAAAGTTTCGGCATTTGGACTGGAGATAACCCCGATAAAGTGGTTGGAGATGCCAAATTTGTTGGCAATCTGTGATCTTGAAACACCGGCTGCTCTTAGTTGCTGAATTTCTTTGACATCGCTCTCTGATAATTTGTAGTGTTTTGGTACTGGTGTCTTGTAGATTTCTGGAGCTGAAGCATCGCCCTTAGTTTCTGCTAGTATGCCTTCTGGCATGTAGTCTTCTGACTGCAGACGTCCGTCTTCCTTTGGCAAAAACACCCTAGGTGTGATCTCTGGGTTCATCGAAGCTGGTGCTGGGTGGTGGAAGATACCCTTTGGGAGCTGTGGCTTCAAGTTGAACGCGGAAGAGCGTGCGTTATATTTGTTAGGTGTTGCAGTGAGCTTTCCTATTTGTTTTAGCATTGTTGTATCAATTATGCTTAACTATTCAATAAAGCAGATAATTATACATCGTCAATTTTTCACTAACATTTTTCTTAGTAAAGCTGAAACCTTTCTAAGAGTTTTAGCAAAAATTTGAATACCGCAACCAAAATCAAGTTGAAAATTTTCAACGCCTCGGATATCGCTTGCTATCCGAGTCCCGACAGCCGGGACGCGGCATCCGGGACGCCAAATTACCAAATCAAAAATGTTTTCAGTTTTTTTTGTAACGCATAAAGCTTTCTCAGTCATTTTGCAATAAGACCAATAGCAAACAGCTGTCATTCCGCACTCCATGCGCCAAACACCACTTGCGGAGATTCAAAACAGCTTTTTTTCTCTAAATCACAGTAGTCTACAGAAGTGCCTACTTCACATTCAACATGTTCCCAGATGGTGTTATTGCTGTTTTTTGTATTATTTTTGTTGTTGGTTGTACCATCACCGGCTTACTCATTTCCAAAAGAATGAAACATTGAACGCTCATATATATAAAGCACTCAATACTGTTGATAGTTTAACATCTAACGTCTAGTAAATGGCACTCCATTAATATGCAGCTAAATACGGCGGAGAGCTGAGCGCTTTCTAACCACGGCTCCTAGCCAAAATACTCAAAGAAACGGGGTAGAGCACACATCCCTGCACCGCGACCACCGCTTTGCAGTAAAGTTTGGTTACGCAGCCCCGTGGTCGCGAAACGCGCGATTTTTTTTCACATCCCAAAAATTTTTTTACTTTATTTCCATTTTGAAAATAATAATAAGCAAAATTTGGGAACCGTCATCTCATTTGGAAAATTTAAAGATTATCCCTTTTGGGCACTGTTGTTTTCTTCCTAATTGGATACAAGTATATACGTTAACGTCGATATATTTGCAAGAACAAAATACAATAGGAAAAATAAAAAAAATGGCTACAAACCAACAGGAATTGAGTCAACTGACACCAGAAATCGACCATGAACAAGACCCAGAACAAGAAGAAGACGACGAGTCGAAGCCACAAAAGAGAGAAAGAAGAAAGATTGAAATCAAGTTTATTCAAGACAAGTCAAGAAGACACATTACGTTCTCAAAGAGAAAGGCAGGTATTATGAAGAAGGCGTACGAGTTGTCTGTGTTGACAGGAACGCAAGTGTTGCTTTTGGTCGTGTCGGAAACCGGGCTCGTTTACACGTTCACCACTCCTAAGCTACAACCATTGGTGACGAAAACCGAAGGCAAGAACTTAATCCAAGCTTGTCTCAATGCTTCTGACGACCCAACCCCCGATGAAGATGAACAGCAACATGCTGCACAACAACAACAGGCCGCACAGCAGCAGGCGCAACAGCAACAACAACAAGTCGCACAACAGCAGGCTGCACAACAACAAGCTGTTCAGCAACAGTACGCCCAGCAACAAATGCAACCTCCAATGCAGCAGGTTCAGCAACAGGCCGGCGGCTATGCTACACAGCCACTGAACTCAAGCTACTTACCGGACCAGCAAGGTGGGTATTCCTATGGGGACGGTAGCGGTTTCCACTGATTGATGTATTTATAAAATGCAATGTATTTTAATTTTTTTGTATGCTTCAAGTATTTATTTAACTGATTTACTGTAATGTTATCCTCAAAAAGATGTATTGTTTAACATTGATGTTGATTGAGGTCTCTTATCAAGAAAAGAAAAAAAAAGTATATTTTTTACCCTTTGTAGCAAACAAGTAGCTCCATTCGACGATAGTAACCCGTTTCCTGTTCCAATGGCTCAGTCACTTGGCCAAACAATGCTGAGCATGCCTGCAATGCCAACTGTATTTGCTGGCATTGCAACAGTACACCGATATCTACCAGAATGTTATATTTATATAAAATTTTCTAATTACTCAAGAAGCTAGAAATAGTATTGAAAACAACATCGTTGGATTTGATGTCCTTGTATCTCGATCTGATTTCAGAGATGTCCTTTTCGTTAAGATGGCCCTCCTTGAACTTGTCTTCAGCAATTTGCAGAGTGTAGTCTTTATTGAACTCTGGGTGACCTTGAAAGGTAAGCAGTTCGTTGTCGATTTTCAAACCTTGGACCTGGCACTTTGGTGTGGAACCGGTAATTTTGATGTTCTTCTTAGTGCATGAGTCTTCATCTGGCAAAACAATGTCTTGGTGCACCATAGAAATTGTGTAATCTCCCAACTCTTCGGATTTAACAACGTATTGCCCAAGCTCCCAGCCTAAGGGGTTAACGGTGACCTTGAATCCTAATGCCCTAGCAATGATTTGGTGTCCAAAGCAAATGCCAATCAATTTCACTTGGTGCTGGCCTTTGTTTTGTTCGTTGTATTGGAAAATAGACTGAATGTAGTTCACTAGCGTATTGTTAAACTCGTTGTTGAGGTAGGAGTCCTTTCTGGAGCCGGTGAAATAAACGATGTCAACGGTTTCCAGTTTCGGTAAACTTTCCTCGTGGAAATAATCGATTTTACTACATTCTCCAAACTGAGCGAGTAACTTGACGCCCATATCGCCAAAATCTCCGTAGTTATCTTTGACCAAATTGTCTAGAACAACAACTGCAATTCTTTTACTTGTCATGATCTCAGTCTATCGATTTGTATTTGTAAAAAGAAAAGAACGACCTCACTAAAATGTGTCAAACTACGTTTTTTCCTTTTATAATCAGAGATTGCATGCAAAGTGTGTGGCTAAAATCTTATATCCGATTCGGCGAATTTCACTCATGAAAAAAAGCTAATATTATACCGAGACGCTCAGCAAAATAACAACGTTTTTTTTTTTGAGATTTGGAGAAAAACTTTTCGCGAATTTAAAACACCTTTCAAATCTTGACTTTTGGCCCTCTCTTCCCTCATCTCCGTATCGTGTGTACTCGGCTAAAGACTCATCATCAAATTTTATCATGAGATTGTCTTTATCAAAGACGCTTATACCAAAACAAGTGAAGAACTATGACAGACAAGACAGACGAAAAGCTAATATTTGCACCAGAGACGTACCAGTACGACAAAATGACACTAGAAGAAAGTCAATTGGTGCAAGATCCAATTGAGCAATTCAACAAGTGGTTCAAGGAAGTGCAAGAAACCAAGGAATTGCTACCGGAGTCACTAACGTTTTCCACAGCGGAACTGCCATCAGGTAGGATTTCATCAAGAGTTGTTTTACTAAAGGAGCTAGACCACAAGGGATTCTTGATTTTCTCTAACTGGGACAACTCTCGTAAGGCGAACGACATCAAAACCAACAAGTATGCGTCATTGACATTTTTCTGGACAGAGATGCAAAGACAAGTGAGGGTGGAAGGTTTAGTTGAATTTGTGGATCGTGATACCAGTGTCGAATACTTCAAAACGAGACCAAGAGGGTCGAAGATCGGAGCTTGGGCCTCACCACAATCACAAGTCGTCAAAGACAGACAGGAATTGGAAACGATGTACAAAGAGTACGAAGAAAAGTTCAAAGACAAAGGCGACATGGAGATCGAATGCCCACCTAAGTGGGGTGGTATCAGAATTGTGCCATTGAGCATTGAATTCTGGCAGGGACGTAAATCTCGTTTCCACGACCGTTTGGTTTATTCTAGAGACACCACTGATGGTGGCTGGACTATCAAGAGACTTGCTCCTTAAGCTATTAAAAATGGTTCATCGTAGCTGTTTTATTTCACTGTAATCGCAAAATATTTATTTAGAATCTTTAAATACATTATTTATTCAAGCATCTACAAGGTAACTAGCTTCCAAGTGGCATGATCATCTCTGTTTACAAAAATTACTGCAATTCGTATCAGACTGAATGTACTCAATAAAATACTCGTTAATATAGGTATAGATATAAATTAATATGTTAACTAAAACTTGGAGACGACCTTGGAGAATTCTTCACCTTGAATGAAAGCAATCTTCTTTTCCAAGTCAGTTGGTTGTCTGGATCCATCTGCACCAGCAATGGTACCAGCACCCCAAGCGGATGCACCGTGCACTTCTTCGACGTTGGACAATTCAGCAAAGGCCTTTGCAAATCCCAATGGCACGAAGATCATACCATGATGAGCAAACACAGATAGAAGTGAGACGATAGTGAACTCTCTACCACCACCGGTACCGGTTGAGACGAAGGCAGAAACTGGCTTACCGTAAAGACCACCTGTGGCCCACAAACCGCCAGTAGAGTCGAGGAATGCCTTCAATTGTGCTGGTGCAGCACCAAATCTAGTTGGGACACCGAAAACAATACCATCTGCCTTAGCAATGACGTCTGTGGTAGCAGCTGGGTAGTCTGGCTTAGCTGGAGCGTGCATCTTCTCAAGAACTTCCTGAGGTAATGTTTCGTCAACTTGGTAGATGGTGGCAGTGTTGCCTGAAGCTTCAATACCTGCCTTGACCTGTTCAGCCAAGGTGGAGATGTGGTGATACATAGTGTAAATGATGATTGCAATGTTAGCCATTTTTGATGTTTTTCTTTTGAATGTGTGATAATAACCTTCACTTTATTGCCCCTGGTCAACGTCACCTCTTTCTCTTTATATACTCCCAAAACTCAATTATTAAGCATAACACTCGCTTACAAAACTGGCTTAGTAAGGATCTTGCGCGAGAGGTACTATTATGTAATCATCACAGCTTAGTAAGAAGTAACAATAGCGCAATTACTAACAGATTGTAGGGGCTGATTGTGGCATTATTGCGTGTCAGTGGGATACAATCGAGTAGCGTGTTGGGTGTCACTAAGCAAGTGCGGCTGGACTATTAATAGTTTACAATAACAGTTAACGGTAAAGATATTAAAGGTAAGATATAAAGTTTAAACGATTACACAACAGCTAGATTTCTCCGCAGCCTTTGGAGATGTGGTCTTCTTCTCTGTGGCAGTGGCAGCAGGAGCTTTGGCTACTTCCTCCTTCTTTGGCGCTTCTTCCTTTACCTCCTTCTCTTTTGCCACCACTTCCTTTTCTGTAGTGTCCGGCTTCTCCTTAGTGTCCACCAGTTTCGATGCAAGCTTGGCAAAAGATTCACCTTGCACTGTAGCGATCTTGTTTTCCAGCTCAGTAGGCTGTCTTGAGCCATCGGCACCTGCAATGGTACCAGCACCCCATGCTGAAGCTCCGTGGACCTCTGAAACGTTCGATAGCTCGGCAAATGCACCCGCATACCCCAAAGGTATGTAGATCATACCATGGTGAGCAAACGTTGAAAGAAGAGAGACAACAGTAAATTCTCTGCCGCTACCGGTACCGGTGGAAAAGAATACACCTACTGGCTTTTGGTAGAGTGCTCCAGATGCCCATTGACCACCTGTGGCATCAATAAAGGCCTTCAACTGCGCTGGAAATGCGCCAAATCTCGTTGGGGCACCAAAAATGATACCGTCAGAGTTAGACAGTATATCGGGGGTGGCAATTGGGTAATCTGGCTTAGCTGGTGCATGCAATTGCTCAAGAACTTGTTCGCTTAGCGTTTCTGGAACTTGGTAAATAGTGGCTTTATTACCAGTAGACTCAATACCAGCTTTCACTTGTTCTGCCAAAGCAGCAATATGATGGTACAATGAATAGATAACAATCACAAAATTCGCCATAATTCAAATGTCAATCTTGGTTATTCAATAATGAAAGGTGGCTTATCATTTGATTTTACACAGCTTACTCTGTTTGCTTTTATAGTAACGAGATCTACATCTGTGAAAAAAAAAAATCATGCTGACTAAGTCTATTATTAATAACAATAATGCTAAGCATTACTACTTCCGCAATGTACACCCATTTTTCTGGACCTTAACCCACTTACCAATAAGCCTTTGTAATGGCAATTTTTTGGGATTAAGGTCTACAATGAAGGTGGTTAGCTCGTTGGGATCCCAAGTACCGCATAGACTAAATAGCGATTGTACCCTTGTCCTGAGATCCATACTAAGTGACGTTTTATCGATGAAAATGAACGTGTCGCCTTGGTCTAATGTGTAGTAATGACCTAGCAGCGCGTCTCTAGGGTCAATATCCGGAGTATATTCCGGATTTAAGTTCATTCGTAATTGGATTAATAATTCATCGTATTTTATAGGCGATTGGGTTTTCAGTATATCTAAGCTGATCAATTTTATGATTTCCCGATGGTCCAAGCCTTTTTGGGTATTTAAGTATGATTTGACTATTGGTGACACGATAATATTTGTCAAAAATCTATCAATTGAAGTTTCTGTTGACACTTCTGCAACCAAATCATCCAGAGATTTCCTAATAAAATCGTCATCCAAGGAATCTAGTAATTGAAAATCCCAGTTAACAAGAGAAGAATTTAGGTTCTTAATCAATATGTTAACAAACTTTCCTATAATAACAATTTTAAATTTGTCTTGTGGTTGCCATAATTGGTTGTTGAAGTAGAATATGCAGTTTTTTTCAATAAAAACGGCAAACTCACTATCGCTACATGTTGAAATGTCTGTAGTTTGTTTCCATGTGGCTAGCTCGTCGCCATTTTCAGTGGCG
Source organism: Saturnispora gosingensis (assembly GCA_030570395.1). Taxonomy (NCBI): domain Eukaryota; kingdom Fungi; phylum Ascomycota; class Pichiomycetes; order Pichiales; family Pichiaceae; genus Saturnispora; species Saturnispora gosingensis. The sequence goes on from JAJLVU010000003.1 coordinate 869,826, forward strand.
CCTGCAAATTCTTCGAATGAGTTAAAAGATTTGATATACTCATGATTGAGCTCTCCGTCCACTAGTTGAGGTATAAGTACATTCGAAAATGATGTGATTGTGTTCATAGACTTTTCTTCATTGTCGCACTTCAGTAGTAACTGACAATTAGAGTGATTTTGAATCCTTAATTTGAAAGTATGATTATTGGTAACTAAAAACGGCGTTGCATTTATTGATTTAGACTTTAATTTAAGGTTTCCATTATTCAAATCATCCAGTATATCATTGCTCAGTTGAATTACCATAATATTGGGTCTTTGACTTTCCAATGACGCGTAAATTTCCATGATTCAAGCGACGTTGTACACGAAAGAAAGAACATTGAAAAATATTAGGTGCTGATAAATTGACGATTATTTTTTTTACTATATATATATATATAAATAATTATGAGTATGACTATATATAGATGTATATTCCAGTATAATCAAATTTTATGACGAAAAGAAGTAATATATACGTATATATGCTTTATTCATCTTAATAATTTTTTTCTAATAAACTTGTGACACATGTTCATTACGGTTTTAGCCTTTTTTTTTTCTTTTCTATTGAGATACAGTTAACAATAACATGAATAAGCATTGATAAAAGTGTTACAATTAAGCCTTTTTTTGCTTAGCAGATTTCTTCTTGTAGACAGTAATGTAGAAGGAAATGAAAAGGAAAAGATAGGAAGTGATGATGAAAGCACCGTAAAATGCAGCTGGCTCCGTACCGTAACAGGAGCCGACGTTTGGCAAAATGCTGTCGAAGTATTTGTGGGCGTAGAAAGTATAAGTGCAGAAGTAGATGAAGAAGATATCAATAATGAATTGAACAATTTGGAATCTGGTGACCCATTGCTTCCACCAAACCCTGATACCACAAGAGGCAAGGAAATAGTACCAGTACATCAAAACGTGGACGGCCAAATTGAGAGCAATGACAACCCATTCGACAGAAGTGTGACCGACAATTTGGGTGTAACAAAGAAGAGCAGTGGCACCATGGTGGTAGGTGTGCAAGAAGATCAACTTCTTCTTTCTGAGGAAAAGGAAGACGGTGTCAAACAATTCAAGGAACTTGGTCAAATAGTTGAGGTAGTAAAGAGTAACCAATCTGTTGGTGAAAGATTCAGGAGCACAAACGGCGCTGAGTAAACCATTGTAGTAGATGATTGGGAAGATTTGCTCAATCATCAACAACAACAAGGAAAGAGAAATGAGAGTGAGGAACAAGTTGTGAAATTGGAAAAGCAAGTTCAATTTGATTGGGTTCAATTTGAATGTGTTCATGATGTATTGACCACCAAAGATCACGATGTAATAAACAATGATGATGGAGATGGCATGTGGGAAGTTGGCCAATGTGGTTTCGTACGGAATGAAGTGGAACTCATCTGCTTCGTAACCGACAACCAACTTGAACACATGGTTGAATATTGGCCACAGGTGGACACCAAATGGGTGTTCTGGAGAAGGTGCTGACCAAGAGATATATTCCGGAATCATAACAAGGAGATAATAAATAATAAGTAAACAGTCAATTAAAGAATGGCTATGGAGCGCTTAACTATATTGCTACTGTCAACAGTTCTCTTTTTAGCGTAAAATCTGTTAGCAAAACGAAAGAAAGCTGTGTTTATATTTTGCACAAGTTTTGTTGTGTTTTAGGATGGAAAATTTTTTTGGTGGAGAATCAACAAGAGGGAAAAAGAACACCGTGGATTTTGAGCAGCAAGGTCCGCCCAAAGTCAAAAGTCACGTGCCCGGCTATCGGGTAGCGGATGCGCCTCTTCCGCGACGCGCGCGCCCAAAAGAGTGTTGGTGCCACGACAAGGTTGTTGTGGTAGACGCATCCAGGATTCTGCTCAGCTTGCCACCGGATACCGGGTACCGGATACAGGACAACCGACTACAAAATCTCTTTTTTCTGTGATTACTAATGGCTGATGTGTGCTGATTACAATACCCAGGAGCGGTACAGAGACTGTGCATTACACAGTACCGCCTTCCGCGCAGCTATGTAGTGCTGCAAAGCCATCTGCTGCCGAGCTGCACCCCACCTGCTACGCAGTCTACCTGCCGCTCACCAACGTCCTTCTTCTGTATCGTCGTGTCTTATGCCGTGCTCGGAACACCAAAAGCCTCATCGGCTTGTCCAATCTCCGTCTACGAATATCCAATTTACGCATCTCGTTTAAAAGGAATCCCGGAGTGTCCTGCGCATTAGGGCGAGCCGACTTTGGATGCTCAGCCGACCTGCGCTGCCCTCTGGACGCGCACTGGCCCAGCATAGAAAATGAATCTCGCATGGGGCTCGGTATTCCATGCCACACAGCTGCATCCACGTCTATTGTGTAGAGCAATGCACTGTAGCAGCAGCTCACACGGAGTTCGGGTGGTAGAACAGTATGTGCAAGCAAGACATTGGGGGTCGCAAGACGTGCAAAGGGCTGACAGCATACGCAATCAAATGGCTATCATTGGGCTGGCTGTTCAAAGGGGACTCACTATAGCCCTGCGCAACAAAGGAAGGCTAGTGTTCAGCAGGGGAATCCAACAAATCGAAATACGCTTTGAAACAGGCGGTTAAAAAAAGAACACCAAGAACGCACAATCTGAAAGCAGAATGAGAGACGGTGACAAAAACTAAAGGGGGCAACAGGGATCGGAGGGGGGTTGAAACAGATGGAGCACGAGCATTGGCGATGCATGTGTGTGTCGCAGCACTCGATTGGCACAGCTGCCGTAGTGCGGCCCCGCTAGGCAGGCGTGTCTCACCATATGTACTGGCGTACGCTTGGTACGCTATTGTCCGTTTTGCATGAAAAAAATCTCTCTTATTTAAGACCGCGGAGATGGGATCGGACCGGTTGCCACATTAGTTCATTTACGATAATTTCGACAGTGGAAAAGGAAAGACAAAGACGCAGATTAAATAGGGCATAAAGTAGGAATAAAAAGAGGGATTATCTGATTATGTATATATATAATATGGGAGAATAAATAACTTAAGCCATTCCATCCGTTGAAAAAAATATAATCAAGGAAACTTATTACTACATTCCATTGGACCACTAGGGTATATACACACGTATACAGAGACTGCTAGTGCACTAGGATCATAGTAGAACAAAAGTATATATGCACATACATCTCCACACGTAAAGATTGTTGCTATATAAAAGTACTGTACATTTATAACCATATATCGACACACACACAGAATGAACAAACTCGACATCATCGGAACAACAGCATTGCCAAACCACACGCTGCAACAGCAGCAGCAACAGCACCACCATCACCCGCATCCTCACCAGATGTCGCTTCAAATGCCGCAGAGCCAGCTGCACTTGCAGCCCTCGTCTACGAGCTACAACAACTACAATGCTTTCAATTACGCCAGCTTGATGCTGCCGCCATTGAGCTACCAGCCGGAGCTGCAAACTCTGCCGCCGCTGAACTCATACGAGACACCTCCGCCATCTCAGCCCCAACCACAGCAGCAACCACAGCAACCAAGTCAGCAACTCATTATACCACCACCACAGCAGCAATCGGCGTCGCTTCCTTACCAGTATCTGCAGTTGCCACCGCTCATACACCAGACGGCTCCCAAGTTTCAAAAGTCCTCAGACCAGGCGGTGAGGCCAACTTCCATCAAGCGGTCGCATTCGCTGCCAACGTCGTCTCTCACGAGAAAGAAGAGAGAGTGTCCAATCTGCCACAAGCTCTTTTCAAATTTGACTACACACAAGGCCATCCACGATGAGAACTGCAAGCCATTTCCATGTCCAACTTGTCACAGGCCATTCAAGAGGATGAACGATTTGCTCAGACATGAAAAATGTCATTTGTCTAAACTGGGGCAATGGCAGTTCAAGTGTCCGTTCCATCCTGGCAATGATAACAGCAGCAACAGTAGCGGTAGCAGCACTAACAACAACCATTTATTGTCAAATGACTCCTGCCACCATACTGGCTACTTCACTAGATGTGATACTTTCAAAAACCACTTGAAGGCAATTCATTTCAAATACCCACAGAATACCCCTAAATCAAAACGTTCACTTGTTCCTGGTCAGTGTAAGCAATGTGGTGAACATTTTTCAAACGTCTCTGAATGGTTGGCTCTGCATATTGAACAAAACAACTGTCCTAGTGCTATTAATTAATACATCTTTTATCATTATATTCTCATTATACATACCTGCGTCCCTTCGTTTACATCTCTTTTATTTTTCCTCTTTATCTCTTCTATTACTAGTTATTATTATTATCACTTCTTCATTTCCTTGTTATGTATAAACTTTATTGTATATACTTTTCTTATTAACTTTTCTTAGATACTTTTAAAATTTTATGACGTCAAATTGGCACTTACGTACCATTGTATCCAATTCTAGCACAGCTATATTGCAGGTTGTTGAATGGACCTCTATTGGTTACCTAACAGAATTCTGTTTTGTACGTTTTTACGGATAGCTTTACTATAAAATAAACCAGGTTATTAACCATATATTTTTAAATAATTACAGATCTTCCAAGTACTTACCAAACACTTTTTACAACAAGCTTGTTTGGAACAGAAACATTTTTTACAATATTTATGTATGATAAAGCTACGAAAATTCTCATAGCGTACTCTGTTACTAAACTTCTTGAAAACCTTGTTTTTGTTTAAATCGAGGTACCAGTTTTCATTAGTTGTCAAGAAATTTTACTCAAAGCGTTAACAGGTGGAAGCACTAAGAGCACTTTAGACCGAATGGTAGCTCTCAATTTCTGTATTCTTTTATAAACAAATCTTAAATTTTCCCTAGTGTAAAACGTAGATATTTATGCTCAGTAATTCATATTTTGAGAGGTATGAATTGATCTTCTGTTAGCGGAAACGAAATAGGAAGAAATTATTTGATATGTGCTAAACATAATAGTTCAAATTAGGAAACTTTATTTGGAAAAATAATCAATGACATAAAAAAAAAAATATGGTTGGCTATTAGTCCTAAAAACTATGCCAGGGGTTGGTAGACTTTTCTGATACTTTACACAAGTAAATAGTAACTCAAATACTTCACTAATTTTTTGAAGTAAAGTCAGTTGTTTTTTTCCAACAATGGTGTTTTAAGGTTGAATCTTTTCGAAACCAAAATTCTTGGCAAACAATAGGCCACTCTTAAAAAAAACAACATCAAAGAACGAATGAGTCAAAAAGGCCATATGGTCCATTTTCTGAACTTTAAATATCCTGGTGTTACTAATTGTATTTCGGTCATATACCAGAACTGAAAAGATACAATGTCCTCTTATAACTTCAGTAATACTGTTCTGCTAGAAGTATGCACTAGAGGTAAATTCAATTAATTAACACAGTACAACACGATTATCATATCTTGATCCCAAATAAAACGAGCCAATTGCATACTTACGAAGTAGTTTGTTTGTTTGTCTAAATAAATTCTAAAATGTGGTGGACTTAAGTTATAAAATACGAAAAACTTTGCAATCGGTGTAACATCATTAACGTTTAACAGTGAATAAATTCTAAGATTACATTAATTACAAAGTATTTTGCTGAAATCTTGGATTCCTTTCATAGCCGACATATATATCACTCAATTTATTTATCGGCACATTAACTTGAGTGAAATTCATTTCCGAATATATTTTCATCCCCTAGATCTATGTTTTTTATTAAACATAAAATTTCCAATACCGGCTATCACTAATGCTTTCACTTGTTATCAAAGCTTTCTTTGGTCTACTAGCCCTGTCATCATATAAATATATTCCATTTGCATATTTATTTAGGTTGTGGTCAATTCCAGTTCACTACTTATACTTTAAGAAATCTGACAATAGCATAAGTCCATTCACTATTTGTAACAGAAAAACGTACTGCTGTCCACTTGAATGTGACTTTTTTGGTTTTCACAAAACCAATTCATCTTATTTCGTCGAGTTAGACTTAGCTAGAATTGAAACGGTTCTGAATGCATTGTTACCATGGTTTCACAGGCAAAAGACAACTCCTTATGTACCATTGGCTGAGATAAACAACATTTTTCTGAAGGAGATTAAACCATTTCAGAACTACAACGTTTTGTCAAGAATTGTAGCCTTAGGAGAAAAATGGTGCTATGTCCTTTCATTGTTTGTAATCAAGGCACCGAATAATCATAGCGGTTTTTCAATCAACTATGAAGGTGTCAACTATAGAGTTTGCGCAATTAGTGTTGGAAAATTAGTTTTTAAAGCAGGTCGTAAGTCAATCGTTGTTTATGAAACTATAGACAAATCTTTACAAAAAAAGGCAAGAGATAATGAAGCATTGGTTCAAGCTGCGCTATCTCAACCACAACAATTGATTGATTTATTTAACTCTTTGTAATTAGAATTAGAAAAAATATCCATTTTCTTAATGTGAAAAACTATTTGTTATATGTTGATAAAAGTTCTAAGACTCTTGAGTCTCCATTGAATTCTCTTACCCATTCACTATTTTTTTCTATGGCATTCTTTCTCCATTTGGTTGGCCAGTCTTCTTCCTCTTGAACACCAATGTCAAGTCCAACGCCTCTTTGATCATTTAACGATCTCCAATTGCAATTCAACAAATTTTTTATTTCTTCATTATATTCAATTAATTGATCTCTTTTGTTATAAAATCTCCATGCCCTTTCGAATTGCCTAGTGAAACCTGCAACAGAATAATTTCTTAACTCCAAAACAGGCTGGACAAAAAAGTAAGGCACTCCATTGGAATCTCTACACTCCTGTAGATTGTAAAGTTCAGGTAATTCAGGGGCAAGGTCACATTTTGAGTATTCATTTGTTCTAACATATGGCGCCGGTGCAAGTTCATCTTTATCATCTTTATCATTTTTCTTTTCTGCTTCCGGCTCTTCTTTATTTTCTTCATTGATACTGTCAGCTTTTGGTGTGTCAATTTCATTTATTCTATTGGTATTGTTTATTTCCTTCTCATTGCTCAACTCTCCTTCGAGTCCGCTCTCTGGTGCATATAATGGACCTAATAAACCTTCGTGCACACCATTGATATATTCTTTAAATGCACCACGTCCAATACAAATAACACCCCCAGCATCTCTGACATCGTCAACTAAGCCATCATGATAAACCAGTTTTTTCTCATTATTCTCTCCGCTGTTGAATAGTGTTTTAATGGAAACGACGTCCATAGGAGTGTACAAGTCGTGACGTGAAACTATTTTATTTTCCGGAGCATCGTTATCGTTACCTTTCTCTTCGGTATTTGTCATTCTATCTTTTACAATTGAAGAAAACAGTGGATTAAGTTCCTTTTCGTTAACCTTCTCGTCTTTATCAGTTTTTTGATCCTTCTGAACATCAGGTAATCCCAATTTTGACCGTCTCATCGAACGAATTTCTTCAGCAACTTTATATCTAATATCACCTTGTCTCTCCATGGTAATTATTTGCAGATCGACACCACTTGAATTCAAAATTGGTTTCACAAATCTCTTCAAATATTTTAAACTTTCGGTCAAGTAATCGTTTGGGAATGGAGCAACGTAAATCCTAACTTTCCTTGGCAGCTCGTTAGCCTGCATTTCCTTGTTACCATAGTTATTTAATCCCCATTCCTGGTATTTGTACCTCAATTGTTTTTGTTCATATTTATCAAAAAGGATACCACCAGCTAAAGTTGCGGTAACTGTCCAAAATACCATCCATGGTTTTGAAGGCAGTTTGAATTTCGGTAAACCCAAAGCTGCAAATGCAGGATTCTTGCTGGTTTTGGGATTATTGTTGTTGTCACCAAGCATTCAACAAATAATCGTTAATTTCAATATAAGGATGAGTTTCTTAGAAAATTTTTCAATCTCCAAATATACATACTCTGTATACTATCCTACTATTAGGCGAACAATAATATATTGATTAAGCTATATATACGTATAGACTAGCTACTGAAAGCTCTTGAAACAGCAGGCCTTGCCATCATATGCCTTGTCCATTTGTAAATTTCAGGAAACTCTGCTTTCAAGTCGATACCGATTCTATCAACGACGTAGTTCCATGGCACAAAGCACAAGTCCGCCACTGTGCATCTGTCACCTACAAGCCAAACAGGGTGATTAAAGTAGCGCGATTGGGACATTGGCGTGAGACCCTTTGAGTAGTCGTTATCTAATTCCAGTAAAAGTGCTTCCCGTCGTTCACTAAGAGCCATTTCAACCACACCATAAACCCTACGCACTTCATCGGAGTATCTGTCAATAGCACTTGGCACATTTACTGAGTGGAAGTACTTGAAGTGGAGTGCTTGACCAATCATAGGCGCATGACCACTAGTTTGAAAGAAGAGCCATGATAAAATTTGTGACTGTTCCACTAAGTCCACGGACCAGATGTCAGGGCAGATTTCCTCTTCCTGGAGCTTTTTGTTAACAAGGTAGTTGATAATGGCACCTGATTCCCAAAGTGCTGGTTGTTGTTGAAGTGAATGGTCGATTAATGCAGGAACCCTACCATTCGGATTTAGTTGTAGAAACTGTGGTAGCCTTTGGTCGTTCCTTTCGAAATCAAGCAACACTGTTTTGTATTCGTAGTTTAATTCACACAACACAATGGCTATTTTGAACCCGTTAGGTGCTGAACGGTGCGATATCAAAGTGAATCCATTACTGGGTGGCGGATTATTGAAGAACTGTTGTAACGCACTTGGAGTCTCTTCCTTAATATTCACTTGTTGCTGTCCCCCTTGTTGTTGTTGATGCTGCTGCTGCTCCCTATTCACCTCGTCCAGATGGATATTTCTAAGTCCTCTCGATAACTTGCTAACTGGAACGTTCGTCTCCATTCTCTATCCGATTTTGTACCTATTTCTGATGTTCAATCTGTAAAGTCAAAGTCATCGGTAGCATAAAAAAAATTTCATCTCACCTAATGCCATTTGAAAAACAGTCGGAATTTGTTCAATTAATTTGTCTCTTTCAGATACCACTGAAAGTTCATATCGGCATAGAGTGTTTCATACAAGTGTTATAATTTGCTTTGCAAAGGTATATGCTTTCAAAGGAAGATTTTCATTTGTCATCTCACTATAATCATGGGTTTAATCAATGTTGTTAAGACACTCTACAATGGGATGATCAGTCCGTCAATTGGACCAAACCAGCTACAGTGGTCGTTTTCACCTGTTTATGAGTTAAAGAGGTGGAGATCCTACTTAGATCCAGATAACCCGCTCTTTAGTTACAAGACTATAATCCACTACGCAATTTTGATGCTGGTTATACTATTTTCGTTTACAATAATGCCAATACCGATCCTGTTAAAGGTATTGATGTTTGTTGGTATTATTTATTTGCTTGCGGCACCAATCTTCTCTCAGTTTTTTAGACCAGCTTTACCTGTATTGGCCTGGGTGATTCTATTCTTCAATTCAAAAAACATACCACTTGAAATGAGACAACCCATTACAGTAACTGTGTTGCCACGTTTGGAAGACTTCTTTTTTGCAGACAACTTGTCAGAGCTCCTTGCAGCCAACACCAACAGCGTGAAGGACATTTTCGCTTGGCTACCCTATGGTATCATTCACTTCTCGTTCCCATTCGTTGTTGCTGCCCTGATTTTCCTGTTTGGTCCCCCAACTGCTCTCAATGGGTTTGGATTTTCCTTTGGTTACATGAACTTGACTGGTGTCATTGTCCAAAACTTGCTTTTTTCCTGTGCTCCACCTTGGTACAAGGTTCTTCACGGTTTAGAGAAGGCAAACTATCAAATGAAAGGTTCGCCTGGTGGATTGGCCAGAATCGACAAGATCTTGGGCGTTGACTTATACACCACTACTTTCACCAACTCTCCTTTGATTTTTGGTGCTATGCCATCATTGCATTCTGGTTGCTCCACTATGGACGCAATTTGGCTCTGCTATCTCTGGCCAAAACTCACTCCTGTTTGGGCCGCTTATGTGATGTGGCTTTGGTACTCCACAATGTACTTGACTCATCACTATTTCATCGACGTCGTAGTGGGTTCCAACTTAGCATTTTTCTGGTTTCTTGTTTACAAGAACATGGGTAAGTTACCTATCAATGATAAGTTTTGCAGGTGGGACTTCAGAGAAGTTGAATACCATAACGTCAAGCAAGAAAATGACGACTTCAAGGCACTCATCACTGGCGGTCAACAACAGCCATCTTTTAACATCGACGAAGATCTTGAACTACAAAATTTACATGTTACCAATAACGACAACTCCGCCGAAACAAACGGTTCTGCTAACAGGAACACGAAATCAGTGCCTAGAAAACCAAGTAAACAAAGGGACAGTGTAGATGTTGTGCTTGATACAACTTCTAACAATGGTAACAGCACTGACCAACATTAGCTAACTGTGGAAGCAAGGTAATGCCTACAAGAGTAGACATTTGTTATACTATAACTTTAGATATTTTATAAATGAAAAATTAGATATTACGAATTGAAGTTGTAACACTAGTCAGGAACTGGCCTTTCTCTGGTACAGTCTGCACCAATTTGTTTGGTACTTCTCTCCAGTTGATATGCTTACTGAAATTTTTTTTTCCATTTTACGTGTTGATCTTTATTTTCAGGGGAAATCTGCAAATCTCTTAAAGATATTTAATCCTTCCTTTATGTATATAAAATGAAAGTCTCATCGTCATCGTCGTTACTGTTGATCTCAATTGTCACTATTTCTGCTATCGCGTGGATTATAGCTTTTGCAGGCTCAATATCGGCATCACAGTCAATTCAATATTTCCCAAAGTTTACATGGTGGACACTTGTATTTCAGTTGGCTGTCGCCATAGGTGTACCAATTTGCGTGTTTCTGAACAGAGTTGAAACATACAAGTTGTTTCTGTTATCATGTACAACCATTGCATTCATTTACACATCAAATTCTGTTAACAATTTCATCTACCATTCCGATTCTTCAGCTTCAGCAGCCTCAGCTGGTTTCATCGTCATTTCAATTACCAACTTTGCGTGGATATTTTACCTTGGCTGTTATTCAAATAACGAAGACCAATTTTTCAGTAACAAGAGGTCAATTTCATTAAACAAATCTTCCCAAAGGGTGAACCAAACACAGAACGAAATATCAGGCTTGGAGAACATCGAACTGAACTCAAATGCGAACTCAAATCATCATCTGAGTGTATTGACTGTTGATAGAGCTATTGATGAAGATGGTTTTATTGACGCTTATCCGGTCTTAGTAAAGGGCCTTTACGATTACAGTGCGTCACCCGATGATGCTAACGAGTTGTCTTTCAGAAAAGGTGAACTTCTTAGAGTGGAAAACACAACAGGTAACTGGTGGCTTGGTAGGAACTCTAATGGTGAAGTTGGTATGTGTCCCTCTAATTATCTTGAAATCGTTAATTAGTCACTTCGAAATCTTTTCTTTCTTACGATGATTTCAGTGAATGGGTTGTTTTATATAAAATGTTAATGGTATCTAAAATTAATCTTGTTACTTGTACTTTAGATCATATATATTGAGTTCTTCACAAAAAATTAGTTTCATTCAATATCGTATTCAATAACGTTATTTGAAGTTAAATAATCCGTCCGAGTTACGACTTATTTTACCACTAACACATGCTCGCTATTAAGTTTACACTCCACAAGCTAGTGTTGTTTCTTTGTACACGTTCAGGTAAAATCAAAGAAGCTTGAAGGGATTCAAAAGAAGAGAAAAAGAAAGGGTTTGACTAATTGTAGACATCTACAAGTGTTTACCATGTTGATATTTACTTCAGTGCCTGCTTTCTGCTGTCTGTTGTCTGTTGTCTTTATGAGTGTTTTACAATTCGTAAAGTCTTGTTATCAATAAAGGGGACTCATGTTCATATTTACGCATATTTTTTTTCCCACTCAATGCAATCCATATTGTTTACATAAAATTATAGACTAATATATTGCTAGGTAATGGAGGACTTCGATAACGATATACGACCTCCAGAGTTATCGCCATGGGCTATATCATTATTAAAAGGGGAGAAGAATTCACTAAAGGCCGAAGTGTCATTACTAAATCAGCACAATACCATAACTTCAACTAATACCACCACAAACACAAATTCGTGTTTCACAGAGCATAACCAGCAAAATGAATTGACTAGTTCAAAGTCAACCAGATTCTTCAAGTCATTGAACCTAGGTCAAGCAAGCCGTTTAAACGACAACGGATTGTTTGAATCTAAAAGATCATCTTCCTTGTCATCCACTTTAAAAAGGAAATCACATTTATTAACACCACAAAAGGATCATAAATCCCCGTCGCATAAAATTCCAAACAACTCTACGTTTGTTGATCCTGGGGATAGTGGGTCACCAGAAATCGGTAGAAAGCAACATGTGGCGAGAAGCCCTCTTAGAGAGCTGAAAGCAGAAGACATTTGGAGTGATAGAACTAACAATAATAATAATAAAGAAAATGACTATATTTTTGCACTAGACTTTGATAAAAGCAATAAGAACGATCTTTTCTCATTAGATTTCAATAAAAGTAATGATAACTTAGCGCTACTCAAAAAGCAAAGCGAGCAAATAAACCTTTTACAGAACCAACTAAGCTCTTTCAATCAAACTATCGAAATCAATGGTAAAATTTACTCAATACTGGAACAAATTGGTAAAGGAGGCTCTTCTAAAGTTTACAAAGCTTCAATAAATAAGAAAGTAGTAGCTGTCAAAATTGTTAGGTTCGATTCAGACGACAACGAGAATGTCGAATCCATTAAGGAGTTAAAGGGAGAGATTCAAATATTAAAAAAATTGAAGTCATGCTCAAGAGCTATTCAACTTATTGATCACGAAATTTCAAGTTCGGTTGTTAAAATTGTCATGGAATGTGGTGAAATAGATTTAGCTCATGTAATTCAATCGAGATTCAAAACTCATGGATTTGACGAGCAATTTGTAAGATTTCATGTCAATGAAATTGTTCAGTGTATTAAGGAAGTACATGATTTGGGTATAGTTCATTCAGATTTAAAGCCAGCAAATTTTTTATTTGTAAAAGGTTCACTGAAATTAATTGATTTTGGTATTTCAAACTCTATTAATGGTACGGCTACGGTCAATGTTTATAGAGAATGTCAGATGGGTACACCAAATTACATGGCACCAGAAACATTAATTGAAGTTTCAAGTGATATGAATTCAATTTGGAAAATTGGTAAACCTTCGGATATTTGGTCAATTGGTTGTATTACTTATCAATTGACGTACGGACACCCTCCTTATCACCAGTACATGGGGACCAAAAAAATCTTAGCTATCACGAATCCTAAAATTCAAATTTCTTATCCAACACACGATTCAAATAATAATAATCATATACCTGATTCACTTATTCAATTCATGAAAAGATGCTTGAATAGAAACCCACAACTGCGCTCGCAATGTGATGATTTACTTAATAGCTCTTTTCTTAAACCAATTTGCCTCAGTAGAGGGATCTTAAGGGATATTGTTAAATGGAGTGTTGTTTATGGTGGTAAGCACCCAGAAATTGCCAATGGCTTAAGCGGAGTTTCAAATGAAGAGGAACTGGGTGATCTGCAAAAGAGGTCAATTAATAAACTAGATACATTAGTGGAAAATCTGATAAGAAAAGTAAATCAAAGATAATTGAAATTGCTCTGCAAAAAGAACAAATATAGAGAGCGAAAAATGTACAATAACCAGTAGTGATTCATCCTATGAGTTGAGTTGAGAATAATGATATATAATATTAGACAGCATGCACAACTTATGTCTGTGTAAATAATATGTAAATTTTGCTAGATATTAATGAGTTAAAATAAAAACTTAAACCAAAATCGTATCATAGTCTCTATTAAGGCAGTACCAATAAATAGATCAAAATTTTTGTTTAAAAAACCAATAAGAGAAACAAGACAATATACATACTAAAAAATATAACCCCAAAAATTGTAAAAAAAATGATTGACATAATCATTTTTATTTTAATTTTATAGCACATTAACGAGGACCTAATTTGTCCAAAACTCTAGCACCTTGTTCTTCCCATTCTTGTTTTGTAATCCACATGTGAGGTTTATCTGCCATGATATTAGCTAAAACAGCACCACCAATAAAAACCATATGTTTACGTCTTGGAGGATCTTCAATTCTCACCTTGAACTTATCCATTCTAGTTGAATCACCTTTAAGCACCTTGGCAAACCATTGTTGTTTCAATTCCCTCTCTAGTCTTGAAGGTAAACCAGGATACATTGAAGAACCACCTGACAAAACGATGGATTTGTATAATGTTGATCTAATGTCAACATCACATGACTGGATGACATTAAAAAGTGACTCACCGATACCTTGTTGTTCAACATCAACTAATGAAGGTTGGAATAAACATTCAGGTGCTTCAAATCTCTCAGATCCCACTTTAATAATTCTTCCATCAGGTAATTCATAGGAGTGAACCAAAGTCGTTGTCTCATTTGCTAACTTTGTATCAAAATCAAGATCGTAGGAAACATAGCAAAGCTTTTCTTTGATTTGTCTAACAGTGTCAAAATCAGCGGTTCTATTGAATGCGTAACCTTTTCTTAGCAACAAGTTAATTAGGTTTCTGGTAACGTCTCTACCAGCAACATCTAATCTTTTTGTCATGTGATTCAAAACAACACTTTCGTAAACTGGGACAATATGTGTGACACCATCACCGGAATCTACCACCACACCAGACGATAAACCTTGTGCATAAAGAGCTAAAACTGCCTGAATGGCGACGTAAACCCCTCCAAACTGATACCTTTCAAACATCACATCGCACATTCTTTCTCTGTTCTTAATTGGGTTCATTGGTGCTTCAGTTAATAAAATATTTGCTCCTTGTGTTTGGCATTGCATCTTTTCATAAAATGCGTAATCCCAAAGATGTTGCATATCTTCCCAATCCTTGATGATACCGTTTTCCAGAGGATAGTTGATTTGTAGCATTGACCTGATGCTAGCCGCTTCGTCACCACACATGATATCCTTTAGGGGGATTTCTGTATCTAGCTGTTGTTCTTCTGCACGTAAGATCGGACGGCCAACCATCGATGGAAACGTATAATCAGGAAAGTTTGTACCGGCTCTACCAATTTTAACAAACCCTGTACCTTGATCTAAAACAATTGGCGATTCCATTTCTATTTGCTGTTATAATTACACAATTATTTACCTCTTATATAAAGAGTTCGTCGTTATTGCACAAAGCTGGCTTTCAAAATTTAGCCACTGTAGGAATTTTACTCGGAAGCGGTTAGACCTTCCCTTTCCGTTGCATACGCTCATTCGCTCAGCCAAGCATGGAACGCTTTCTACCTCTTTGACGAACATCTATCAATCTAGTTTCAACTGCTTTCCACTCCTTGAGCTGTTCATTACCTGTGTGTGCTTGTAGATAACCCTCTAAAACTAGCTCATTATATTTTTCACTGTATTTTGAGTGTGTTGACGATAACGCTCTTTCCAAAACGTACAGATCAACAGCCTTGTCTTCTATAGGTGCTCTTTGAACTGACAAACCAAAATCGATCAGACCTACTTCTTTTGACTCCATTACTATGATGTTGGAGCTCGTCAAATCACCATGAACTATACCCCTTAAGTGCATTTGGCCAATTGCTTTGCCCACTTCCTTCAAAACTTGAAAAACAATGATTTCCAACGGGTTTCCCTCTTTTTCCTTCAACCATAGCCAATTTTTTAAACTACTGGTATTACCGTCTTCGAGTATATATCCAATATAAGACATCCAGATGATACCTTTGTTTATATCAACATAAAGTAACTTAGGAACATTGATACCTGAATCTTTGAGCTTCTCCATGACTTTGGCTTCTCCTCTAGTACGTGATTTGGTTATACTCTTATCCAGCTGAGGATGTCTGTATCTCTTTTTTGGTCTATATTTCATAACGCAAGTTTCTCCTGTTTCAACCACTTCATTTTTATAGTTTGAGTAATTAGGAGCCGTGAAAACAAGTGCTTCTGCACCCTGTGATATCATTGTCAAATCTACACTAGGCACAAGCTGTTTAACGGTATTAAGTATGTCTGCAGACATTCTAGTATTAAATATTGGTCTCTTTTGAATGGTGACTAAGGTGAAAAGATGATGGAAAAAAAGATTTGAGAAAGAAAATTGTTTATGTGTATAAGCAATCCTTGTTTGATTTTCAGCACCATTATCTTGGCCTCAAAGTGAACAGTAAGGGTACTGCAAGCTGTTGAATAAAATTGAGGAGCAAAAAATGGGTGAAGCAATGGATGGGTATGAGGCCAAGATGCCATTTAAGACACCACAAACCGAATATGAAACTTTTATCAACAATAATAATGATCTGTCAAAACTAGGTATCAACGGCAATCCAACAGTATTTTCACAACATATTTCACAATTAGAGAGATTATCAACCAGGTTAAACTATCGATTCTTGGAATTGGATTCAAAATTGAGATTTTTGAGGTTAATTTCAGAAGGTGTTGATTTAGATTCACTGGATTTAAAGGAGCAAAGCTTACTCACAGTAGGACTAAACAATAATATTAATGCATTAGAGACCAAACTAGATGAACTCAAAAAAGAGACAAGGTCAATTCGAAAGAAGATTGGAAGGTGTATTTACCAAAATGAAGTCAAGAGATGTATAGAAGGTAAAGAGAAGTTAGAAAACGAGTTAGAGGAATTGAAAAATGAGATTAAATCATTACAAGGCTGGTTTATAGAACACGGAATCATAACAAATGATGGAGAAAATGATATTAGTTTCCTTCTTGAAAGTAAGCTACCAAATGTAAACAATATATTCAATGATCCAGAATTTGCCCTGGAGGACATATTGAAGAAGCAAGAAATTTTGAAAGACGATAAGCTTACTCTTGAGTCAAAGCATGCGCAATTAAAAGCAAATAGCGAATCATTTGCGGAAGAGATTGATGAACTGAAAAGGCAATACATGAGTCAACAACACAAGCTAAACGAAATTAATACCCACAGGAAGTCACTAGATAAGAACGAAATTCAAAAGCTAGAGCAAATTAATGACTTAAAGACACTGGTTGGTCTTTGGAATAAGCTCATATGATATAAAAAATGCATTTATTACTTCTATATTTCATTATAATTAATTATTATAAATACTACCTTTTCTTATTCACTTCTTCTCATTAAAACGGCACCAATACTACCTAGATAACCTTCGTGTTTTAAAAAGTATGCAGACTTTTCACCTTTACTCCAAAAATTAATAGCATATGACAACGTTCGAATTGTTTGATAGTGATTTCTTATATAACTACCGGCAAAGTAGATCTTTCTTAAATTGTACCTTTGAGCTTGTAAGTAGGCAATTTGGCCTATATTATTTGAAATTGCATAAAGTAAAGATCTTGCAATGTCTTCTTGATTGAACAGTTCAACTCTTTTCTCCCTCGAATTCAGTTCACCGTCGTTTTCAGAGACCCTTTTAAACACTTTGCCCATGGACGAAGCAATGTGATTTGATTTCAAGCCTATTAAATCATATCCCTTGCCAAATATATCACCCACTAAAAGATCAACGTTGTCGTTATCACCATTACTTGCCATCTGCAACATTTCATCGAAACTATTAGCGGTTGTAAGAACGGATAGAAGGCCCCAAAGCGTACCACCACCCAAGGAGGAACCGCCAACTCTTTCGAAATTACCAGGACCTGGTCCAGTCACTTTAATCATGGACACACCTGATCCAATGTTGACTAGTAAATATGGGTAAATATTGGTGCTATCTATCTTGTCCACTTCAATGTACTTGTGGCCAACCTCATCAAAGTAGAAGATTTCTCGTGGAATTTCTGTTATGAGGAAGTCTAACCCAATAATGAGACACTGCATCTCATCTTCCTTTTGAATTTTAGATTGTGGAAACTCCAGCTGCAGTTTTTCGTAATATTTGTGAGCTCCGCCACCCGTTGCGATAATGGTTAACTTTGCCAACAGCTCGTCTGTGAGTTTGTAATTCAATCGTATCGTGTCTTTCATGTATTGTATGAATTGATCGATTTTATCGGTCTCTAGATTATAGAAGTTCATCGACACACCGTCGTGATTCTTTGAAAAATAAACCAACTTGGCAAGCGATCCACCTATATCCACACTCAGTTCGTCAATGTCATCAAACATGTGGTTTGGGAACACTATTGACTTCGAGTCTGCCGACAATTGGCTGCTTATATTTTTGTCCGTTAGTATGAATGCATCTGAAACATTCAAAGGCTTTTGATTGCTACAGTGTGTGTGCAAATATATTGACGAAGATCGACTTGATGTGTCTGATGTGTCCGATCCTGACGCCAATGTCGATCCCGACGGCATCTCTTTATAGCGTTTTGTTTCCATGGTACGTTCTTAGTAATGATGAGACTGAAAATTTTGCTGTCATACACTCTCGTAACGGTAGTACAACAAACTATACCCTTTTTTGTACAAACGATTTATATATAATATGATTGAATACGTATATAAATACTGATATCAAATAGTGTGTCTTAACAAAAAAACAGTAAGGTTATCCCTAACCTTTATCTTTTGGTATACCTAACTTTTTTTGGGGAGGCACTTCTGTCATTGCGGAGCTTTCTCTTTTTCCACTCTACCGATAACTTGTTCTTAAGTTCCATTGCTGTGAACTTCGTCAGCAGTGTACTCAGCAAACACTTGAAACATATGCTCTAGCATATGCCACTTTATACATCGTGTGTATTTGTACATGGACCAAATTACGGGTATTATCGTTCCTGCTCATTTTTATAGTTGGTGATAATCCAAAAAAGGCTTCAGGAGGAAAAAAGGTCTAAAAAAGATGTGTGGATGTTTGTTGTGGTAAATATTAGCACAAATATAGTTTTGTTGCACTTGGATTTCCAAAACTGACGGCTATTCTTTGACTTTACATCATCAATAGCTAAAGGCTGAGCAAAATACTTTGGTAAAACAAAGCTTACGTAATCCTAGGAATTTTTCCATTTGACATATATAATATACATACAGCCCCATTGAGGTGAATCTGACAATCATCCCAAAATAAGGAAGGCGCATTACAAGGGATTTGGAAGCCGCAGACACAGGAAGCCGATTTTTAGTGGAGTAAAAGAATAGACAGTGCTGGGAAAAATGAGCTTGGTATTTGACAATACACCCAAGGTTCTTGATCTGGAGATAATAATATCGTTCCCTTGTGAAAACGGAATTGAATTTGATATACCAAAGGATACAATAATTTCATCTATTGGGAAGCACTCGGAAAGTTGGAAGGCTGATTGGTTTGCAGTGCGGCTCTTCCACTGGGACTTCTTAAACAAATATAATGTCTTTAACGACCATTTTGAGATCTTGGAACAGAACAGACCCAATGCAAATAAAATAAACATTCAAATTGGCAACTTAGTAGCATTGTATTTGTCAGGAATCAAAGCAATTACAGAGCCTGAATTCACGTATTCGTTTGACATCATCCACGATAACAAGTTATCAGAAATCCTACAATTTCATAATCTATTGAATATGAAGCTTTCGTCGCATTTGCTTCTCGTCGACGACGATGATGACGAAGAGGATGATGAGGATGATAATTACTCACGATTCTTTGAGGATGACATTATAATTGGTAATGTTAACAATAACTTTGGTGCCAGTGAGACCAACAATCTTGGCAACAACAGTCTTGGCAACAATTTTGATAACATCAGTGAAGATGAATCTTTGGTATTGTCAACAACAAGTAGTAATCACTCGATTGAAAACAATTCAGCACTAGTGCATCACTCGACGCCTCATTCGAATTTATCGACACCATTCTCCTCCTCAGCCTCACTTTCCACTCAAAAGAGATCATTGAGCAGATATTTGAGGCCAAAACTGTTCAATCGCCTGTCTTATACACAAAGTGAAGACTCTTTGCAAAGTTTTAATGGTGCCTCTGATGATACAGTTGGTTTCTTAATTCTACAAATTGAGTCAGCAAAAAACTTGCCTCCGTTTAGGAAGGGTGTCAGGCTAGGGTACGATATGGACCCGTTCGTAACATGCTCTTTTTCAAAACAGATATATAAAACGAGTAGATGCAACCACACTTTGAATCCAATATGGAAGAATCAATACATAAATCTAAGAATTTCAAAATATGTTAAAGATGTTGATTTCCCAATTAGATTCAAGATTTATGACCACGATTATTTCACCTTCAATGATGCTGCTTGTAAAGGAGATATTAAACTAAATGAGTTAAATTTAAAAGCTACCTCTTCATCAATTGATTGGCTTTATAAGTCAATACCACTAAAATTATCATCAAGTGCAACAAGGAAAAAGTTGACCAAGAAAGGAGGTTTGCAATTTGCTGATTCTCAGTCAAGTTTAGACATCAAATATAAATATATTTCAATGGACTCATTAAGAATGTATCCCTCTTTCAACCCAAAGGAAAGTCGATGTCCAAATTGTAATTTGTATGACAGATCAAACTCCAATGGTTATAAGCATTTATCAATGTGTGCGTCAGGTATCAAACCTGCTTACTTTATAAATAAATCATATACAACCCAATCAAATGCAAGTAGAGGTTGGTATTCAAAGCTGCTAGCGCACGTTGCCTATGGGAAACTAAGGTTAGGTAACAACAACGCACATATTCTAATTCAACATAGAGATACTGGTTTGATTTTTGAGGAAAAGATGAGCGCATGGGTCAAACTTGGTATCAGGCTAATTTATAAATCAAATGGTCATAGACGTCATAAAATTCGTAACTTGTTAAGATCAATGTCTTTAAAACAAGGTATCAGATATGATTCGCCAAAATCTAAAAGTAAGATCAATGACTTCATCAAATTTTTTGGGCTTAACTTGAAGGATTGCATGATTCAAGATATTAGTCAATATGAGACATTCAATGACTTCTTTACTCGAAAACTGAAAAGTGGGTCGAGAGAAATCGAAGGCAGTAAAGAAAATAGTATTATTACTTCTATGGCTGACTCGAGGACCACAGTATTTGATTCTGTTAATGAAGCACAGCAAATTTGGATAAAAGGTCGAAAGTTTACCATTAACAAGTTACTAGGGTGGAAATCGAATAATCATAGCACTATTGAATATTCAGTTATTATTCAAAGACTTGCACCACAAGATTACCATAGAATCCACTCACCTTTGAATGGAAAAATCAAAAATATTAGGCATATTCATGGTGAATATTATACAGTCAACCCAATGGCAGTACGTTCGCCCCTAGATGTGTTTTGTGAGAACGTTCGGACAATTGTAACTATTTCCACAGAAGAATATGGGGATGTTGAAATTGTTTTTGTTGGTGCAATGATGGTTGGTAGTATCATCATGTCAATTTCAAAGAACCAGTACATTTTCAAAGGAGAAGAACTCGGATATTTCAAATTTGGGGGTTCTACTGTCATACTACTAATCAATAAAGATCTGATTCACTGGGACGGTGATTTAAAGAACAACTCAATAAAGGGTTTGGAAACTCTGTGCACGGTTGGTATGTCTGTTGGGCATGCAAACAATGTCAAGCAATATATCCGGAGAAGAAGGACTGTTGAAGGAAACGCCCTAGAAGACATCGAAAGGCAGGTTACTGGTAAGGGTTTCTCTCTTGAACATGATGAAGGCCCAATGTGGGATGTAAGAGAGCTAAGCTTGCTCGAAACTGATGTTGAAGGTGAAAACGAAAGCGATAAATCAAAACTTACAAACAGTGATACACTTGAATTAATAGTTTCACGTAATCTTGCTTCACTAGCATCTACGCCATCGCCTTGAATACCTACCTCTCCTATATAATAGCAATGCATATATTAGAATAAGTGCTACAGACTTCAAAAGCGCCAGAAATTTTATTTTTCTGTAAGGGGACAGTCAGCATTTTAATGACTTTATTCCTTAGTCTTCTTTATATATTTGACATATAAATTACACACAAATGGTGAAGGTACACACTAGTACAAACAGCGACGCAATTGCAGAGGAGCTATCTAAGTACATTTTGGCACACCAAACTACCGCACTTGCAGGATCTAACGTCTTCAGGGTCGCCGTTTCTGGTGGTTCCTTGGTCAACATCCTTGCTAAGGCATTATTAAACAACAAGGAAGTCCAATGGGCTCAGTGGGAAGTCTACTTCAGTGATGAAAGACTTGTACCACTTGATGACGAAGATTCAAACTATGGTGTTTTCAAGAAGGCTCTTTTAGATCCATTGGCGCACCGCGGTGTTATTGGGCCTACCGTTGTGACAATCAACGAGTCTCTAGTCCACTCCAAAGACGATGCTACTGATTTGCAGATTGCTAAAGAATACGAGAGTGAATTGCCAGCCAACGGATTGGATTTAGTTCTTCTAGGATGTGGTCCCGACGGCCACACATGTTCCCTTTTCCCAAATCACAAGCTATTAGAGTCTGCTAGAAAAGTTGATGTACTTAACGACTCTCCAAAACCACCTCCAAGAAGAATCACTTTAACTTTAAACTACCTGGCTCTTTCCGGTGCATTGTGTTTTGTCGCAACTGGTGCTAGCAAGCAAGACGTTTTGGGTGACATCTTTCTCAATGCCGACAGCAAGTTGCCTTGCGCATTGGTCAACAAACTGGACGTGCATGGTGGTGTGTGTTGGTTTGTTGATGAACCTGCTGTTGAAGGTTTAGATCTTTAGTGGAATGAACTTTATGCCTAATGTTATATCTATTATTACTATTCTTAATAGCATTTTAAATAATAAGAACAAACTGTAAACTTTACTCATTTTTTACTTACTGTGCAATAGTCCATTCTAGTGTTCTGATACGTTGGTAATTCGTTACCACCGTTTAGCTGTACAAGTTAGCGTGGTCTTAAAAACGTGGCGGTGTGTGGCGCATGTCTTTATCTTTTCTCTACAAAAAGTAAAATAAAATAAAAAAATTTCAGAATTAAAAGATTTGTAGTAACAAACTTCATCTCAAATTAGGGAGTAAAAGGTCATGGCTCAAGGAAATCTGAAGTTGTCAAAGAAGAAGCCTGCAAGGGTTACCAAGAAACAAAAAAATCCAAAAGCTGCTGCTCCAAAGATTTACAAGACTAAAAATGTTACAGGTAAAGAAAAGAGCGTTATTAAACTAACAACAAAGCACACTTCAAAGTTTACGGAAACTACTGAAAAGCTAATCTCGTCCAGAGTGGGTCACTTGGAACTCCTCAAGGGAGATAGAAGGTCGTTGGAAAGGGAAGAAAGGGAAAAAGGCGCCCAAAAGAAATAATGAATTTCGGATCTGTTACAATGTTCAATAGCATTGCTCCTATGTTATTTTATAAAAAGCGGAAGCTTTTGTGACTTGTGTTAGTATTTTCTAGATAATGATTGTAAGGTTAATTAAGATTTTGAAAAAATCATAATAATATAACATTCGGTGTGCAGACTACCTTGATTGGTATCAATCAAACGGTTCTCGGTGTCTTAAAACTGCATCATCGTTGTCTCAAGACTGTGAACTTGCAGTCTGCGATAATGTCACTTCAATGACATCAAACCACTAATTATAAAAATTGAAAATTTAATAGAACTCACACAGTGCGCGGATTTTTTATTTTGCTAGCATTCTCAATGATATAAGGTGTTGAACACAGGTTTCTTTACCGGGATTGATCAATTAATAGCAAGTAAGATGAATCTGATTGTATTGTTGACTTCAATCGTCTCTATAGCCAGTGCTTTAGATGCGGGAAGTTACGCAGCCGTTTACAAGAACATCCATTGTGCGAAGCAAGGGGGTGAAATAAAATCACTTGATGTTAATGAAGCAATATACAACATTGCAGAAGATGTCAACCTAGGCTCACAGTACTCTATCAATAGTTTAGATGTTGACTTGGAGGCAGTTGCTTGGGGTAAGTGTGCTGGCGAAGGTGAGCAATCGATTAAGAACAGAGAACTTGTGATTATCATCAATGGTGTTGAAGAGCCAGATAAACTCTTTGAAGCTCGTGAACCACTATTTAATGTTGATTTGGGTACCAATGGTGCCACCAGAACCTTCAAGAAGTTTGTTCAAGGTATCGGCAGCCAATTGAGAGGCAAGAGAATATCAGACGAAATCACTATTGTCACCGATTCCAAAATTAATAAGCTGAGAAACATTTGGAATCAGTATTTCGAAGATTCTGAAACCTCCAAGGTCGGCAAGATTTGGGACGACTTAAAGAGCCTCCTTTCAAGCGAAGAATCTGTTTTGAAGATTGGCAAAAGATCCATCAACCATATTCAAGATGAAACTTTTATCAACGAAATGACTCAGTTGGACTACTTTTTCAAACAAGACGTTGATGGTCAAGTTATTGTTACTTTGGATTCTCCCCTACATGTTTACAAAAAGACAGGCGGTAGTCAAACGTACGAAACTTGCATTTCAATTTTAGCCCATTTGATCAATGAAAAATTCAACGGTGACATTGATTTCACTGTTGTTGCACTCCCATTGAACAATGCTATTGACTCAGTGAAAAATTTCAAGTCTTCTTTGCAAAGAAGAGACGAAGGGGCAGCAACTTTTGGACTCTCCACCGTTGGTTGCTTTAAATCTCAAGAAGCATGTTTAGATTCCACCGACTCTTGTTCCTCTCATGGTTTGTGTACCGATATTAACGGATGCTGGCGCTGTGTGTGCTCCCCTACTAAGGACAAAAAGCAAACCACTTACTGGACAGGTTCCAGCTGCGAAAAGGTTGATTACTCTTCACAGTTCAATTTACTCTTCTGGACTTCCTTAATCTTAATTATGTCCTTTGTCGCCGGTACTAAGCTTCTTTACAAGGCAGGTAACGAAGAAATGCCTGGTGTCTTGGTTGCTGCCACTGTTCAAACCAAAAAGTCAAACTAAAAAAAGCATCTCAACGATAAACTTCCTTCATAATTTATACTCTGTTTTTTTATTTAACATAATTTCACTAAAGTGAAAATTTTTTTGAAATGAAAGAGTTTCAAATGCTATAAGCAGGCCACATCAGTAGCTGCTGGTTACAGATTTCATTACAGATTCTTTAAATAAATAGATGTATGAACCCACCGGCCCGCAAGTCACTGTGCTCAAAACCTCTAAGAGGTTTCAAAAGCAATGACTTGAAGAGCGCTAAGACGGTTCTGGGGTAATCGGCCCCAATTAATCTCTCCCCGGTATAAAATAGACGCCCTCGATGCTGTAGGATATATCAGCAGGGGGGCAACACGATGGGGATTGCCGCACGATTAATAAAGAAAGAAAGAAGTTTATTTGGAAGTGTAGAAAAAGCCAGATGAGTTAGCGCTCTTTTTATACTATCCTTGGAATAAGGGTTTCTTAGCAAGGTATACGAGTATTAGACTAATGAGTTCCGCAGTAGTTATCAGGTACGTTGATGGGACACCGGAAACAAGAGTTAGCATAAATTTGACAAACGGCGCCGGAGTTGTGAGAGATGCCATTAGGGAGGCCAGGCCAGAACTTAAAACCAGAAGATTAAAGCTATTGTCAAATGGACGTGTTGTCACAAGAGAAACGGACTTTTCTACAAGGACCAAGTTTAATAAAGACAGCATAGTTTTCTTTGATTGTATTGTCGGTGAGGAATTGACCAAGGCGCAGTTGCAAGATGAGGAGAGACTGGATCAGCAACCCAAGAAAACTACAAATGAAGCCCAAAGAGGGTTTGACAGGCTATTGAGTCAAGGTTTTAGCACCGCTGAAGTAGATGATCTGAGAAGACAATTCATGGCATTGCATGGCGGAGAATTGGGCGATAACGAAAGTTTAGAGGATGGTCACACTCAACACTCTGCATCGCATATCAGAGATTTGGAAGAGCAGTGGATGGACTCTACAACCAACACAGGTATGGGACCCCCACGCAGCAATAATAATGACACTGTGGATGCTGATAATCGAACACCTGGCTCGAGATCGGGTGTCAGAAACTCAGAATGGGAATTGGTTATCGGTGTCATCGGAGGATTCTGCCTTGGAGGGTTGGCGCTACTTCTTTTGTACTTGGAAGTTGGTGGCGTTTTCAACAAGCGGACTCAGATGTCTATCCTTTGCGGATTTTTTATCAATATTAGCTTTAGCTTGTTAAGATTGTGGTCATAGTAGTTTGTTCACAGGAGATATCAAAAAAAATTCTTTCAGAGATTTGGAAATGACTTGTTTCTCTGTTTATTGTGAATTTTATCGGAATGTTTGGTTTTGGCAAGAACAAACCTGCTAAGAAGGTATGGCAAATCAAAACGGATGAAGATTTGGTCACCAAAGTTTTTGGTACACCTGTCACCGATCCAATTGAAGAACTGAAACTACAGGACATTGAAAATGAAGATCAGCTTAAAAATTACCAAACAGTACTTGACTACATGAAAAAGCAAGAAGCATTCCCCATCACCGAAAGTCCGGGTCCAAGAGCAGAATGGGAACCGCTGGTTGATGATGAAAAGCAGTGGTTGTCAAAACAATGCATTTTGAGATATTTACGTGCAACCAATTGGGATACAAAGAATGCCATCGACCGGATAGTTAAAACTATCGGATGGAGACGTGAGTTTGGTATTGCCGGAGGCAAGTACATGAAGGTTACCTCAGACCTAGTTAAGGAAGAAAACGAAACCGGTAAGCAACAAGTTTTTGGCTACGATACACACCATAGGCCTTGTTTGATTCTTATGACTGGGCGTCAAAATACCCCATCCAGTGATAGACAAATTCAGCATTTGATTTATATGTTAGAGAGATCCATTGACTTTATGCCAAAGGGTCAAGATAAGCTGTGTCTATGTGCCGAATTCAAAAAATATCCGGAAGCGTCACCATATGAATCTATGATTCCACCTGTAGGTGTCGGAAAGGAAGTTTTACGCATTTTGCAGTACCACTACCCAGAAAGACTTGGTAGAGCAATGTTCATCAACATGCCTACATTGGCAAACATATTTTTGAAGCTTTGCTGGCCGTTTGTTGATCCCTACACAAAGCAAAAGTGTAAGTTCAACGAACCATTCAATGGATACGTTGATCCAAAAATGCTTGCATATAACTTTGGTGGTGAAGTGAATTTTGAATATGACCATGAAGAGTACTGGGACGATTTTGTTAAGCATTCAGAGAACAAGCAAGATATTATGAAATCAAACTATGAAAGACTTGGTGGCGGCATTGGTCTCAGTGAACTAGATTTGAGAGAAGGGCTATGATACCTCTATATATACACAAAATATATTATTATTAACAACGTACAATCTTTTTTTTGTTACAAATGATATCTAAAAAGAGTTTAACTATTATATTAACGTCTCATTAATAGGAAAAGATTCTCTTGCTTTAAGTTGGCCAAGGTACGGAAAGAGCCTTCAAGGCACATCAAAAGGCCGCCAAATGAAACGTAAACTTGAACAGCGCCGTCGTTGTTGTCAGACTGACCTTCTTGGAATTTATAGACAGTACCGTGCATAACATAATCGTAGTCGTCCATGAGTGACCTACGACCAGCACGAGGCCTCCAAGAATTAGTTGAATCTTCACCTTCTGTATCGTCTAATGAAAGAGACTTGGCAAGCGTAAGTGTAACGGTATCGCCTTCATTCAATGGAAAAAGTTCATGGTTGATATCCAGTGTTAGTTTAGTATCTTGTGAAGAAGTTGAGGAAGCTACTAAACGTGCTACACGATCATATTTAGCAGTATCAAGAGATTCAACTGTAAAGATATCGTCAAAAAGAGTAGAGGACATGGTTAATAAACAACACCTAATCAGAGGAAGAAGAAGTTGATCTTTTTACTCATAGTGAAAATTTTTAAGTTTTTTTCAAAAATATTTTTATTGATGGTTTATCTTCTACAACATCCAAACCACACAAGATAACAACAGATTGATGCCATTGAATATCAATCAGGACGGTGACGATTTCATAATAAATAGTTCTGGCACTAAAGGTAGTTCTGACCGTATAGATCAGTTTGATATCGATGTGGAAATGGGACCACGTTCATACACCACAATTGGAGAACCAGAGTCTATTAGAGACAAGTTGCATCGCTTGACACGTAAGTTGTACTTATATTCTTCAAAATTCCATTTAGGTAAGACAGTTGTAACTAGTTCAGGAATTGTTGCAGCTGTTGTGTTCTTCTTCTTCATCGTTAATTTCTTTTCTGTGATAGGCGGTACTGATGATGAAAGCAACAATGACTCATCGAAGCCTATAGCCAGTGATCCAGATCAAACACAACCTCCAATTGATGGTACGTTGATGAAGATGGATTTAGATGGCTTGTTCAGAGGTGACTTTTTTTTTCACAATCAAGATATTAGATTTGTTGATATCAAAGCTTACGACCATGAAGCTGAAAATGATGAGGGCAAGTTATATGTGAAAGTAGGTGATGGAGAAATCCTTGATGAGAAGATTGGAAATGAGATTAGATCTGCAGCAACAACCAAAAATGACAAGGAGAATAATGATAATGATGATAGTGATGATGAGAAGAAGGATAAGGAAGGGGATCATGATTTGGAGGATGATGATGCGGAGGATGATGATAAGGAAGATGATGATAAGGAAGATGATGATAAGGAAGATGATGATAAGGAAGACGATGATGAGGCAGATTTTGAACATGATAACGAAGACGACGACAACGATGAAAACGAAGATGATGATGATGAAGACGAAAACGAAGACGAAGAAGAAGAAGAAGATGATGATGATGATGATGAAGACGAAAATAAAGATCAAGGGTTTTACATTCGTTTAGATGAAACTCGTGTCACACTTCACAAGGCATCAGATGATACTTACAGTAAACACATTATTGATTTATCTGCTTTGACTTACCAAAACATCAAACTTTTTGCATCGTTAGTTGCACATACTTCAAACTTTGCCAAATTGTTAGTGGCCTCAGACATTACACCAAGGTGGAGATACTCTTCAAAAGCTAAGTATTGGATTGTTGACACTAAAACCCTTGATGTTGCTCCTATCTATTCGGTTGATGGTGAGCCACAGGATTTGAATTTTGCAGATTTATCACCGAATGAAATGTTCATTTATTTCAATTTTAATGGTAATTTGTTTTTGAAAAATGTAGAGACTGAAGAAGTGACTCGAGTGACAAATGATGGTGATGATGTTAATATCCTCAATGGTAATCCTGATTGGGTTTATGAAGAAGAAGTATTGAATTCGAATAAAGCTATTTATTGGTCACCTGATTGTACTAAATTAGCTTTCATAAAATGGGACGACACAAAGGTTCCAGTATATGAGCTTGAGGTTTTTAAAAACGACAAGTATCCAAAAATTGAGGATTTGAAATACCCGAAACCAGGGTTCTCCAATCCTATCGTTTCCCTCCATGTCTATGATATTGAAGCAACATCGCTAAATGAAGTTTATCAAGATACAAAATCTCTGGGTGAAGATTTCATTATCTACCAAGCTGTTTGGCTCAATAATGAACAGTTGTTATTCAAAGTAACTGACAGGACCTCACAGATTATTAATATGAACTATTATGATTACAAAGCTCAAAAGTCAACGTTAATCCGTTCTTTAGATGCCAAAGAATCTTACAATGGTTGGTACAAAAATAATGGTGACATTTTCATTTTGCCCGACAATTTGGGATACATTGATAACATTGTTGTGGAAGGTTATGACCACTTAGCGTATTATCAATCTGTGAAAGATAATGAGCCAATTCTTTTATCATCAGGCAAGTGGGATGTAATCGATGGAGTTATTGGTTTTGATGGCTCCGATGTCTACTTTGTTGGTACACATGGTAATGCGTTACAAAGGCAGATTTATAAATCAAATTTGAAATCACAAACATTGACAGGTTTGACAAATTTGGACAACATCCATAGCTATTCATTACAGTTATCAAAGAATGCAAAATGGGGTGTTATTAGCTATAATGGACCTGAGCTACCAACACAAAAATTAATAAATACGAAAAAGTTTTTGAGTGAGGCTAACTATTATAACAATTTGCCAAGTTTGTCTGATACATCTAAACTTGAAGAAAACCTAGATAAATATGAATTTCCAAAAAAGACATATATCCAAATTAAGTTGGACGATGGTACTAATATTGATGCAGTTCAAGTTACGCCAATGAGTTTTGATGAAAACAAGCAATATCCGTTGCTAGTTTCTGTTTATGGAGGACCAGGAACTCAAAAAGTCAATTGTGAGTTTAACTTTGGATTTGACGAGATTGTTTCGTCTTCCCTTGATGCGATTGTTCTTTATATTGATCCAAGGGGTTCAGGTGGACGTGGATGGGCATACAAGTCTTTGGCAAGGGAACAAATAGGTTACTGGGAACCAAGGGATATTGTAAGTGCGACAGAGGCATATGCTAACGACAGAGAGTTCATTGATATAGATAGAATAGCAATTTGGGGTTGGTCCTACGGTGGATTTAGTACTCTCAAAACTTTAGAATACGATGCTGGTAGAGTTTTCAGTTATGGTATGGCAGTTGCACCTGTCACTGATTGGGAACTATATGATTCTATATACACAGAAAGATACATGGGTTTGCCTGATGATAATAAAGATGGATATGCAAACGCAAAGATTTCCAACTACGATAACTTTAAAAAAATTGACCGATTCCTGGTAATTCATGGCACTGCGGATGATAATGTGCACTTCCAGAACACACTTCAACTGCTGAATTCATTTGACATGAACAATGTAGGCAATTATGACATGCATGTGTTTCCTGATAGTGATCACTCTATTCATCATGACAATGCCAATCCAATGGTGTACCACAGATTGTTCTCATGGCTTGAAACTAGTTTTCAGTAAGCTTATGTTATTTGCAGACCTGGCACAGCCGATAATCAATAGACTACGAACAAGCAAAGCAATTTTAAATATACATCTATAAGTGTTTACAAGCTCGTCATATTATATTAATATTTATTCTTTTCGTGTACATAAAAACAAGTAATCGTAATCATTGAGGTCTGGAGTGATTGACGGTTTTACAGTTAGGACAAGTTCTAAGTTTCAAATCGGCATCAAATTCATCAATAGCTGCTTTGACTTGAGTACCCAAGTCTGAACAGTAGAAGCTGGCATTATGACAAATTTCGTTACAACTTTTACAATACCATCTCATTTGATCTTCTACACCTTCAGGTCTGTCTTGTTCTAGTACAATACCCACTGTATTTGCAAATCTAACTGGTGAATGTGGTGTGTTTCCCGGCAAAAGGAAACTTTCACCCTCTCTAATTGGGATATCACGGAACTCACCGTTGTCAACCACTTTCAATAACATGTCACCTTTGTATTGATAAAACCATTCGGGGGTTTGGTTGATGTGGTAGTCAGTTCTTTCATTCGGACCACCTACAATCATCACTGTGAAACCGCCTCTTTGAAGGCAGAAGTTATTCACAGGTGGTTGGAGCAGGTGTTCATTTTCCTTCACCCATTTATCAATGTTGATTGGAGCACCAAGCATAATTGACTTTGTATAGCTTTTGAAGAGACAAAAAAAAAGAGTGTTGAATAATAGTAAGATAATATTTTCGTTTATCGGACTACACACTGCTGAAAAAAATCGTAAAATATTTAAGTAAATCGTTTGGTATATTCATGTCAATTATAAATCATTTAAGTTGAATTTTAGGCTGCTTAACCAAAGTACTTGTCATAACCAGTTAAAACAAATCTGAATTTGACGTCACCCTTTTCCATTCTCTTCCACGCTTCAGTGACATTAGCTTCAGAGATGTCAATGGTCTCAACCCATGGCTTGATGTTGTGTTCAGCAGCAAGCTCTAACATATATTCAATGTCTTTAGGAGAGCCGATTGCAGAACCAGCAATTGAAGCAGAACTAAACAAGAGTTGGAAAGGAGAAAGTTGGATCTGTTCAGTGATAGGAGGAGCAGTAATGAAGATCATTTGACCGTATGGTCTCAGTAGAGGTAAAATGGAATCAATAGAGCTTCCTGAGAAAGAGGAACCAGTGTTGACGATGACATCGAGAGAATCAGCGTACTTTTCACCAAAGTTTTCTTCGTTAGTGGCAATGAAGTGGTCGGCACCCAATTCGAAAGCCAAGTCTTTCTTGGCGTCAGTCCTTGAGATAGCAGTGACTTCAGCACCAAGAGCCTTAGCAAAAAGAATGGTCATGTGGCCAATACCACCAATTGCGACGACACCGACCTTGGTACCCTTCTTCACATTTGCAGTCAATAATGGTCTGAAACCAGTGATACCACCACAAAGCAATGGAGCAACGTGCTTAGATTCCATAGATTCTGGAATCTTGAAAGCAAACTTTGAGTTCACTCTGATATGGGAAGCGTAACCACCGTTAGTTGGGATACCAGTTTCTGGATATTCGCTCATGTAAGTACCCACATTCTTTTTACAAGTGTTTTGCATCTCATTGTCACATCTGTAGCAGTCTCCACATGAGTCACATTCGGCACCAACACCAACTCTGTCACCAACCTTGAATCTTGATTCAGGGCCTGCATTGACAACGGTACCAACGATTTCGTGTCCCACAGCCAATGGAGAATACTGGGTAAACCAGTCACCTTTAGCAGCGTGGATGTCAGAACCACAAATACCGCACGCTTCAATCTTAATGTCGACGTCATGAGGTCTCATATCTTGAGGCTTGTATGTGAATTCCTTCACGTCAAGCCAATTCTTAAAGTCATGAACACCAATTGCTCTGATTTCGTTGATAGGAGTAGTAGTAGTCATTTTTAGGTATAAATTTAGGTTTTTGCTTTGATGTCTTCAATCATTTGGAGTTTCTGTGCCATTCGACGTCCCACCACCTATCCTTTTATAATCTTTAGTTCAATTGAAATACAAGATATCAGATCCGTTTATTTCCAGGCCAGCGTTTATTTCCGAGTAAAATCCGTTTTCATGAACGCTCTTGAACAATGCTTAACGATCGCCTATGACATAATTGATGCTGCGAGTGGCACCAGTAGTAAATAGAGGCCACATGGTACCTCATAAGGCGCAGCAGAAAGAACCCTCCATGCAGTTCAAGTCTTAGATCTTAACATGGAAATTTTTCTATGCCCCACTAATAGCTATGGAAATTCCCTTACGACAAGCCAAAGTGCAACAAACTTTGTAAATGTAGCTTAAAAGAACTTTCAAGTTAAGTATCAACGGTACGTTGGCGGTGAATCACCCTCCCTTTCAAAACAAGCGCCATCAAATAAACGTTTATGACATCGCATTTAACTCACCACCGATTTTGCTGTTAACCTTCCCTCCGAGTTCGATACCTGCCTTTCCTTGCTTTTTCCTAGCGTAGATGGTAAGCAATACACATTGTTAATGAAGAGAGGTGGCTTCGATCCAATTTGTATATTATTAAACCCAAATTTTCTTGATTCAGTTACGTTAATTTAAAAGTCTACCTGTGTTGAACATCAATGATCGTACATTTTAGTTGCTATCAAACACTGTCAGTAACTTTGCGTCAGCTGCAGAGTTTTTTATCCACACAAGAAACAAGGTATTAGTCGACGAACGATTACTACTGTCTTTTACCTCATAAATACTCTCGTCGCCACTGTAACCAGCAAGGTTTTACGTCATCGACTCAGCTTAAGCGGCGGCAATCTCAGTTAGCTTCAAGAAGAGATTTTCATCACACAACTCGTCTGGCGGTAAACGGCTGTAGGGTTCCAAGTAAACAACGTATACAATAAATTTTATTGTAAGTGGAAACACAAATACGTAATAATAGTATAAGGAGCTCTAGTACCCAAGCAGTAAGGTTTAGTTTATAAATTCACGATACGGAGCTAGTACAACACATTTCATTTCCTTCAGTAGCAGTTGGAGTTGTGATTAAATTTTTTGAGGCTTAGTTAGCAGCTCTTGTGTTTATCTTGTCAATTAAGTGCTCTTTTCACCGTCAGCTTGAGCGACACTGCTGATATTGATGAAGAACACAAGTGGTATTATCGGTGGTGCCGACCCACTAGAGTACGCCTCTAGTTCCCCGTACACAGTGTTTTTCTTCCAGGTTATTGTTATTATGGTCTTTTCACAATGTCTACACTTCTTCTTCGGAAAGATCAGGCAACCAAGAGTCATTGCAGAAGTGTTTTCAGGTATTTTATTAGGTCACACGGCACTTGGTAGGATCCCAAACTTTACTAAATATGTCTTCCCATCAGACTCAATTCAGGGACTCACATTAGTTGCCAATATTGGCATTTGTTTATTGCTTTTCATGGTTGGATGTGAGGTGGACGTGAAGTTCATCAAGAAGAACATTGTGATCGCATTAACAGTAGGTGTGTTCAATATGGCTGTGCCATTTGGACTTGGTTGTGCTCTCTCGATTGGCTTGTGGAAGGAATACAGAGAGGGCGTTACTGGTTTACCAGACATCCATTTCACCACTTTCATGGTCTTCATTGCTGTAGCCATGTGCATTACCGCATTCCCAGTGCTTGCAAGAATTTTAACCGAGTTGAGATTAGTTAAATATAGAGTGGGTATCATTGTTTTAGCTGCAGGTGTCACAAATGACATGATCGGTTGGGTGTTGTTAGCTTTAAGTATCACTTTGGCTAATTCATCAAAATCTGAAATCACGGCCTATATTGTGCTAACGGCAATTGGTTGGTGTTTATTTATTCTTTACCCAGTTAAAATCGCCTTACATTATGTGTTAAGAAACTGGTTGAAAGATTTTGAGAACCCTAATGGGCCTTCCAGGTTGGCAATGCTAATCATTTTGGTAATGCTATTTGCATCTGCGTTTTTTACGGATATTATCGGTGTTCATCCAATTTTTGGTGCCTTTCTTATTGGCATCATTGTCCCAAGAAATAACAATTATGTGATAAAAATAACTTCAAGAATTGAAGACCTAGTCAATATTGTCTTTTTACCAATTTATTTTACTATTGTTGGTCTTAACGTTGACTTAGGCCTCTTGAACAGAGGTCGCGATTGGGGATGGTCCATTGCTCTTATTGTGATTGCAATGGTTGGTAAGATATTTGGTGGTTTGGTTGCGGCAAAGGCCCATGGCTTATTTTGGAGAGAAAGTTTGACTGTTGGTGTTTTAATGTCTTGTAAAGGTATTGTTGAAATTGTTGTGTTACAAACTGGTTTGAATGCTCAGATCATTTCACAAAAGACTTATTCAATGTTCATTTTCATGGCGCTTATCACTACTTTTTTAACGACGCCATTAACTCTACTTTGCTACCCTGAAAGTTACAGAGATGAAGTACAGAACTTGATTAATGTTACTGGTAATAAGAAGGTTGATCCTAAAATCAAAGAGTCTATAAACAACTATAATGATATCAACTTTGACAAGCTTGTTTTATCCGTTGAAAGTTTAACTAGCGTTTCAAGTAGTTTAGTTTTGCTTGAAATGTTAATTGATAAGACAAACATGGGCATTCATGCCATTAATGCCAAGACTTTAACAGAGAGAACATCTGACTTACTCCACGCATCAATGCTGCAGGAATCAAAGAGTGATATTGACTACAATTCTTTGAACTCAATTCTATCTATTATCAAGATATTCTCCCACACCAAAAAACTCAGTTTCACATCTGAGATTCAATATTGTGTTCCACAAACTAAATATCAATCAATTTTGGAAAGTTCATCTTTAGATTCTTCATCTTTGTTGGTTGTCACAATGGATACACCAGACTACTCGATTGAATCTTACAATGATCTTTCTAAAGAGTTGGAAGTCAGTGAGGTTCCGAAGGTATTGTTTATTAATAACCCAGAAAGAAACACTGATGAGTCTTCACTCCACATCAGATCAGTTGTAGTTATAATAAATAATAAGGAACTAGACAAGCCTGATATGGTTTCCTTGAAGTTGCTCTCATGTTTTATGAACCACGAAGATATCAAAATGGCCAATGTGGTGCTTGAACACATCAACAGCGATGACCCAGAATTCAAGTTGATCAAGAGTGAAGTTGACAGACTGAACGATGAGCGTTCCGAGGAAATTGTGCAAATAATAATCAGGGACCAAGAAGATGAAAACTCTTTGAAGGACTACATTTCTACCTGGGAATCGTCGATCACACACAACGATCAACTAACGCTTGTGAATCATGCTGAAAGGGAAGTAATTGACGAATTGGTTTCGAGAGATGAAAAGGTTCTTGTTGTTTTTTAGATCTCTTTTAGACTTTTTTAAATATTAATGTATTAATCAAACAATATTTTTATCAATAGTTCAAAGAAGAGCAGAAGATACCGCTATCAAAGCTGGAGGCTATATTACAAGTAATGTGAGAAACAAAGAGCAATGCTAAAGTCAAATTTTTCACTTTTTTTTTAAAGAAGTAATTCGTTTTCTTCATTGAACGCAATTAAAAGTCTTTCATAGTCTAGGATAGTGCTATGGTAATTTTCGTTTAAGTCAATGTCGCTTTTCAGAGAAGCTAAAACGCTGATGTATTCAAACGCAAACTCATTATCAAACAAGCCGTTTTTGTTTATCCACCAAGCAGCTTCTGAACTTTCTTTAAATGCAGATCGCTCAACGGTTCTGTACTCTGAGTACTTTCTCAAGTTTTTGATCTGGGTCTTCTCGTTGAATAACGCCCTGCATTTGTTAGTGACAGCTTTTGTGCTTTCAAACTTGATCAAACCTTTCAAAACCTTTAGTTCCATGCCGCCATCGCCAACCATTGAGTTATTGAGAAAGTTCAGAGTGTTCCTTAATCTGTTCTCGATTTCATGTTCTTTGTTCCATGCATCATTCGTCAATTTGGCGTATCTCATCGAATAATCTTGCCGTATTTTGGTTTTGACTATGATGCCCAGCTGTGTTGATAGTGGACCCGTCTGCTTTACGTGTCTCATCATACTCCGGTATATAGACGACATCAGTCTTCTTTCTACCGTCATCTGTTTATACCTCACAACCCTCAGAGCTTTGCTCTTTACCACATTGGAACGGAGACTGGGCGGAAATAAGAAATTATCTAGAACCTTCTTGGCCGAGTTTTTTTTACTATAAAGTTCCTTCCTTCCCTTCTATTATTGTTGAAACATTATTGATTCATCTGATAGATATACACTTCAGGGAGTAATAATCAAAGTATAATGGCTGACACTAATAATATTGAATCTCCTGAATTACCTAGCGTAGTTGGCAACAAATACCAATTTAAGGCACTTAAATATAGCAGCTACTCAACAGATTTGTCATACGACACTGTTGAGGTCCCAACAGAGTTAGAGCCAACACAGGTGCTTCTTAAAACTAAAGCCACCTCGGTTAACCCAGTCGACGTTTTGTTGAAAGCACTATCATACAGTTTCATTGGTGCAAAACGTAAGGGATTTGGAGGTGATTACGCTGGTATTGTTGTCAAAACCGGGTCCAAATCTAAGTTTCAGCCTGGAGACAGGATATTCGGTGATGTTCTGGAACCAATGTGCAGCATTGGTTCTTTTGGTGAATACATTTTGTTTGACGAAACCAAGGCTATTATGGCCGATAAGATCCCAGAGGGTATGACCTTCGCCCAGGCTGGTTCATTGCCAATTGCATGTGGTACTGCCTTCCAAGCGTTGAAAGAACACGGAAATCTTGAAGGCAAGAACGTTCTCGTTTTGGGTGCAGGTACCTCAGTTGGTTCATACGGTATCCAGTTTGCTAAACATCACTTCAAGGCTGCCAATGTTGTCGGTACTTGTTCCCCTGCCTCGGCGGAAAGAGTTAAAGGTTACGGTGCTGATCACCTTGTCGATTATACAAAAGGAGAAACGTCAAAGGTCAATGATGTCTTGGAGTTCGTTAAGGAGCATGGAAAATTCGACATTATTTTAGATACTGTTAGAGATACTTCTTTCTATCAATACTCCACTACTGTTTTACATGGATCAAATAAGGGAGGTGTTTACTCTTTGATTGCAGGTTCCTCTGTTATTGATTACAAGAACGTTAAATTTGTTCATCTGTTACCAACATGGCCATCTGTCAAATATAATATCAGAGCCAAATTATCTGGTGAAATTGCAAGACCTGTTTCAGTCCTTGTTCATAACAATAAGGACTTCGCTCCAACCGTTGACAAATTGTTCCAAGCAGGTCAACTGCAAGTTATTATTGATTCCGAATATGATGGTTTAACACAATACAAGGAAGCAGCTGAAAAGGTTGCAGCTGGTAAAGCCAAGGGTAAGGTTGTTTGCTTGTTTTAATTCCCTGTTGGCTTCAAACTATGTATTATTTCTTTCTTTGTTCCTATATTGATAATATTTTATTATTCGTTAATCAAATCTATTCTAAATATATAACTAACTAAATACTTTTGAACTTCTTTAATCAATACAAATTACGATTTTTCAAACCATTCGAAATAAATAAAGAACATTTAAAAAGTACAAAATAAGTGGACAAATCGTTATAAAGTATGATTTCATTTTGCATCGAGCAACAGAAATGATGATATCATAAATAAAAACAAAAAGAAGTGGCAAGGTTGAATGGACAAAATCTTGAATAAAAAAAAATAGTAATAGTAATTGTAATAATTATGATAATGATGATAATAATTTGGAATGCCATAGAAATGAAATCAAAGATTAGTCAAATCAAAAAATAGTAAACCTAGTCATTTAAAAAGGGTAACTTCTTAAACGGAAAAGCCTACCATCCTAAAGTGTTTTTAACATTGATTGGAGCAGAAATCTCAGGAATATATTTAGTACGGTCTTCGCTATTACCCATTGAACTCAAACTGAAACGTTGTAAAAATGATCCTCGTTTTTCTTCTTCGTTCTCAACATCAAGTTTAATTTCACCAATTTTATTTGAGTTGTAATCTTTCTCATTGTAATAGTCTTCATAAGCTGATGCACCGTCATTTGAATCGGATCCTGAATAAGCAGAGTTTGAAGAGTCAATTCTAATTAAATTTCTCATGGCTCTTTCCCTAGCGTTCTTCTTTCTTCTCCAAAGAACAAAAGTAAATATAGCACCAGCATACAATGCAACACCTACAACTGTACCAAAAACTATACCAGCAATTGCCTTCTTGGACTTAATAGCAGAAACGTTAGCAGACATTGCTGATCCATCTAATGAACTCATTGATTGAGCAAGGGCGTTAATATCTTGATCATCTGAATTATCAGTATTTGAGTCACTAGAATCAGATCTTCCTGATTGAGCTTTGAGAATTGACAAAATTTCGGAATCAGAGTCCGAAGAAACTGAGGTGGCAACTAAATCAATTGGAACACGAGGATCAATTAACTGAGATAATGTGTTTTCAGATTCATCATCATTTTCATAAATTTGAGAAGATTTGTCAAGTAGTAAATTTTGAAGTTTCTCAACAAGCTCCTTTTTAAACTCAACCTGAGCAACAGTAATAATATAATCCAAGTTTGAAGAAGAGTATGGAATAAGTTTGGTAACTTTAATATCATCAGCATTCAAATCATCAAATGGGAATGCGAGTGCACCTGGTAGATATTCAAAAATTTGAGCAGAAGAAAGAGAATTTTTAACAACAAATTCAAAGTTCAATGCTTTAGTAAATCCAACACTAATATATTCAACATCGGAAGAAGAGACTGTACTTGTTGCCTGGGTATCTGGTAAGATAACTTTAGGTAATGAAACAGTGGCGGTGGCATTCGAAATTGAGTAAGTGCTGCCTGATCCAGTGTTAGAATTTTCCGTAGTCTGGACAATGATACCAGTTGGGAGCCAGTTGGATGAAACTATAGGTTCAGTAACGGATGGCATTGTCGTTATACGACCATCAGTAGTGGTGGTAGTAGTAGATGGTACTGTGTGCGATACGTCTGTTGCTATCGTATTGCCAAGATTGGTTGGAGTGTTCGCACTGTTGGCAGTGTTTGGTGAGCTGAAAGTATCAGTTACAATATTGATGTTCGATACTGTTGAGCTTTCTTTAGTATTAGATGTTGTACTAGTGAAGGAGTCAGACACAACATCAGAATAGCTATTTGAGATAGGGGCAAAGTTGATGCTAGTACTAGAAGTCAATTCTTGAGAGCTAGCTGATGCTGATTCATTAGTTGCTTGAGTGGAATCGAGAACAGAGCTTGAGGGAACCCTTGAAGGAATTGGTGTGAATAATAATGAGGATGAGGTTGTAGTAAACGAGGATCCATCTCCTGATGTTTGAATGTTAGTTGCAGACAACGATTCATCAGAGGCATTAGTTTGACCGATTGTGATACTTATTGACTCTGAAGATACAGGCGTTTGTTCACTAATGGTGTTTGTTGGGACCAAAGTTTCGACAGAAAGAGCAGTTTGAGAGGCTGATGTATCTTGAAAAGTTGTCGTTAAAGATAATGATTGCGTAGTTGGAGTCCAAACTTGATCAGTGGACGAAGTCGATTCAGCAACACCATCAGATGATGTTTCACTTGAAATATAAGATGGAACTGATGTGTCAATAGACTCGGTGTAAGGCATATTTGAGGTTGACTCACTGTCATTAGAATAACCAGTTGATGTTTCACTTTCAAGTGCTGAGGTAGAATATGTGACTGCAGTATCAGCTGATGCAGTCTCTGATACTGGGCTTGTCGATGTGATAGGATCGTAAGTCATAACGGATGAAGCTGAGTCAGAATCGGAAGTTCTTGCGGATGTGATAGGTGTCGTTACCACATCAGGGTATGTTACTGATGATGATGAAGTTTGTTGCTCTTCATAAGAAGTCTTAGATTTCATAAAAGATTCATCTGAAGTTGTGGATGTCTCGTCATCAGATGTTAAATTAGCAATAGGTGATTGAATAGGTTGCTCTGTATAAGATGAGGAATCAGGCGAAGAAGTATAGATCACTTCATTCGTTGTTGGAGATGGTGACGTGGTTGAATCTGCTATTGCTGTTGTTGTTCCAGGTGATGATGTTGATGAATCTTCCACGAAAGTGGTATCAATAAACTGAGTTGAAGGCCCTCCCGTAGATACGCTTGATGATTCTGGGGCTGTTGACGATTGCTCCATGAACGTACTAGATGGAACTGATGTTGTTGAAGAAGTGGAGAAAGCCTCAATTTGTTGAGCTGAAAGGAAGAACGGGTTAGATGATGGAATAGAATTATTGATACTGAAGGATGTTGATTCAGATTGACTAGAAGAGTCTAAATCACTGCTCGTCAAAGATGTTGCAACTGGAATGGTTGTAGATGCATCAGCATTGGAGTTTTGGGTATCATTGATATCTGACGGTAAAGTTGCTGTATCATTATCTGAAAAGGTAGAAATTGAAGAACTGGAATCGTCATCATTACTGTAACTTATGGAATTCACTGAAGAAGTTGTTTGAGCAAAATTGAATGAAGAAGCGTCCGTTGAAACTCCACTTGAGGCCGATGTTGTTTGGGCT
Source organism: Saturnispora gosingensis (assembly GCA_030570395.1). Classification (NCBI taxonomy): domain Eukaryota; kingdom Fungi; phylum Ascomycota; class Pichiomycetes; order Pichiales; family Pichiaceae; genus Saturnispora; species Saturnispora gosingensis. Next base: position 911,370 of record JAJLVU010000003.1, read on the forward strand.
GAAGTTTCATCTGTTGATGATGCATCTGACCCAGCTAGATTCCATGTCATAAAACTTGGCTCTGTGGTACTTTGGGCTAGAGCATCTGTTGAGCCTGTTGTATCGGTATCGAAATCACTAGAGGTGGTGGTGCCAATTGAAGAAGTTGTCAAATCCCAATTATACAACATGGCGTCGGGAAGGAGTCCATCTGAAGATGATGCTGTTGGATTCCAAGAATATATGGTAGCATCCGAAGCATCTGTGGAAAATGTTTCAGTTCCGGAAACATCGTCTGAGGTGGTGGTATCGATTGAAGACGATGTCGGAGTCCACTCATAATTGGTGATTTCTGCTGACGACGTTTCATCTGTTGATGTCGGAGTCCATTCATAATTGGTGGTCTCTGCTGACGACGTTTCAACTGCTGATGTTGGTGTCCATTCATATGTGGTTTCTGAACTTGTTGGGGTCACTTCAGAACGATTGTCTAAAGTGGTATCACTGGTGTCGTTAGTTTCTTGTGAGGAGGATGTTGTTGGAGTCCACTTATAGACGTCATCTGAAGATGATGATGAAGTAATAGTAGATTCTTCAGTGGAGGAGGAAGCTGCTGCCGTGGTTGAATCGCTTGAAGTCGTTTGCATCCAATTGAAGAAATTTTCTTCCGACGATGAAGATGATTCTGAAGATGGCAACGCAGTTTCGTCGCTTGTAGATGTTTGCTGTGTGGAATAAGTGTTGAACTCTTCATCAGAACTAGTACTGGTTGGTTCCAATGACGAAGTAGAGGTTGAAGTTGAAGTCAACGATGATGATGTCACGAAATCTTCTGCTCTAGTGTCGTGGTTTTCTGAACCTTGCGTCTCTAAAGATGATGAGTAGTCTGAATTGTTGATGGCAGCACCATGGGAACTACCCATTAGAGCGAGTAGCAAGAAATACAACGATAGTTTCATGCTTATGGGTTGAATTTTTCAGTGATCTTTTGTGTTCTTGTCTTATATTGTTAGCTATGTATTCCTAATATAAACCTTTGTTCCGATATACCTGTAATGCTTTCAGTGTGTGTAATAATGAGTGTATGTGAAAGCAAACAAATTGTCAAAGTATATGTTGAAACCTATGTTTGAAACGAGTGAATGAATGAATAATAGCCGTAGTATAGCAATAAGAAGCAGTTTTTTTCTTGCCTTTCAATAAATGAACGATTCTAAGTAATTGTAGAAGGATACGAGGGCTCTATTGAATGCAATAACTTAGGCTTTCACCTATTTCTCTAACAGAAGTATCAACTTAGAGAGAAAAAGGGGTAGAAAAAAAGGGGTAAAGGCTCCAAAAAAGGGGTAACATCAAAACAAACCGCTGAGGTGGTCTAGACCTTACGAAAAATATAAACAAACGGATAAAAATAAATTTGAAGTGGTGAGACAAAATAAAGTTTATAAACGAAAGGTTGATGAAAGCTGCTTAGATTGTAATTACAAGCACTGGGATGCATCTAACACCACCAATTCATCTGATGGCGGCCTGATCTGAATAATTTTTTGTCACTGACACCTTCACGTTACGGTATTTGCAGTCCTTTTCTAAACCAATGGGCGTCTTTACAAACCGCGTTTGGGGACTCTGGGGATGTGCATTCGCGAAATGGAGAAAAAATTTAAATCTCGCGATCTGAAAAAATAATACTATGAAAAATCAAATGAAAACTTTTCAAAGAGTACACTCGAGAAAAACTTTTCGCGAATAACCCAATCTCCGTTTTGGCTTTTGCCCCAGTAACTTCCACAAGGTTCTATAGTGATTATGTAACGAAATAGGCTGCTTATGTAATCCGGCCGTGGGAATTGTGTTTCTATATTACGTAATCTCTGGGCCTTCTTTTTGCAATTGGGAAGCTTGCTCGCTACGTATAACATATGAAGAAAATAATTATACATACACTATATATGAATATATATGTAAATTTGAAAATACTATAGATCTCGAACTATTTACCCATTGCTAAATTAATCACTAGTTTCGTTCCTCCCATACCAACCTGACTACTTTGTACTTTACACATCGTTAAACTAACTCCTCTGCTAAGATTATACACAGTAATTAGATTAAATATAAAATGAACTATCAAAAGATATCGGACACAGATTTCAATATCGATGTGGACGACAATGATGATATTATAATTCAGCCAGACTCAGAGCCACAACAACAGCAACAAGAACAGCAAAAAACCGCAAGCTTTCTGCCGCCTGCCTACTCTTCGGAGCTAGCGCAAAGTTCAGTTGACAACAGTAGCAAGGTCAAGAAGACATATGAGGGCGGCTACTTTTCAATCAACTATTACAGGCAGTTCTTTGATCTGAATACTACGGAGTTCTTCAAAAACTGCTACCAGAGCCTCAATCCGTTGAGTGAGTTGCCGTGCGACTCATACCAGTCCATTGGCGACCTGTATGGTTCCATTTGGATTTCCGCTACACTCATTGTGTTGTTGTTCTTTTGCAATACAGTGGCGGAATTGCTTAGCTCTATATTCGCAAATAACAACGCAAATAAGATCAACTACTTCAAGATTTTAATCTACTCCATCAACCTGCTTTACGGTTACACTATCCTGATACCTCTTGCCATTTACCTCTTGCTTTGGTTCTATTTCAAGGTCACCTTGCTGATCCCGCTCTCAAAAATCATATCCATTTACTCTTATGCTAATTTACTATGGTTGCCTGCTGCCATCTTGTCTGTTTTCAGAGGTCTGCTCGTTAACCACAGTACACTAGACACTTTGTTAAAATGGACGTGCATCGCTATCGGTGGTATTCTAAGTGGGATTTCAATTTTCATTAAGCTGAACAACTATTTCAGTCAAGCACTGGATATTGGAAAAAATATCTATTTCTTTTTGGCTTTCTTGATTATTTGCCATTTACTGTTTACAATTGGTGTTAAAGTTAGCTTTTTTGGCGATTTATAATTACTGTGAATACAGAGTAATAAATTCTTTCGATGTTAGTGCATGCTTGCGAAATACTACTTCTTCACCTCTTCAACAGTAAAGTGCCTACCTTTCGTGATCTTTACTGGTTTGATAGCTTTCTGAAAACCTATTCAAGCCGAATATATTTTGTGAAAAGCTCTATACTTATCAAGCCAGAAATGCAAATTTCAACATTTCTTTCGTTTGTAGTGAATCTTAACCTTCACTGTTTGCTGTCAAAATGACCCGCTCATTATAAAAAAGCAAACTAATTTATTGTAGTTTCCAGCTGTGTATTCTTATACAATATGAAAACGCATTTAACTATTACGTTCATTTAATTTTTAAGTAAACTGCTGAAAGCGTTTACTTAGTCGGAGGCTACTTGCATTTTCTCAATATTTTTGTTTTGGCCTTTCAATGATTAAACTGTGATATAGGTTCAAAATTCCAAAGTTAAAGTTAACCTATTCTTCAGAATATAACTTTAAGTTTCTGTATTCTCATATTAACACATGACAGCAATCATTTTTCCTTAAAAAACTACATTTTTGATGCGTATTATCTGAATTATTGTGATACCAAGTGTTAACGTTTCTTTTTACAAAGTGTATGTCAATCAAGTAATTATATATGTTACATGCGCGGCCAAACAATTGTTCAATGTCTTTCCAAATATAAAGTGCATACATGTCTTACTGGATAAACATGAGTCGTCTTTTTGAATCTACTTAGTGTTGACAAATAGTCTCCAACTTCTCAAAAATAGCTGAGAACCTCAGAGCATTCCAATTTAACATGTAAAACGTATAATCCATGCTAACAAAATTTCATCTGGTGATAAGCAAAATGGTGTTTCTGTCTAGGCAACTATATATTAGTTTACAAAAAACTTGAGTATTTTGATTTTTAAACGAATAAAGTTTTAATTGAAAGATTCATGTGCTTTGGAAATTTGGCTTTTTAAGCCAGCTCTGTACTAGAGTGCTTTTCAAATTGTAATTCGGATTCATCATGTCAAAAAATACTGTGACACTGTCCTATATTAGCTATATCGTTGACTTTTGCTTTCAGTCTCTCGTTATATGGGGAAGCCTGTTTAGATTTCTTGTTCTGGGAAGTCACACTCATTCATGCGTGTGTTATTTTATAAAAGCCCTTTGTTTTTCTTCATTTTTATAGTTATTATACATTGGCTGGCATTATGAAATGGAATCTTGTTAGATTTCAGTAATATGAACATCAGCTTTTTTGTTCTTTATTGCACAGAAAGCAGTGAGAGTGTAATATTTTAGTGCATTTGCAGACTTAGAAAACAAGACTGTATCACCTCTATTGTCAAAAATGTCAAGATAACTCAATTGATGATAATTTGTATCATTTCTTGATCCTATTGTGATTTCAGTATCATTTATAGTGAGACAACTAGATAATTAAAATCTTTTCTAATTGGACTCCTGGATTGATTACTGCCATTATGTTTTCAAGTTGTATGTCAATAAGTAACAATAAAACTTTAGATCCTATCTTTAGATTTTGTACTTTTCAGTCGCAGCATGTGTGTTGCCGATCCACAGTTGACCCATCTTTTATTATGACGCCTCATAGCCTTTGTTTGTCTAAATGTTAATAATTTTTCATTTAACACAAATCTTTCTGATTTACTAATGACTAGTATCATGTTAAAATAGTTGTTATATATGATGGGGCACTTCTTTCAAAGGCTCAAAATTGAGCCATGTTGGAAAAACCTTCAATACACACTTAATAGAAGAATGAACTTGTAAGCAACTTTTTAATTATTAAATAATTGTTTTTGTCGATATTCTCGATTTTGTAGAGCAAGATTTGTTCAAAGCAGTGTGATGATCAAATGAAACTCTGCCATAATCAAAAGATAATGCTGACAATAAATTTACTAATAATGTTAGCGGAGTCAAAGTTGATTGCTAACGTGAACAAAAAGTGTTTAGCTTTTACTTCAATCTCACCAAATATGAAGCAATCCAAAAAAAAGCACTATAGATAGGTTTAATTCTAGAAACTCTTACAAATAAAAGGAGAGAAAATGATATTACAGTAACTTACAATATAAACTTGTTCATTCTACAAAAAGATATAATACCACTGATATAACATTACCTTTTTTTATTTGCAGTGGTACTTAACTTCTATATCCATAATACTAAAAGATTCTTAATCAAACCGAAATCTTTTCACCACTGAATTTTTGCACATTTGGCATAAAAGAAGTACCACAAATGAAAGGTTCAGCAGCAAATATAAAAACTATCTATCTTAGAATATTGTAGCACCTCCATCACCATAAGTAGTGACCCATTTTTGCTTGTCCTTTTTCTTTTGTTTAGCTATTTTTGGGTTTCTTAAGCAAGTGAGACACATAAAGCAATAACAACAAGCTTAGTAAAATAAGTAAAACAGGTGTCCTGCTATTCAGTACGTAAATTGACCAGAATTATAAATGGGCACAGATAATGTAGTTTCAAAAATGAAGTATGATATATTTAACAGAAAAACTAAAAATATTTGCCACAATTGTTTTGAGCAAGCTCACAAAACACACCTTGTGTCATCGTATGGCTCACAGTTTGAACCATCTATTAAAGTGAAAGTATATATAGTTTCTCCCTTTGTACAAAACTTACATTAGTTGAATGCTTAAAATTTGTTTAATATTTTCCACCAGTTTGAGATATAATGGGTTGCAGAAAAAGAATAAAAGTAATAGGAGATCCCAGCATAGTTATCAAATGTACATTCCATTACTTTCAAAAATTGAACAGTTGTTGCTGGTAAATTTTACTTACACAAAAAGACTTTATTATTTGTTAAGAAATAAATCATGTTTTTAATTTGCCTAGAACCCTTACTCCTACATGCTACAATAACATTGATTTAATGTAAGATAAAAATAGTCAAATGACCCAAAAGTATTTCATTCTATAGTTCAGTGCAATTGCGGCCAACTATTCAAAACAAAATAAGTCAGTAATCTTAAAGGGTGCTGGAAAACATATCTTCAACGTTTTTGATTTCAAGTTTAGTAATGCATTTTTACTAAGACATAATTTCCAGTGACTTAAAGATGAAGAGAATAAATATCTGTCACAAATTTTTACTTTCCAAGGATAATTGCTCTTGAAGCAAAGAAATAATGCTTGGTGAATCAATTTTATTTCCTTTCATAATTGATTAAGTCTTAATTGTAACAATTGTAGTTTAGAGTGAACTGGAGATGCTAATCAAAAATTTCACTTCTTTATTAATAAGATAATAATAAAAGCAGGTGTAGGTAAAAAAAAAAGACAGTTGTAATGTCTTGTATTGAAATTGATATAGCAACGTTCTGTAATAAAAATTATGAATTTGTATTTGCACTGAATTGTACATGTAGTTAAAAGCTTGTAATTTTCAACTAATAGTACCAATTATAGTGCTATTGAATCAATATCTCATGCCATTTATGTTTTGAATTCGTAATATACAATGCAATGCAAGTCTAATCCGTTATGTAATGAATAGGCAATCTTTTACACTTAAAGTGACTTTGTCTAAATTACATCTTTACATATGTAAAATGATACTCAAGCAAGATTGGCCGCAATTCTAGCTTTTCCATTTTAATTTGATACTAATACTTTTATTTAACATTTTTTCCTATTTACCCATTAGACTAACGCATCTAATAAGCATTTTGTTCTTTGCTTGTCACACTTTCCGAAACTACCGAAAGTAACCGCACTGTGTTTTAGCTTTTGTTGTAAAAAATTCGTACAATTATCTAATAAAGCATTTTTAGTCATGACAAGCTTTGCCAAATTTCAAATATCAATGCTTTATTTTACAATTGATGCCACTGTAAACCATTTAATGAAAGCAGCAACTAATGTAAATTGCCTGTGCACTATATAGTGTCAATTTTGTAATAACTTTTTTTGAATGAATTTCAATCAGTTCAAATTTTTACTCTGAAGTTCCAGGTTTGAACTCCATTCTTCTTTGCTGGCTTTTATTAATCATTGCGTAATAGCACTATTTACTCATATAATGTGTATATGGCTTGATTTTCAGTTACATCAAAGTAAACTAGAAATGAATTTGAACGGTACACAAGATATTCGCAAGCTACACAAAGTTTTCATTAGTGGTTTTGTTCAACATCAAAAACTACTTAACATGATAGCTATTGTGTAGCACACACTCATCAAAAATTATATTTTAAAGTAACAAAAACCTTTACTACGGTTTTGGCTTCAATGGAAGCTAGTCACTTGCACTGCAACATTTTCATTATACACTTTTCAATAATGCATACTAAACCACCAATTTTGAAATTATAGCAGCAATTAAATTGATCAACCATATATCATCCTAGGTGCAATTTAATAAACAACAAAAAATGTTGTAGTTGGTACTTAATAAGTAAGCAAAATATAGAAATACCATGTTTACATAAAAGTCACAGAGGTGTCCACAGAAAAGCAAGTGTTACTTTCAGCCATGCAAAGGAATCTGCATTATTAATGTAACTGAACTAAACATTTTGGCCATTAGAATTTCAACAAGCGGCGGGTTTTAAATTTCTGCTAGATTTATAGGTGTTCATATATCACATTGCTTGGCCACAGGTTTCCAGTGATTTGATACCATGTCTATCTAAAAGCTGTAAATTGTTGTTGCTCTTTTTAAAAATTTACAACAAAGTTTCTTTATGGAAACCTTCCTATAAGTAACGTGGTTTCATTTTCATGTAGAATATTAGAAGCTAGTGCAAAAATATATAGTACAATACATATGGCATTTGCTTATCCAATATCTTATACTTTGTGTAGCTTCTATATTGCCTCTTACTTCATCGTAACTACAAAATACACTATGTCCTATTGCAATTAACAGCACTAAAATTTAGTCTTAACTCTTGGCTAGTGAATTTTTCATGATAACTTTCTTTTTTTTGCATCATAAAAAGGCCACATCATAGTTCCCACATAAATGACTTACTGAATATTTTTGAAATTTGGTACTGCTCCAAGTTGGCTGGGTTTTCAAATTAGAGTATTTTTGGTAAAACATCAAAACAGTCACATGCACACAGAAAACTCCTTCCGAAAATACTTCCCTATTGGGACATAAAAAAGTTACCGAACGACATTACCCGAACTTTCAATTAGACTTTTGTCCTGGCATTCGCAAACAATAGAGTTATATCAAAATCCTTACTTTTTAGTGATACGTTATGGTTGTATAGCTAGATAATTATTTTACTCAAAACTTTCAATAATTTACGAGTACTAAATATTAGCAACCTTTGCGTAACTAATATTTCAGTTTGTAACATCAAGTCCTAAAAATAAATAAGTTAAGTCTTAATCACTTTATGTTTGCTTATTTAGTTTTATTATTGGGAACGCATTTCATTGCTGTTTCCATAGAAACATTAGTTGTCAATTACTACTATTCTGTCCCCATATAGCGTTAATACTTTTGCATTCTTCGAAAGGGATAAATGAGTTATGCACTTTTTTCATGAGTTGATAAAAATGTAGATTAAAACAATATATTCATTTTGTACAATGGCCATCGATAACTACATTTAAGTAACTAAACAAACAAATAAACTCAAGCATCAGTGATCTTGTTGGTTTCCTTACTATCTTTGACTAAATTGCAGACAACTTTACCTTGTCTTTGTATTATTATATGATTTGCATAGGCTTCACTGTACGGCAATAAACCAGTTGCCTTTCGCTAACAAATAACGAAGGTTTTAAGGTAGATAACCGATTTAAACTTGAATAAAGAAGTGGTTTCGTGTTTCATTGTTCGTGTTTCTCATATACAATTGACATCTCTCTTTAAATCTACTACAATGGTAGTATCAGTAACGAGTCAAGCCAGGATAATTCATGTAGAGAACTTTAATGGTGACTTTTTCGAAAAGGTGTATCGGCTAGATGCTTACATATTATAGCCCAAAGTTGAACTATTTATGCAATGCACATGAGACAGCAAAAAAAAGGAAAAAATTAGGAAAATAAAACTTGCATAGATTGTTCGCCCTATTTTTAACATATTTGAGTCGCATGCATAATTGCATTCTTTACCGTTGTTATACGTGAAAGAAATGAGTACGACATATTAGGTACAAACAACAAACTGACTTCTTACATATTTTTTTACTTTGGGCACCGTGTTTGCCACTTGCCAGAACAGGAAACTATGTTACCTAAATTATATAAAAGACAAGTCACATTATTATTATGATGGTGAAAGAACCCGGACTTTTTATAACTGGCCACACGTGTTTTTCAGATATAACAATAGCCAAGAACCTCTTTAAGGCCATGCATCAACCTAGAATATTTTCATGAATTAGCCCATGCTTCAAAAATCCTGAATTGCATGTAGAAACGTTAGCTTAAAACACACTAGTCGTATGTTTCTAAAACAATACTTTATTCAATTCAGAGAATTCAGATGTTACAGTGGAGTTTCAATTACGAAAGAATAGAAACTGACCGTATCATGTTGCAGATCTTTACTCACTATCTACGAAAAAGAAAATAGTTCTTTAACTGTGTGTTTTCTTCTAACACAAAAATGCAAAAACATTCTATGCTGCATATGAAAATGTATTGCAAAATGCTGAAATAATTTTGTTCTTAAATTTACAATAGTGCTAACTTTTCTTTTTATGAAAATATGGTTGTAGAGATATATGTGCATCTTAAAACTTTTCTGGAGAATTGTAACTAGCAATGAGTCGACCAAACAACTGTATGAACATTTCTCTCACACTGCCGTTATTACTTTTGAAAGTGATCAAAGTAAACCATTTCAGAATTATAGTATTCTTGAAATTAAAGGTACCTGGTGTATTAAGCTTTTTACTAAAATTCTATTAAAAGTTTTCAGCAATGTGCTTTTTGTTGCTTATTGTGTCAGCAATGTCGAATTTCTGAGCCCATAATTATGCAAGAAGTAGTACCTGTTCGAAATATGCGCGTTTGTTCATGCAAGTTTTTCAGGACGCAGTACAACATCTACTGCTAATTAAAACTTTTGAAAGCAAATAACAGAGACACTTCTTAATCGTTTAACTATGGTCAGGGTTGCATGAACTACTGAAGTAACCTTTAAAATGCCGTACTCACTCAAACCTTCATAATATAATTTATTTATCACAATCACTGACATTTCTTAGCTTTATGGGTTCATTGGGCTAAAAAACTTATTTCTTGAAAACTGGAACTAAGTGAGCAGCTACAGTTGAAAACAATTTTCTTCCTCTACTTTTTCAAGGATTCATATATAAGTAAGACTATGTCTGAGCAAAGTACTCTTTTTGAGAAAGCAGAAAAGTTAAAAACAGGGGACGCAAGCAAAACTTTCCACCGGCATATGGACCAGAGAAATCAAAGTAATATTCACACTACGCCTATACTAACAGAAAATCAAGAATGTATGTTGTCACCAACTTCGACTTTTGAATTATCATCAAGTTCAGAGTGCCGTGTACCGCCACATTTATCTGAAAAGCTGATGTTCGCTCCAAATACTGCATGCCATGCTGACGCCGCTTCTCCTCAAAAGCAAGATCAATCAGCACCTGAATTGATCACATATCTTGATAATAGCTCAAAACAAAAATGTCTTGCATCAAGCAGTGTCTGTCCAAGGGCAACAGGCAATAAGGATTCCACAACTTTTGATATGGCTGTACCTAACAAGAATATTCCATTCTCAAGTGTAGAGACATTTCACCCATTCCAACCGCAAGGATCAATATTGTCACTAGTACCAATGCAAGAACAACAGCAATTTGCTTCTTCTAGACAGGTTATTTACCCTATTTATACAATATATCCCAGCATGAGACCGCCTGTTCTTTCGCAATCTTTACCACAACCTCTTACAGTGGCTATAGCATCGCAAGCACATAGCAAAAGCAATCCGACCACTCGTCCTTTTAAAGGAAAAGCAATGGTGCCACCGCAGGAGCAGACGCTGTCACAGCCTCACAACTTGGGCGCAACACACTGGCCTTATTCCTATCCACCAATGCCTTATCCGCCAAATATTATTCATAACGATAGTATTATCATAAATCAAGATATATATCGGCAGCTACAATCTTATCAAGAATACATGAACATGAATGGCGTTGATTCAAATTTGGCTAAAGATCCAAAGATATATAAACAGGCTGAAAAGGCAAGGTATGTGCTTTGGACCGAAAATGAAGACAAATTGCTGGCCAAATTTAAAGGTGAGAATCAAATGAGTTGGAAATCAATAGCAGCTAAATTTCCAAATAGAACAATACATGCTTGTCAGTTCAGATGGAGAAAACTTAATTTAATGAAGAAATGCAATGTTACGGCGTTAGCAGGAGAAACGGATAGTAAAATGAAATCATTTGCAGCGGTAGAAACCCACAGAAAAAAACGTGGTTTGAAAGATACTGCATTAGAAAGTGAAGATGAGCTTGACAAAGAAAATTCAGAAGTTCCAGCAACATGCAAAAGACACAAAGCATCTTTGATCGACTGTTCGAGCAAACATTAACTTATCTTTTTTTAATTTATTTATTATTTAAGGATTATTCAAAATTTTCCCTGGTGTTGCTGTTATTTTTTAGTCACTATTGCTCCCACTAGTGAATTTCTCATATTGATATCAATATTCATTCATCATGGGTCCAAATTATAATGTGTGAATGAGCTTTCGCGTCAGTAACCAACCACAAACAAAAAATACTGAAGAGAACAACGAAACCTATTAACTCACCAACACTGCCATTATAATTCTTGAACGAACATAAAAAATAATAACTGTTATCAACGTTTTAAATTTAACAAAAGAAACAGGGCCTTTTATTTTTTACATTATTTTCACAATAGAATTGATGTCATGAAAATTGGTTCATTGTGGTGAAAAACATTATGACAATATTTTTGCTAAAGTGTGTCTATCAATTCTATATTACAATTAACTATCTAGGTGAAAATTGTACGATAATAAGATGGAATGTGTCTCAATAAATATTTTTTTGGAGTATTAATAAACAACGAAACGCTTACATATTAATGGACTTTATGTTCTTGATTTAAAGCTTGTATTGCCTTTAAGGCTACCTTAGGCATCAACCAGAATCATATTGAAATTTAACGTACGTTAATATCATTTACTTCATAGTTGACAGGTATGATTTAATCTATAATTGACACTCTTGGTATATAGCGGGGCGAATCCACATTATAATGGTTTTTTGAAATGAAGAGTTTATTGAGTAATCATTGTAACTCGTTTTTACTCGTCCTGATTACTGATTTCATTTAAATACCGAGTATTACAATACCTGTGGTACAAATACCGGTTAGTTAATTTGTAGAAATTGGTATGTGATTAAATAATACAAATGTTAATCTTTTTATAGATGTAATAATGATGAGCAAGGTTATTATGTGAGCTTTTTATATTGTTTCATTTATCAACCAAATATGGACACCTAAATATTGATCTAATAATGTTGAGATAAAAAAATAAGTCCCTGAGCGTATTTAGTATGCCATTCTTAAAAAGAAATGTTCAAGACATAAAGATTCTTATTATCTATTAGATGACCTAGACTCTAATATAATTTCTAATATAGAAAGCATTCCCCACATTATAATTTATAATAATTATATACACCTTTTTTTTAATTAAGCAAACCAAATCGTTATTACCGGTATATGGAAATTGTAACACATAATACTAACTTATTGATCTAATAAGTTCGAATTAGTATAAATAGCCGTCATTATTAACGCTATAATTACTTTATATTTAATTTATATTTAACATCTTGAGTGATAAACTCTGGCTTTGTCAAGAGACGGTTTCTGATAAATCCAGAGTTTATTACTCAAACCGTTTATTATAAATTAAATATAAAGTAATTATAACGTTAATAATGACGGCTATTTATACTAATTCGGACTTAATGGATTAATAAGTTAATATATTTAGAAATCTAAACATTAACTCTGAATATGTTCGTATGGCCAATATCATATGATTCGTAGTCGTATAATATTGATATTCATGTATCAATAATGCTCAGCTTCTTACATGGTTAATGTACATATACGAAACCTTTAGCATCTTATTGAAAACATGCATTTATTATGCTCAGTTAATATTATAATGTACATAGATTTCATCAGTTTCCGTTACTACCAACTGCTTCTCCAGCTTGACAATTGCCCATTTAATTTTTTAAATAGGAAGTTTATTTACGTGGCGAGCTGTTTTTACTATGAAAAAAACTCAATAAAGACTGGGTGGCCAAGCTGGTTAAGGCGTGCGACTGTTAATCGCAAGATCGAGAGTTCAATCCTCTCCCTGGTCGTTTTTTTGTTTTTTTTGCAACCGCCTTTTTTTGATATGTCAAACATATAGTGTGAGTTCATTCAAGGATCTTTACAGAGTTGGGATGGCAAATTAAGAAAAACAACAACCATTTTTTTAATTTGAGTATAAACACCATTATGCACTGCAATTTTTTAAGTGTCGGATTTTTATAAATGATTTTGAGTAAAAGCTTATGATTATTTATTCCCATATTCAAACTTTGGCTGTTTGATCTTATGTTCTCTGTACTGAACTATTTAGTTAGTCGGCTTTGAAATTGTACACGTATACGACTTTGTTCTACACTTAGCGAAATAAAAATTCAAGTGATTGAACTGCGAGGGGAACGAACTATACGAGGTGAGATCTTGAAAAATAGCCCACCTGGTTAAGCACTTACATAACAATTCCAAGTCTCCTCCTTCTATAACGTCAAGTTGGGCACTATGAGTTCTAAAGTTAGTCAGAATCCTAATAAGGTTCCTAGAGGTTATGAGCCAAGTACGGAGTATGAATTTGGTGGACCAACAGGTGCCATTGGTATGATGATTGGATTTCCACTGCTTATGTACTACATGTGGATCTCTCAACAATTCTATGGTTCATCTCCCGCTTGGCCTACAAAAGATGAAACTTGGGTAGAATTCCTTTTGAAAATGAATGGCTACTTTTGGGACTTTGCATTCCCATCAAAGTTCTCCTTCATAATATTCACATCTTTCATCATAGTCCAAGCAGTCCTTTATGTTACCCTGCCAGGTGTTTGGACTAAGGGCCAACCATTGAAACATTTAAACAATCTGCAATTGCCATATTTTTGTAATGCCTACAGTTCGCTGTATACCAACATCATTGCTCTTTTGACTTTACATTTTACAGGTGTTTTCAAATTGTACTATATCTTAGACCATTTTGCAGAAATCATGACTTGCGCAATCTTTTATGGGTTCTTGTTTTCAATTTCTCTATACCTTTACACTTTATTTATTTCCAAAGATTATCATAGAATGTCAGGTAATCACATTTATGATTTGTTTATGGGTGCTCCTTTGAACCCTAGAATTGGAATCATTGATCTAAAAATGTTTTTTGAAGTGAGACTACCTTGGTATACCCTTTTGTTTTTAGGAATGGGTGTTGTATTAAAACAGTATGAAGAGTATGGTTACGTTTCAAAAGAAGTAATTTTTTTGACATTTTGTTACTATCTTTATGCAAATGCCTGTTCTAAAGGTGAGGAATTGATTGTTCCAACATGGGATATGGCTTATGAGAAATTTGGCTTTATGCTTATTTTTTGGAATATTGCTGGTGTACCATATTCTTATTGTCAGGGTGCACTTTATTTATACTATCATGAACCTAGTGAATACAAGAAGTCAACTAACTATATTTTAGTTTGCGTCATCCTGCTTCTGGCTTCATACTATTTCTTTGATACAACAAATGGTCAAAAGAACTCGTTTAGAAAAATAATGTCAGGTGACACCAACATCAGAAAGTCTTTCCCATTCTTACCTTATCAAGTCTTGAAAAATCCAAAGTATATCAAATGTAAAAATGGTTCTACACTATTGATTGACGGCTGGGTCAGATATGCTAGAAAAATACATTACACTGCTGATTGGGTTCAGTCATGTACGTGGGCCTTGATCTGTGGTTTCAGTTCTATATTTCCATGGTTTTTCCCAATCTTTTACTTTGTTGTCTTAATTCATAGAACCCAAAGAGATGTTACAAAATGTAGAAAAAAGTATGGCGAAGATTGGGAAAGATATGAAAAGGAATGTCCTTGGCTGTTCATTCCTTACATTTATTAAAACTGCCATTCATTTTTGTAGTCTTAGATAAGAAAAAAGTTAGTGTTTTTATTTTGAAGTCCCAACTTTATTATTTATAAATGAATATATATAACAACATGCATATATATAACATCAATCTTGTTCAGCAATAGAAACCAATCTTTCATCAATTTCCTCCGGAGTTAAAACCTTAAATTCCTCTTTTGTTGCTAACCCAATTTCTAAATCTGTTTTTCTAAATTCTGAACCCAAAGAAGTACTTAAAGTCGTAATGGCATATTCAACAACCTGTTTCCAGTCACCTTGAACAACAACTTTGACGGTATCATCTTTCTTTTGTAATTTTTTGAAGTTTCTTTCAACATTTGTTAACACTTCAGTTTGCTTTGGGCCTGTAGAGATTGCCTTAGCTTTGAAATAGTAGCCAGCTGGATCGGTTTTGAGTAAAGATGGTCCAAATTCATCATCAACTGCAATGAATGTTAGTGCAACACCCATTGGGCGCATGTAAGCTCTTTGAGTATAAATTTGTGCCAAGTTAGCCATTCTTTTTGCAAGAACATCAACGGGCATTTCATAACCGTACTTGTATCTGTATTCTGCAGATTCAGACCTGGCTCTCGTAGCAAGGGATCTAGCATCTGCAATGGATCCCGTTGCTAACATACCAACGTGTTGCGATATACTGAAGATATAAGAAACACTGGAGGCGTCAACTAATTTGTCCGCCACCTTCTTCTGGTTAACAAAAACAACAGAATCCTCACCAACGACAGCCAATGAAGTCAAATTGGCTGCATTTATAGCTTTGAAGGCATACTCAACTTGATATAGACGGCCCTCTGGAGAGAATACCGTGATATGGCGATCAAATCCGGCAGACATCCTTTTTTTATGGTTTGAAATAAATGAAACCAGAGAGAAACAAAAAGTTTAATATTTTAAAATCTTCAATAGTTCCAATCATTAATCATCAATTTGACCTAGAAAGGAATGTCGTGGATTAAAGATGAAGCGCCCACATTTTTGGCAGATGAGAAGACTACAAGACATACTCCTCTTGCAACGCCAATGTCGAGTGGTGCTCCCAGAGTGTCTTATCACTATAATCCAAATGTATCACAATACCATTATGGTGTAATGCATCCAATGAAACCATTCAGGTTGATGCTTACAGACCACTTGGTGAGTTCTTATGGTCTTCATAACCATATGGATCTTTATGAGACTCGAAGAGCCACCAAAGAAGAGCTATTGGATTTCCATTCTGAGGATTACGTTGACTTCCTTCAAAGGATAACACCACAAAACTCGTCAAAGTTTGCGCAGGATATAAAGAAGTTCAATATAGGAGATGATTGTCCTGTTTTTGATGGAATGTATGATTACTGCCAATACTACGCTGGTGCTTCTCTGGATGCATCTAGAAAACTTATATCGAATATGAGTGATATTGCAATCAATTGGTCTGGTGGGCTTCATCATGCAAAGAAATACGAACCTAGTGGGTTTTGTTATGTTAATGATATAGTTATGGCAATATTAAACTTACTAAGAGTACATCCAAGAGTTTTGTACATAGATATTGATTTTCACCATGGTGATGGGGTTCAAGAAGCATTTTACCTGACGGATAGAGTAATGACAGTGTCATTTCACAAATATGATGGAAACTTTTTCCCTGGAACAGGCAATTATGATGAAATAGGTGTAGGAGAAGGTAAACATTTTGCATTGAATGTCCCTTTACAGGACGGTATTGATGATGATAATTATATCAGACTATTCAAATCTGTAATGGAACCTGTTATAACAAAATTTAGACCCTCAGTTATTATTCAACAATGTGGAGCGGACTCATTAGGCCATGATAGGTTAGGTTCATTCAATTTGAACATTAAAGCACATGGTGAATGTGTTAAATTCATTAAATCTTTCAATATACCAATGCTTTGTCTTGGTGGAGGGGGTTATACACCAAGAAATGTGAGTAGATTATGGTGTTACGAGACTAGTGTTTTGACAGATATGAATTTGACTTCAAAGTTGCCCGAAAGTTTACCATTCCGATCATGGTTTGAACCAGATTATTCACTTCATCCCAATCTTGGTGATAGATTTGAAAATAAAAATTCAAAAAAATACTTGGAAAACTTACACAGTCAACTAATGGAGAATTTGAGGTATCTCAATCAAGCTCCTAGTGTTCAAATGCAGGAGATACCTCCTGATTTACAAAATATATCTGACGACAAAGAGGCCGAATTGTTTTCAAAGCTAAAAAAGGAATCAGAAGTTGAAAAGTATAAAGATAATGAAAGGTATTTTATAAATAAGAAAGATGAAAATAGATTAAGTGAATTAATGAGTTAAAGGGGGCCCCTTTTCACTACCTAGCTTGTACACTATATAGAATTTAATGAGAAACTAATTATTAAATCAACATTTGGTAACTTGGCGGTTGCTGTTGATCCGCTTCGTGCTCAACATCATAGTCTGGCAATTGATGATCGATTGACAAGGCTTGTTCCTTATTGTCATAGTTAGGAGGTAACCTTTCTTCAATAAGAAAATCAAATGTTGAGCCAGTTGAAACCCAGATAATGTTATCAACGTTAACAAATTTGACACCTATAAGAACTTGACTGGTGGTCTCTAGCAAATCTAAAATTGTGCCGTCACACCAAATACTGTGATTTTTGAGTAATTCAGATAATGATTTGTTGATGGTATTCTCATTCCAGTTCACAACACCAATATTCATTTTGCCATACGACAAAGACTTTCGACGGTTGATATTGACTATAATATCACAATTTAGACTAAAATGAAGCTGTTCAACTTGAAACTTTTCTACTACGAACTGGATTTGAGTCGATACTGGCGCATTCAAATTGAAATATCTTTTAACCCCTACTTTGCCACCAAAACTAACAAGTTCGTTCCAAATCAACTCAGAGTCCATCTTCAAGTTGTCTAGATTCTTTCCCTGATATATAATCTCCCAAGTTTTATCTTCAACATAAATTTCGTATTTGATGGCAATACTAAGCCTTATTCTTGTATCACTAAACTGAAAAGTTGATGGTAAATACATGTTGTGACAAGGAAACTCAAAATCAATTGCTATGTCAGTCATAGAGGTACCGGTTAATGGATAATCAAAGAACAATACGTTATCATATTCGCCATTTCTATTAACATTCACATATCCCCTAAACCCATAACTAACTTTCGCATTCTTGGATCTCGAGAAGAATCCTTGTTTGCCCCTTCCTAGATGCAATGAACCTTGTACATGGTTATTCGCTATTGAATAACATCCATTCAATGGTCTGTTCAAACCAACATCATGATTTTTATTAACTTTCAAGGTTGCTTGATCCATCTTTTATTTTCACCTATGCTAAATTTACAGTGAAGCAATAGCAGAAATAAATTTTACGAAGGCATGCTGAAAAGTTTCGAATTCTTCACATAATTTTAAACAAATCCATTCGTTCTTGAATAAATAGTCGATAGAACTGTATTTACCAAGTTTGGAATGACTTTTTATATAGGGAAGCTAGAAAAATAACAAGAAGAAATTCCATCAATTTTGCATTTAATTTTAATCAATATTTTTATATATAAAGATGATGTTTACATGATAGCTATCACAATTACTTAAATTGAGTTTCGGTGACACCAGCACCCATAGCAGAAGTAGAAGAAACACCACCTGTAACTAACTTAACAATTGAGTCAACGTATTCGGCACCGGACCACTTTTGATGCTTAACAACTTCAACGCCAGATTCAATTTCTTTAGCTTGAACATTTTGACCATAGGCTCTCATACCAATTTGAGCAAAATCTCTAGCGAAGTTATCAACAGCAAGCGCAGTTGTGTGCAAACCGGCCAAAGTGATGAATTGCCAAACGAAACCAAGCTTTGCTAATCTTGGAATATAAGTCTCTTGTTCTTGAGGAGTCATAGCAGAGTTCCAGTTGAAAGAAGGAGATAAGTTGTAGGCAAGCCATTTGTCAGGGTAGAGCGCCTTGACACCTTCAGCAAACTCTTTAGCCTGCTCGTAGATTGGCAATTTGGTTTCCATCCACACCATGTCAGTGTATGGGGCGAATGCTCTTGCTCTGTTGATGGCACATTGGGTTCCACCAAGGTATCTGTAGTAACCTTCTCTGACTCTTGGTTTGTCCCAGTTGAAGTGAATATCGTAACCGAGGATTTCCTTAGCGAGGGCCCTTGCTTCGGAGTTGGAGTGTCCAGATAACGGAGTGATGACATCGGAAAACTTTTTGATGGCAGCGGCCTTGTCAGTGATTTTGTCATCCTTGTTGATAGCAGCTTCAACGGCCTCGTGGAAAAGAACGACACCAGCATCCTTGACCCACTGGGCCTCGATGTTTTCCAACTCAGAACCGTATGCTCCGTTGGCCTCGGCCTTGTTCATGACGTCAACCAATGGCTCAATGTCTGGGTTGGTGGCACCCTGGATGAAGTAGTGGTCCCTGTTGTCGATAGTGGAGGTGATCAACGTGGCGGCCTCCGAGTCGGTTCTGGCGACAATCAAAAGGGACGATCTGAAAACGTCAGCAGAGGTTCTGATGCAGATCAATCTGTTGATGTGTTCTTGGATTGGGACCAACACCTTACCACCCATGTGGCCACACTTCTTGGTACCGGCGGCCTGGTCCTCGATGTGGATACCCGCAGCACCGTTTTCGATGAACATCTTGGTCAACTTGAAGATGGCAGTGGTACCACCGTGACCAGTGTCACCGTCCGCAATGATTGGTCTGAGGAAGTCGGTGAAGTTGAGCTTGGCTCTCTCCTCCTTTGGCAGCGAGAATCTCTCCTGTCTCTGCTTTCTGTCGTGGAACAACTGTGCGTAGAAGAGGTGCTGCACCTTGTTAGGCACAGTGTCCATTGGGTAGTCTGCCAAGTCTGGCGAAGGCTCGTTGGACGTGGACGCAGTGGACGAGCATTGCCACCCCGACACGTACACGGTGTCGAGGTACTTGGCCATCTGCGCAACGTGGATAGGGTCGAGCGCACCGAACGTGAACGACGCAGTACCGTTTTTGGCGTGTTCCGTGATCAAGTCGTACGCCTTCCTGGCCATGGCGTCCGACGCATTAGGGTTCACCAGCGTGGATCTTCTTTTCACAATCTCCTCTGCCGTGTATGGTCTCTTCACACCCGCCCATCTTGGCTCCGACCACCATTGGTTGACCTCGTCAACCTCTTGCTGAAATTTTTGTTCTTCTAGATCGATATCGATTGCTGTGTAAACCATTGGATGAGTTACTTTGTTTGCTGCTCTCTGTTCCCTCTCTACCCAACTCGGTGCCAGACCTACCTCCTTTTATATCCATCCACTGCTTTGCATCATGAGCTTCCGTTACTCCGCATGCGCCACGTCCGATTTCCCTTTTCTGTGTCATTCAGTCCATGCGCCACGCGGAATAGCGGACCGGCCTCCAAAACCGTTGCCGAAAAAATAAAACATGGAGAAAAGGGACCTTATCAGCGAAAAGGGCAGGCGATGGTGAGTCACCGCACAACCAGTACACCTGCGACAGAGCAGGACGTTGTGGAGTCACTGAAAGAAGGCGGTGCAGGAGCAAAAGAAGGCGGTGCAAGATCTGAAAAATTTATAAAAAATTTCAGTTCTGATGCGTGTGTGCATGTAAGGTATATCATTGTAGAAATAATAAATAGTGTAGTGTAAATGGAATTCGATCAGAAGAAAAAACACATTCTGAAGGAAATCGGGGCAACGTCAGAGCAGGCGCCGGACGCGTCGCCCAAGGGGACCATCGACGTGCTGTGCTGGCCGTTGATCGAGCTGATTAACTCGCACGAGGACTTGGTGACGACGTCATCGTGCTCTGGTCGTGTGTCGGTGTTCGTGGAGGGCAACAAGAACCCGGAGTTGGAAACGCAGATAGGGGCCAAGGGAAACGGGGGGCACTGGCTGTTTGTGACGCACGACAAGGCGGACCTGGACAAGTGGTGGGTCGGTAGGTTCGATGCCAGCGGCGGCGCGACAGCAGCAGAGTTGTGTGCGGATACGAGGTACGTGCTGTTCAAATACGAGCCTGTGATCTTCCATGTGAAGTGCAGGAACTTCGAAGTGGCGTCCAAGCTGTACTCCACAGCAATGGGGTGCGGGTTCAGGGAGTCGGGTATCGGAGCCAACAATAACGTGGCCATCAGGATTTCCATCAGACTGGACATACCCATTGGGGTCTACAGCAGCGACGCGCAGGTGCTACCGCTGGTGAACGAGCAGTACATTGCCACGATCACCAAGCTGGCCAACGACCGGTTTTTGGAGAACGAGCGGAAAACGCAGCTGCTGTATGACCGGATCCAAGCAGAAATCATCAACTTTACGCCGCCTGCTCGGGAAACAAAGGAGTCCAAGGAGGAGAGAAGGCTCCGGAAGATTCGTGAGGGCATGGCCAGACGAGACGACGTGCGCAAGCTCAAGCAAGAAAAGAAGAGGCTCGAAGAGCAGACCCAGGACTAGGTGTATCTTTATAAAAAGTCAATCTCTGTTATATCTCTTGTACCCTTGGTGATTCTCCACTTGTTTTTGGCTGGATCCACCATTTCCAGCCCGTTCCTGTTCTTCCATTTCCAGCTCTCGCTCATGTCCTCGTCTTCCAGCTCGCCATTTACTCTCTTGACAATGTATTTGCCGATGTTTGGGAAAAACTTGTACCCGTGACCTGAATCCCCCGTGGCAACGAAAACGCTTGGATGATTGGGCACCCTGTCAATGAGAAAGTGCCCGTTAACTGTATCCCCAATCCAGCAAACTTTGCTGTCGAATATCTCATGATTTTTCAGTCTTGGCACATATTGCCCTAACAACGCTTGCACCTCGCTGACCCTCTCCCTGGGTATGGTATCTGCAGGGCACTCGTCATGAAACCGAGGCAACGAGATTTTCCCGGCTCCAAAAGAGTTCTCTTCAATCCGTTTTATTCCCCCACCATTCAGGCAAACTTTCATAATTTTGGTTTCCTTGTCAGGTGGGAAGAAATATCCCATGTCTCCATCGAAAATGACTGGAAGATCTTTACACAGGTCATATTCTTCTTCGCTAAGTTGAATGTGAGTTACAAAAAGGCCCGTTGCTGCTTGTTGGTTTTCTAGATCTAGTACTTTTCCGGTATTGGCACCTAAACACAAGATAACCTTTTCCGATCCATATGCTTTGCCATTGGCACTAACAACATTGCCCTCCTTGTTGACACCTGTTACATTTCCATCTTCTCCGAACTTGAATCTAACTCCCAAATTCTTCAAGTGTTGATAGACTGTTTTCAGCGTATTTGATGACTGCCCTAACCCACATTCAGGGTTCCATTTAACCTCCTTGTTTGAGGGAATCTGATTCTCCTTCAGCCCTTCAAACATTTCACTCAAGTTTTTGCCTCCAAGCCAGAACTGGTATTTGCTACCGCCTCCATGGCTTTGAAGTAATCTAATGCCCTCTTTTTCAAACTCTAGTCTCCCTAAATGACTCAATGGTGTTGCTAAAACTCTTCCGCACTCAACATAACTAGAGCTGAACAATGGATCAGTTCTCCACAGTTCCAGTGCTTCCAATGAAAGCCTAGTATACAGCTCTTTATTATATTCGCACCGGATTATCTTGTTGAAATCGTTAGATGCTGATCTTTTTGATGGTGGTTCAAATATATCCAATACCAGAATATCCTCTGGAGAAATCTCATCGCTCTTTGTAAAATATAAGGCAGCCGAAAGCCCGAATACTCCTGCTCCAACAATTAATACTTTACTGTCCATTTGAATCTTGACAAAGAAATAAAAGACACAAAAATGGATTGATTATGTAACAAATTATATAATCTATAAATTGAACAGTAAGTAAAAATTATCGCAATTTAATCATTCCTGAAGTGTTGATTCCTTTTCCAAGAACTCTGTCCAAAGATTAACAAAACTTTGGGATGTTTTTCTCTCAGCACCTGGCAGTTCAATGACTGAATTTGACTTTGCTCTGTTTAGACCTGAATTTGACAACAACCCGGCATGTCTTTTCTTGTCATCATCCCAATTCAAAAAATTAGAAATCAATCTCAAAACCTCGAACTTCTTAGTATCTCCTCTATCGATTTGCAAGAAATTTATAAACAAATTGGAAATTAGTTCTCTATCCACAGTCTCTGAGTTTGAATTTCTCTTTAACAATTTCATCGCCTTTGATAAATGCTCGTTAGTTTTTATATTTTCATGCCTTAATTTGCCAATCTGCAATTGCTTTTGTTTAAGATCCTCTTCTAACTGTTTGATGTCATCCAATTTACAGTTTTTTTCTTTTAAATCTTCTTTTAACAGAGTGAGTTCCTCTTTTAATTTCGATAGCTCTTCTGATTTACATGCAAGTTTTGTTTCAAACTGCTCACTAGTATCTCTTTTTTCCTTTTTCAAACCTTCTATATCCTTTTTCAGATCAAGGTTTTTTGCTTCCAGAACCTCCTTCGCTGTTTCTATTTCGTTTTTGCTTTTCGTTACCTGTTCTAGCTTGCTTTTGTAGTCGTTTATTTCTATTAAGGAAGAACTCCTGGAAACCTTTTCTTCCTGCAGTAAGATTAAATATTCTTCAATAGTTTCTTTGGACGTTTTTAGTTCCAATTCTAATTTCGAATTCGTTATCCTCAACTGTTTGAGATCAAGTTCATATTCACTTTTATTGACGTCCGCATTTTTTTTCATGGTTTCATTTTCCTTTAGTAACTTTTGACATTTTTCATTAACGTTATTTAACTCTTCCTCTATTGAATTATTAGACTCATTAATTGTTTCAATTTGTTTTTTAAGATCACTATTTTCATTTTTCAAGTTCTCCATGTCTAACTTTGATGCTTCGAGTTGGGATTCGGTTTCCTTCATCTTACCAAACAAGGCTTTCATTCCCGAAACTTTACTTAACAAATTATTGTAGTTTTCTTGAATACGAGCAGCTTCTTGTTCTTTAGCGTTCAATTGTTCAATAAGTTCTGCTTCCTTGTTTCCTTCTAATCTTAATTTAAGCTGCTCGACCTCTGCTTTCAATGTGTTTATTTCAATACTATCTGAAGCATTATCCTGGTCTTGTATTTCTCCTTTTGTTTCTTCTACTGATGAGGTTTCTGTAGCACTCTCTTCTTCCTTTACATCAACATCATTTGGTGTCATTGAATTGTCGTTGACTGCAACCTTACTTCCTTCATTCTTTTCCGCGACAGCTGGAGTTATTGCACTGTCAACACCTGATGCAGTCACCTTAGACGCCTTATGCTTGCCCTTGTTTTTCTTAGCCATTTGCTTTTCCTGTAGGTGCTTTCACTGAAATATTCAACTTTATTTTGAAACGTATACTTTTCAGACGCGACATCTTATATATATGCATACTTCTTCAATATAATAAAGAAAGTAGAATGGATGTGTTGACTTTGATGCTATTGGCCATTGGTCTTATACTCAGAACAATTGTCCCAGTGTTTTTGCCAAGATTGACATCTCTGTTGGACCAATTTGTTCTCTTTTCAACACCCATCAACTCCTATAGATCATTGAATGAAGCTTTGTTTCTTCTTTCGAACGGCATGAATCCTTATACTGATCAAGGGCAAATATTGCATCAGCCGCCGCTAGTCCTTCAACTGTTTAAATTGATTAAAACTTCACCTGTTTCCGATAATTTAGAAATCAACTTGTTATTTGCTTTTGTTGATACCTTAATTGGGTTGCAATTGATTAAATTAAATAGTTCCTTGAAGACCGGTTTTGAGTCTTACCAAATTGCCCTTTTTTATATGTTCAACCCACTTTCGATGGTATCAACCTTTGCCAAATCTATTTATCTCTTCAACAATTTGATAATAATTACACTGATGAATTCGATTGTTAACAACAAATTTTCAGCTTCAATGTCACTATTAGCTTTTGCAACTTATTTGTCATATTATCCATGGTATCTTTCCATTGCATTGGGTTACTATATATATAGTAGCACCAGATCTGTCCTTCAGTTAGGTAAAGCATTATCAGCCTACCTGATAACTCTATTTATTTTACTATTTGCAAGTTATCATTTGTCAGGTTCATGGACTTTTATTGATCTTTGCTATGGATCCATTGTGAAATTTGAAAAGATTACCCCTAATATGGGACTTTGGTGGTACTTTTTCACTGAAGTTTTTGAATACTTTAACTTATTTTTCATTGGTGTCTTTAATTTATATTCATTCATTTTTGCCATACCTCTTAGTATTAGGTTCATCAAAGGTCAAGACCCACACTCAGTTGTTTTTACAGTTTGGTGTATCTACGCATTTTCAGTGTTTTCTAGAGGTTATCCCTGTTTAGCAGACTTCTCTCTAGTGTATGCTATAATAATTGTTTTCAAACCAATATTCAGCAAGTTGAAATTTTCAGTTTTAGTTATTTACGTTGCACTATTAGTGACTTTGGTATTATCACCAATTTTCTATTTTGTTTGGATGGCATTTAACTCCGGTAACGCTAATTTCTTTTATGCAATTGGATTGGCCCTAAACGTTTTACAATTAATCATTCTTGGAGATTTTATCTGGGCTAAAATAAGAACCGAGTATGGTTATGTTTCCAGCAAGGTTAAACTTACTCAAATATGAAATAATAGATTTATTAATGAGATCGTTGTACTTTTAATCATTCACAAGCTAATCATCGCTGCTCTCTAAGAAACAAAATGTGTTTTCTGGAAATCTTTTTATATATATTACTATGTAGCATTAATATATTATCCATTAAATTTTTATCAAGTAAAATTATATACTGATTATTTCCGCAATTTTATCGACATGACAATATAGTCGAGAAAGCACTTTCTCATTGTTGATGTTATTGAAGCCGCACCAATTCAATCTTCTCTTTATTTGTAAAGATACAAATTTACCAAACGAATCACTAAACCTATGACATCTATGAGATTGGAGAAAGAAAATCATAAATTTTTACTAAGTTTTCATCTATTCTCAATTCTTTCTCACTCCATCTGTGTACTGGCGTTCATAAAATTTATGAATCTATTGATTTCAGAAATTAGGATGATTTTTCTCTTCTCACATTTACAAGGCCATGCTTGTAAATGAATCCTATAACAAGAGACAAGGGATGATTGTTGACTTCCATTTGCTCTTAGAAAACTGAAATTGAGATTACAGTAGAGTTTGTCAAAAGGCGCATTCACCTTCTCAGGCTATTTACAACAAAAATTCATGCTACCACAACATCGGTTTGTATCAAAGAAATCATTGTCTCTCTTGCCGTCATTACAGCACACACCATTTAAACTCATCATATTCTCTTCTAGTAAATACTTATCTCTTGAAATTTCTTGTTGCGGCTGTTCTTTGTCTGATATTCGGATTGTTAATATCATCTAGCAACTTTGAAATTTTTGCTTTCAACTGAGCATGCTTCTCTTCAGCGACTAAAAGAGCATCTGAAACTTCAGGATTAAAACCTATTTCGCTAGTATCATGTATCATTTTGTCGATTTTTAATTGCAAATCAGCATTCTTTTCTCTAAACTTCAAAATTTCACTTGTTGAATCATTTATGGACTTTTCTGCTCTTGAAATTTCTTCATTCATATATTTCGACTCATTTTGAGTTGCCTCTAATTTACTATTTGCCTTTGTGACATTTAGTAATAAGTCATTCATTGTTTCTTCCTTTGAAATCAATTCCTTCACTATTCCTTCTTTAGGAAGAGTGTCAAATTTCTGCTTGATTATGTTAATTTCTTCTTGGGTAACGTGAGAAGCGGCTTCTAACTGAGTAAGTTTGTTCTCAACTCCTTCCAATGTGGATTCTTTTTCAGAAACTAAAGCTCTGAATTTTTTGTATTCAGCATTGTTCTCCTCCCAGTTCCTTATTCTAATGGAATTGAACTCTTCGAATGCTTTAACATCACCGTTCATTTTACCCAATTGATCAACAGTTGTTCCATAGTCAAACAACAATGTATGTGTAAGAACTTCACCACTACTAACCTCTCTTGATATACCCGTTAGGTGTGCATAACCACCGAGTAATGGATTAGTCAAATACTTCTTCTCAAGCCTTTTTTCTAAATAATAACCACCATCAAAAAATGTTTGATTTTCCTCTGAGCCTACATTGTTTGCCTTACCCTCTTCTTTGCTTGCTGGGGAGATTGTATTGAAAGAAAACTTTACCTCTCTTAATAAAGATCTCTCAACATCATCGCTAGTGTACTTTCTAATAGGGGCCATATCTGGTAAAGACCATTGCACTGCTTTAGGATTGGTTAAATACGGTAATAAATAATCTAACTGACCTGCATATGCAGGCTTTAATCCACTTGGTATATGTCCAACTTTTTCCCTTAGCACCACGATAGCAGCGACTATTTCATTCAAATTTGGGTATAAACTATCAACTGAAATGTTGTCTTTGAGAAAATGGCGACATATATGTTCCACCGAATTTGCTGTAATTAAATCAATAACAAAAGTATTATCAGCCCTAGTTCTTTTAGTTAACCATTCATTTTCAAATTTTGTCATTGTATCCATATTAATGACAAAATCGAAAATACAGTTCAAATTTAAGTTCGAGCTTTCAATTTCATTGTTGGTCTCAAAATCAGATCCAATAATGTGAACATTAACATTAATGTTGGTATCTGTATTCTTTTTATTGGCACTCGAGTCTCTCAGTTTGATACCTTTATGTCTGATAATATTACATTTATGGCCCATGCAAAGGGCATCAATTAGATCCAACATTTTACCGGCCAATCCAATGATACAGACATTCACTATTCTACCTGTGTTAGCTAATTGAAATAGGAGATCTGAAAGTATTTGAAATTTACCACTTGTATCCATCAATCTTTTAGGGATATCTCTTGTAGTCAAGGATTTGGGAAAGTAATGGTCAATTAAAAGATAAGGATGCTCACATATTAGTAATGAGTTCGTTACCATAGTAACCAAGGATTCATATACCAGAGAAGAAATGTCTTTGTTGGCACTAGAGTTATGGAAGAATTTCAAAATATCGGAATAATGCAATGATACAATTTGATCTTGCAGTTCCATTTGTAAAGGTCTTGCATAGGTTGCAAGTGCAAATTTATGACCATCGATATAACTTTGAGAAGGTGGTGTCCAATGAGCTGCTGTTAAAACAGGCGCCGGTAAAGTGTCTAATATGTGATGAAGATTCATTAGAAGAAAGTAAAATACAATAATATAGTTTGAGAAAATATTGAAATTTACCAAAATATATGACATCTCTCTATATTACTAGCAAAAATGGCACAACAGCTGAAAGAAGACGCTATCGCACTTTATGATAGGCAAATTCGTTTGTGGGGGGCGGCTGCACAAGCAAAGCTAGGTTATTCCAGTGTTGCCCTTCTTGGCTGTAGAGGTTTGGGTTCAGAAATTGCCAAAAATCTTGTCTTAGGTGGTATTGGGAAACTTTGTGTTATTGACGACGGGTTCACAAGGTCAGATGAACCAGGATTTTTAGTAGATGCTGTTACGGATACAAATAAACCAATAACTGAAGCCGTTGACCAGAAACTGAAAGAGTTGAACTCTCGTGTACAAATAGAAACGCTGAATATCAACTGGAGAGAAATGAAAGTTGATTTCTGGGCTAAATTTGATGTAATAATTGCTACACAGCTTTGCTCTGATGATATCGAAGAATTAAATGAGATTTCAAGATCTATTAATAAGCCGCTCATAGTTTGTTCAAATCATGGCTTGTTTGGCATAGTGTTTGTTGATGCAATCAATAACGAAACATGGATCAGCAAGGAGAAAAACGCATCAAGATCGTTGGGTAAGATGGATCCCTGGAACTTGAAGCACATAATCAAAATTGAAGATATTGAGGAGAATAACGTTATACTCGATCGCTGCTTAATCAAATCACAGTTTAGAAAGTGGAGCGAAAGATCTTCTAAATACATTCATGACATGTATCCAAATGATAAGAGGTTGCTCAAAAGAGTTTCCCCCACATTTGTCGCTATGCTTGCATTGCTTAGTGTTCAAAATGATGACAACTATTCTTCAGAATTATTGAAAACGAAAGCATCAGAGATTGCTCAAGAATTTAAACTCCCAATCAAACTGGTCGATACTGATACCATACAAAAAGTATTTGGGCATTCAAATATTAACTTTCAGCCAGTAGCCGCCATTTTGGGCGGTTTTGTATCGCAAACGACTATCAACCTGATTGTTCAAAAAGAGCTGACGCCAAATAATCTCGTCATATTAGATGGGTACACGAATGAAATGCCTGTGTACACCATCTAAAGTAGAAAAAAATATTTTACCTTATTACATTGTATACTTACACATTAATGCAAAGCTTTCCTTGGTTTAGCTCGTCTCTATTCTATGCTGTACATTTTAACACCACCATCCCAACCGACACTATAGATGTCATTTGTAGAATTTATAGCAACATCCATAATTTTTACAACACTGTCAAACTTTTTAACGACTTTCCAGCTATCACATTCTGTTACACAAACACTTCCATCATATGATGATGTAATCAATGTGAGATCATCTTTTGAGAAATCAATACTTGTGATTACGTTCGAATGAACTGGAATGTCAGATAGCTTTTCACTTTTCCTCAAATCCCAAGCAATGACACCATGGTCAGATCCACCGCTCAAAAATTGGTAACCATTTGTACGAAACTTCAAAGCATGAACTGACCCAGCATGGCCATCCTTGATAAAATCTGCAACCAACTGACCTGTTCTTAAATCCCATAATTTAACAACACTGTCAGCACCACCTGATAGTAATAACGATCCATCGATATGCAAATCAATAGCGTTAACCGAGCCTATATGTCCTTCCTGATAATAAATTTCTTCCGACTTGTTTAAATCCCACATTCTCCAAGTTTCATCCGAAGAAGAAGAAAAGCATAAAGAAGCAAAAGGATGAAATTTTGTCTTAGTAACTCTGTTCAAATGCCCGCTTAATGTGCCTTGGGTGTTAGAGTTGACATTAAAGATCTTAATCTTGGAATCAAATCCACCCGTAATTATGACATTGGACATTTCACGTGTATCTAAATCACTTATTTTGTCACCATGATGGAATTTCCTATTGATTTGGAAGCTGTTTGGATCAAGCATGTAACAATAACCGTCCCAAGATCCTACCAATAGGTTCTCAAATTTTGCGTTAACACACGATGTAAATCTTGATGACAAAAATTCAGATCCAACCAACGATAAATTGTTCTTTAGGTTAGAGTAATAGTGTCTTCTAAACTTCAGCGTTTCTTCTTCGCTGTAAGTCTCCCATTTCTGGTACTGAAGCTCAATTCTTTTCTTAACTCTTTTTAACGATTCCTTAGCTAGTTCACAACGAGTATCATACAGGAACTCGTCACCAGGGGTGAAGAAATCCTCATTCTCTGAATTGTAGTCGGACTCAGTAGGGTCCAATGTTTCTGACATAGATCTCTAGACTATTTTCACACTGAAAATATACAAAGTAAAAACATATTGTATGATATTATGTAAGCACCAAAGATGAAGAAAATATTGTGACAGTTTCACTAGTTAAAAAGAGAAAAGTTGCAAAGGACTATTTTTCTAAATGGTGTGTCAACTAGATAATGTCTCCTTGTGACATTAAGCAGTATTGTGTTCGAATTACAAATAGTGTCACTCTACTTTTGGTAAAAAAGATTAGTGTTGCTCAATATATATATTAAAAAAACTCAATTCAAATACAAAAATAGAAACAGTAGAAGAAGAAAAGCTAGAGAATAAAGTGATACAGCAAGATATTAATGCCACTAGCTGATTTCATTTATGCCTTCATTTCAGTTTCTAATTCGTAGAAAGATTCCGAAATTGCCTTAACGATAATATCGGCATGTTCCTTAGTAAAAGTGAATGCAGGGCCAACGGTGACATGGTCACCAAAGGTGGAAACACTGTTCAAACCATTGTGCTTATAGCCAACTGTACCAGTGAGACCCATGACGACAACGCCCTTGTCAAAAATTCTGTTATGTAATAGGGTACCAACGGCAAGTTTTGGATCAAAACTTTCTTTGGTAGTTTTGTCCTTAACAGCTTCAACAGACAAGAAGTTGCCAGCACCTCTAATATCACCTACAATGGAACAACCTGCCAATTTTTCTTTCAATTGCTCCTTCATGTATGCACCAGTTTCACGGACATTTTCTACAAGGTTATCTCTGACGATCTTTTCTTGGACAGCTAGACCAACTCTACAAGTGAAAGCATGTGAGTGGTAAGTTTGAGCGCCCATGATATAACCAGAACCTTCGTTGAAGACCTTGCAAACCTTAGGAGAAACAAGTAAACCAGCAAGAGTCACCAAACCAGAACCAAGTGTCTTACCAACAGATAGCAAATCAGGGCCTCCGCTGGTCAATCCAAAATCTGGATGCATAAAAGTGTAGTCATAACCACAACGTCCTAAACCACACATAACCTCATCCAACATGAAAAGAATACCGTATTTTTCACAAAGTGCCTTAAGACCATCCAAATAGCCCTTTGGAGGGGTCGGAGTTCCAATAGTGGAACCACCAACAGTCTCAATGATAAGACCTGCAATGGTAGAAGGATCATTATCAATCATAACTTTTTCACATTGTTCAAGAAGCGATTGTGTATATTCTTCTTCGGTCATGTCATCCTTCCAGTCTCTGTACGGATACAATTGAGGCATCTTAGGAGTTTGTTCGTCAGATAACAAAATTGGCTTGAAAGGTGGTTTTCTAGTACCATCACCTACAGAAAGTGCACCAATGGTGAAACCATGATAAGATTGATATCTAGAAAGGAATTTGTATCTTTTGTCATCACCTTTTTCCAAGTGATATTGTCTCATGGTTTTCATAGCATTTTCAGTGGCTTCAGAACCAGACATGGTCCATAAGGCAGATTCAAATGCACCCTTTGAACGTTCACACATTAGCTTACCAAGTTGCTCGGCAGGATCGTTACCATAATAGGAACCATACGTGTATGCATACTCGCTACCCCATTTGGAAAATTGGCTAGTGATTTCTTCATCACAATGACCAAGAGAGCAAACTGCTGCACCGGAGACACCATCAAGGACTACGTGCTGTTCACCCGTTTTTGGATTTTCAAGAATCAAGTACATTCCGTCGTTCTTTGCTCCGGTACAGATGAGACCTTTTTCAGAAACTTTCTTTTGGAAAACGTGAGACTTGTTGGATGTTTCGATTGTCATTGTGGTGTAAATTAATGAGCTGTGATACTTGAGACTATTATTGCATGACAGCTTATTAAGCCTTCAGGATTAATCTATTTATACAATTCATTTTAGCTAGAGTTCCTTATCTGGATGAAGGGCAACGGTTGATACAGAAAACGAGTTTCTTGATTAGGAAATACGCGCTTGGCACTGTTGATGGACAAAAAAGTTCTCTTTTAGGAAGGTGGAGTCAAAAGAAATTTCTTAGTCAAAAAAGAGAAACTTCCGAAAAAAAAGAAAAAATTAATGGACGAGTTGGGAGTCGAACCCAAGACCTCCTGCATGCTAAGCAGGCGCGCTACCAACTACGCCACACGCCCTTTTTATAGTGTGTTACAAAGTAAGAACGACTAGTCACGTGAATAGACTTCCCACTTAAATTGGAGAATGAGCAATTGGTAAAAAGGTGAAGCATCTGGCACTTAGCGGAAACCGTACCTATTGAAAGATTCAACAGGATCCCCGGCACGAGGTCCGGTCGACCGAAGCACCGGGTGACCAGGAGTTCACAAGTCAGATGTTTTCATATTTGTTTGATAAACCAAACAATATAAAGAGCTCACAAAATACCTTTGCTCATGATATTTATATTCATGAAAAAACTAACTTTTATATTGATTAAAATCGATACCAATTCTACAAATAACCTAGCACGGCTTTGTAACACGTTTTGATAGAGTTAGCAATAGGAAAGTTGGGAAAATAATGGTTGGTTTAAAATAATATAAAAGAACTAATAAGTAAGACAAAGTCTTCGATATTTATATCGATAAAATAAAAGAAATAATAATAATAATTGTGATCAACGAATGGTCCCCTTCGTGCTCTTTGTATTAGATTCTGAATATTGTCCCGTCATGTGGGAGTCCTTAATACTCGCTTGCGGTACTAACTTCGATTGCTACTACTACACGTGAGCTTGAACCATTTTCTAATATAACTCTGCTAAGCAATTTCATAATTTCACTTTAACGTTTAGCTCGGAGTTCGCTTTTGTCGTCCGAACTCTAACACGTTTGTTACGAAGCCGTGCTAAGTCGTTTGTAGATTTGGTATCGATTTTAATCAATATAAAAGTTGGTTCTGTCATAAATATAAATATCATGAGCAAGGGTATTTTTGTTACAATTTCCGTATAGTGGTAATAACGATTTAGTTTGCTTAATTAAAAAAGGTGTATATAATTATTATAAATTATAATGTGTCGAAGATAACTAATTATACATTACTATATTAGGTACATGATGAGCATTGTTACTTAATAAGCTTTAATAAGCTAAAATAAAATATTAAAGAGGTTTGTTGATAATGAGCATAAGACATAAATACGAACATTATTTACAGACAACCATAGTACCTCGGTGATGTAAATAATTGATTAAATCATTCGTGACCTTAGTCTGATCAATCAAGAAACTAATCCCTTGATCCGAAACAATATAAATAGTCGTCATATTTGACTTTATATTTATTTTATATTTACTTTATAAATTAACGGTTTAGTTTTATACTTTGGATTTGTTAGATTTCCAATCTTTATTCTTTACGCTAACAAATTCAAATACATTAACGAAATATGTCTACGAACTCATCATCAATGATGGATGTTGAATCTATCTTAAACAAGGATTTTACTGAGGAAGTTGCAAATGCTTGCATCCAAACATGCAAAGCAAATGCTCCTGAAAAGAGAAGTAAATCTGGTCACGATTGGCCACTTTACGTTGAATTTGCGAAGATGTGTATTGAGAGTAACGAGTTTGAACTTGATGTTGATGCTTTCATCAATGCTGAGAAATTCGTTAAAGCTCAACCTAGAATTGGAAGAGTTATAGGTGCTACACTTCAAGCTTTCT
>JAJLVU010000004.1:600000-812844 GCA_030570395.1 Saturnispora gosingensis
AAATTGATGTTGCACAACGACCACTATCAAACCAGGCGTTTAGATTTCCTGTTAATAGCAGTCAGGATCTTGAGTTAATTAGGACTAAATCGCCATTGGTTCTTTTCATCCTTGATAAAAGGATGACAAAGACGGACAAATCGTTTGGTCTATATCGTGTGATTCCAAAGATTTTTCTTCAAGCAATGTCTAATGACTTAACTAATGGTAACTGTTTATCTACTTCTCACTTCCAAAAACTATGTGAAAAAATTGCACATAGTAGACTAGAAGCATTTTTTCAGAATTGGATTCATAACCCAGGTGTTCCTACATTTAGAGTGATACAGAAATTTAACAAAAAGAGGATGTTTATTGAGATGTCCATTTCACAGATACAGCGATCTATTTTCAACAAAAAAGGTTACACTGAAGATGAAAAGGATTTTCTTCTTGGTTCACATATAAAAGAGGCTTCAAAAAATTACAAGATCATGAGGTTTATCGATGAGGCAAACTGGTATTTGACAGAAACTGATGATTTTGATCCCCAGCATGTATTCGTTGGACCTGTCACTGTTAGGATTCACGAAACGGATGGATCACCGTACGAACATATTATGAATATAAATAACCCACTTTCAAAAATGGATATTCAATATAATACTAAGTATAGGCGAAGAAAAAAGAAGGATGGTTCAGAGGAAGGGTTTGAGGAAGAAGAAAAAGATAAGAAAAAGAAAAAAGATAAAGATGATGAAGAACACAAGATTAACAAGTTTGGTGATATCTTAATGAGCACATCCGATATTCAAAATTGGGGCTTGCGAGAAGATGAACCACAAAATGCAGAAGATCTTGAACTAGACGCTTTTGAGTGGCTTAGATTTGATGCTGATTCAGAATGGATATGTGATTTGTCAATTAATTTGAGTGATCAAATGTTCGAATCTCAGTTAAGACAAGATCGCGATGTTGAAGCTCATTATCAAGCTGTGAGACATTATGCGACACAGAATAATCCAACAGTTCATTCTGCTAAATTGTTACTTAGAACACTACTTGATAAAAGATACTATTATGGAGTCAGAGTAGAAGCTGCTAAAGCATTAGCTAATATCTCCAAAATTGAGAATGATCATATAGGTATGAGATATTTATTAAGAGCATTTAAGTATCTATTTTGCTATTCAAATGAAATCAAGATTTCCACCTATGATGAATTGGACTGGAGGGAATACATTCCTAAAGCTAACAATTTTTCAGATTTCACTGCCTTGTATATTCAAAAGGCGTTTGTCGAAGCATTTATGTCAATCAAAAACAAAGATGGAGATGCTCCAATTGAAATCAAAAAGATTGTTTTGGGCTTGTTAAAATATAACGATAATGAAGGAAATCCCTTCGATGATTCATTTTATGTTTGTGACCTCATAAGAGCAGTCATAACACACGTTATTATCAGTAACAGATTCATTGATAATGTGAATGCATTAGCTGCTTCCAATGAGAATGAAAATCAGAAAAAGGTTGTAACAGAAATAAAGGATGAGAATGATAGATTCATCACAGATGCAATTCACGAGCTCAACCGTTGTGAAAAAATGGATCGTTGGACATCCTCTTATCGAAATGTTGTAACTAAAACTGTTTTGGAACAAAAAATCAGGTTGGCTCGTGCCGGTTTAACAGAAGTGACATTCTTTAATCTCTTGCCATATACGCAAAAGCCATATGATGATAGTGTCAGAATTGTTGCATTAGAAGGATTGCTGTTACTAGGCGGGTTGAGAAACACTGAAATTCTTTCCTACTATTTCATGACGATGACTATGGACGAGTCAAACTACATTAAATATGAATTGAATACAAGGTTTGTTTCTGTTATTGGTATCATTGGTTTATTAGGAGATAGTATTGGAATTGACGATCATGAGTTTTTGCCTGATATTGGGAACGACTCGAAGTCAAAAAATAATGGCATTGATCTCATAAGAATAGAGACAGGGGGGTCTTCCGTTGCTTCATCAAGACTTAACAATGATGATTTGGCCAAGAAAACTATTAAAAATGCTGTTGAAAAACTGAGGCATAATTTGAGCTTTGGTAAAGGTTTGCAAAAATGTATCTGGAAGGGTATTCACTCATGCCTAGCTAACATCAACATGAAAAGAAACTTGTTTGATATTGCTACTATATTTTTTGAGCCTAGAGACTACTTCAAAATCTCCATTAATAGACCTATGGACAAAAAGCTAGTCGTCAAAGTTAAAGCTAAAGTAATCCCCAATTTGGAAGCTAATAGGGAACCTCAATCATTTGACGAGAAAGTAAAGAAACCAGCCAATGAAATTGATTTGAAAGAGGATGCTGAAAATAAAGAGAATTTGATTGAAGCAAAGAGTTCAATAATGTCGACAGCCGATTCTTCCAAGAACATAGAAAAGGCACCTGAAACTGCAAGCTTTGTTTTATGTATTAAAAGAGAGAGTAGATTCAAGATTCAATTACCTAACATCAAATTGAAAGCCATGAAACATGAAAAGGAGAATACGGCTCAACAGAGGTCTACTAGCAAAAAGACCGTCTCTACTTCTCAAAAAAGAGCTCCAGAAAAGAATGCTATCACATCTACTATTCCCAACTCAACTGCACCAGTTGAAACCCTACCTTTGACATCTTCGGCATCTGCTAATGTCTCAAAAAAGCAGCCAAAGAGGATGGATTTGGTCAAAATCAGGAAAGGAGGAAACGAACTAGTTATCCAAATTAGAACCAAATCTGAAAAATTTAAGTCAATACTACAAAACAGAAGAGTCACAAAGCGGATAATCAGAAATGAGCATCATAAACCATTAAGATATGTTAGACTAAATATCAATAGGAAATCTGTCGAGCTTTGTACAGATGATAGGTTTGGGGGACTAAGGAATGTTTTAACGTCCAACAGAATTCGTACTGATGCAACCGCTGAGGAAGTCCAAGCTAAAGAAAAAACTTTGGAAGTAACTCTCAAAATCAATCAAGAAAGCTGGAGAGCACATTTAAAGAAAAGCAAAGAAAAAAAGGACTCTGATGCAAACGGGCAGCCATTAAAAGAGAAAACCACAAATGATGCTGATAGCAACGCGATTATGGCTACCACAGTAACAGGCAATAATATATCTGTTAAAGGGAACATTAAAACCGATCATAATAAAGGCGACAATGCAAAATTCATTATCAGACCACCTAAATCGCAAACTATAATAGACTCAAGAAGTGATAATAGTTCGGAACCCGTTAAGCAGAGTGTAGTAGCATTAACAAACAAGCTGGTGGACACTTTCTCAACGGAGAACGAGCCCAAGGTGGACAGTTCCAGCATTTCGCCAAAGAAAGAAATTGTTTCAATGAACACAAAAGAAGATAAAGCTGAGGATAACCAAGCTTCAGCAGACGGTTCAAATGATGTAAAAAGGCCGAAAATTAGGATTAAACTGAAATGATTAACTATTTATATTTTAACGTTGTATAATATTGAAAAGTCAAAAAATCTTTAACGAAAACTAAGCTTAATTATAAAATAAAACGAATAATAATAACAGATATAAAATATTTTGAAAGTATAAAGTAAGAAAATAAGGCAAGCGTATAAAGATTGTAAATCATTATAATTGAAAAATATGGAAATATAGTGACGTAAAATAGAATCAATCACTAAACTCTTCTTCACTGGCGTTATCACTTTCAGCAATTGATTCATCGTCTTCATCCTCGTCGAAATCGCTACCATCAGAAACTTCTTCTTCGGAGTAGTCTTCTTCGTCTTCGGGATCATCATCAGTTGGATCAAAATCGGACTCAGGTTCTTCGCTCTCAATGCCGGAATCATCGCCATCACCTGTAAGAAAATTCCATCCTCCATCTTTGAAAAATTGATATGGATCAGCATTAATTGTTTTCATAATTGTTGGCCAATTCAAATTGACTGGACCTTCGGAATATGGAATATCTACGTCGGTGAGCCAAGCTTTAACATCCTCTAGGGATTCCATCGGAATAGTAGATATCTGAGAAACTGATCTAGAAAAGTCTTTGAAAACAAATACTAAATCAAAGTTTTTCAATCCAAATTGAACACGTTCTAAATGGGCAATTTCAACTTCCTCTAATGTGACTACCAAAAAAGGTAAGTCAACTAATTGAATAAGGCAATCTCTTGAAGGAAGACAAGTAACAGAAGATCTAGATGGGACACCTTGAAAACCTAATTCTCTGAACGGAATATCTAAATCAATCTGTCCTCTTGATGCATCTGCAATATGTTCTGCAAAAGCCTTGAATTCTTTGTCGAGTAACGCACGTCTTCTTCTTTCTTCCTGCTCTTGCTCTAATTCATCTTCATCACCATACCTGTATTTTCTCTTTCTATTACCGGTTTCATCAACTGCCATATCAGATGCTTCTCTATATAGTTGGAAATCATAGGTCTTTTTCTTACCAATCATGATTGGAGTTTTTAAATGACAGTGGATTAAAACAAGAAGTTCACCTTTTGATGGTTGGAAGAAGAGATGCTTGATATTAGAGAAAAGTATGTCAACACGTTGGTCATTTCTGACAATTGATTGATATCTTATACCATTTTGGTGAATGGTTACATGGCCAGGATAACGCTTAGTTTCAGGTGTTGGTCTAACAAATACATTATCTAAACGTCTTGGTCTACTAACTTCAACCAAATTGGCCTGAGTAACAATATCAGCACGCTCCTTCTTATCGGCTTCCCTTTTAACTGCTGTTTTCTTCATTTCTGTAATCTTTTTGAGAACTTCACTCATTCTAGCCCCATCCTTAGATCTAAAAGTTAAAGATCTAACGAATTGTTTATCATCACCAGGCTCATATGGCAAATCTTCCTTTCTTGCACCAATGGCACCTGGTGAGTTGAAATTTAGTCTCAAATGTGTCCATTCTCCTTCTTCAGTTTTGGAACCATTTTTGTAGGAATTAATATGGAATGGAACTGGTCTACCCATAATTGGCAAGATAATAGTTTGATTTTT
This sequence comes from Saturnispora gosingensis, assembly GCA_030570395.1. NCBI lineage: Eukaryota > Fungi > Ascomycota > Pichiomycetes > Pichiales > Pichiaceae > Saturnispora > Saturnispora gosingensis. The sequence continues at coordinate 605,028 of JAJLVU010000004.1, forward strand.
TGAATCAATATGAATTTTCAAATCTTTGACATTGCTTGGAATTTGGGATTCCCTTACATAAGATTCATATCTTTTGAAAACAGCACGCTGTTCAGATCCCTCTTTTGCATCAGAAGGATTGAACCTTTCCAAACCTTCTCTCTGGCGTTTTGAATGGAGTTCAATTTGAATTTCTTTTTGAATTTGAGACTGATCCTCCTCAGAGTTCTTTTGTTCAGCACGTAATTTAGCTTTCATAACTCTAGTGTTAGCTGTTGTTGATAATTTTGAATCAACAGTTTTTTCCTTTTTCACTTCCTGTTTTACCTTTGCTTCAGTTTTAATTTTATTCTTTTCATCATCTTCTTCATCAAAGTAAAAGGTGATGTCTTTCTTTAGTTTCATGAAGTCGGTTAATAAAATAGGTTCTGAGCCAGTAACTCTGATAGTGTCTGCAAGCATCAAACCGTATTGACCTTGTTTTTCATCATTTAGGTTTTGGAAACCTAATACTAGGTTTACTACGCAACTCTCGTGGATAACACGTTCATTTTTAGCATTAATAACGCTTTGAGAATCTCTGAAATCAATACCAATCAATGAACCAATGTTCTTAACAAAGTTTGTTTTCAAGTCAGGTCTTTCTTTTTCAATAAATTCAATAGCCTTTGAGTACAAAGTTTTCGAAGTGATGCCGTCTTTTAACTGAGACAAAAGGAACTGTTGAAGTTTGACAAGAAATTCGTAATTTCGTTCCATTTCCTTTGTAGGTTGAATGAGATATGTTCTTGAAACATTAGAACAGTAACTTTTGTAACGCATACCTAGAGAAGCCATGATCACAGGTCCAGATAATTTATCATTGGACGGTTCGACAGAAAATTTCAATTCATATTTACCATTCGACTGTACAATTGGTTTGTACGACCAATCTAAGTTATTGATATCGAAATCCTTGCCAAGCTTCTTCATCGACTTTGAATCCTCCATTGAACTGAAAAATTTGCTATCATCAATTTTGTTTTCAATTTTGTCGGCCAGTTTTGCATTCGACACGTTTTTGTCTTGATCGACAATAGTAGACATTTCGTCAAAGAAGTATGACATCAAATTGACAGAAGCCCTAGATGAAATTCTCAAATTCTTTTGTTCTTCTTCGTCTTTCAATTCGAGTGCAATTGAAACACCCTGAGCTACGTCTAGAGCATTAAATTGCTTTGACTCCTGTTCCCATAATGGATTCCATTCCAACATAAACTTACCCTGGTACTTATCCTTTGAAATGACACCAATGGTTTTATTTTCTGGAGTCGTTGACTCATTAATTTGCTTAAAGAGCTCGACAAATTGGTTCTTGTTGTGTTCTGCATCTTTTGTTCTTGTTAGAATAACAAGGTTGCCATTAGACGTTAGCGGTTGCAAATATCTAGCTTTTGAGATGGAGGTAACAAAGATGATTTTAGACTTCGTGATATAGATGGCCGTGGCTGGAAACTCGTATCCAAGCAGCCAAGTGTGCAAAACAGTCGATTTTTGATATGGATTCGAGTCGTCAGATGAACCAACAACAATCAATAGACCATTCACGTGTTTGAATTCGTCCAGAGATGTCAGTGCCTTTTGCAAGTGATTCAGTCTTTTTTTGAAAGACGTGGCATCAATACTGATATCACTCATAGCTTATAACTGCTGCACTTGTAGCTACCAAACAAAATAAACGTCTTGTCAGCAACTGGTAGCTCCATCAGAATTTTCGTGAAGTGGCGACGCGTTTTCTAAAGAGAATTTCAGTACAGATGAATGAGCATTTCATCTTTAAAACTCACCAAAACGGAGATGAATGCTGTGATATGGTTATGGAGGATAAGAAACTGTTGAAAGAGGAGCTGGGTTCTTAGAATTGTTAGGCATGGTTTTCTTTGAATATCAAAATATGGACATTTGGTCAGTTGAATAAACTTTAACTTTAGGTTAAGTTGCATAGAAATGTTATTGAGCTGAACCAACTATCATCTTGTGATAATTGCATATGCGTTTAAAGTTTATGGAAGTGCTGTGTGCTATTGTGGTTCTTCAGCAAAGATGCAGACGAACCAAAGACACACAAGGTTTTTGTGACAAATGAAGTTCATTTGAAAAAAGGAGGATTAAAGATGAAAGCCTTATGATTCCCTTATACCCTAGTAACTACACGGTAATAAACTCTGTTTATTGAAGCTTAGCGGCTCAGGTGGTGATGGATCCTTAAGATGAACACTTGATTGAAAAGAACGAAAAAATTGATTTGTATAGTCCCAGATGAGATAAGCACAATACATTTTAGATGAAACCCACCTAAAGTGAATTCATTGTTACAGAGATGGTTCTCTAATGTTGTGATGCCAATACAAGGTGGAATGAGTTTGAGGTATACATAAGCAAAAAAAAAGAAGGCAATATACAACATGGGGAAATACAAAATGTTAGAAACTATCTATTAATTATGACCCGCTTAAGGGCCTTCTTAGTCTAGTGTTTGACTCTATGTGGTTTTTCCAACTAAACTTAGAAATAACGTCAAAACAGGATTGCAAGCAATTCTACTTCCGAGCGAAGGTGAAGAATGGTCTTTCTGCTCAAAACAAAATAGAATTATTCTCCATAATTTCATAAGTTGACTAGTGAGGACAATCATGTATAATTCAAACGACTCAAAGCTAGTGCAGCCATTAATAAGAGCAAAATTTTTCTCTTTTCTAGGTAAGAATTGTCTGTTTTATAATACTAGATTTACAGATGTTGGCCCTGGTGTGATTATGATCACTGGATATTACGATTACCTCCTTCATCAGTCTCCAACGCACCTGAATCCAAGATCATTAGTTTACTCCTTTCTGATTTTGCGCTCTCACAATAAAAATAAAGAAGCAAAAAAATCAACAACGACATTTGCAGTATTGAATTGAACTTTGCTTTATAACAAGGGACGCAAGGGGACAATGGCAAATACTGCAGATGACTATGGTTACGATTACGAATATCTCTTCAAAATAGTTTTGATTGGAGACTCTAGTGTTGGTAAAACAAACCTTCTTTCAAGATTTACTAGAAACGAATTTAATCCAGACTCTAAGGCCACTATTGGGGTTGAATTTGCAACAAGAACACTTGACATCGAAGGAACCAAAGTTAAAACTCAAATTTGGGATACTGCTGGTCAGGAAAGATACAGGGCCATAACAACTGCGTACTACAGAGGTGCCGTTGGTGCATTAGTCGTTTACGATATTACCAAGGCGGAGACGTACGAAAGTGTTTCCAGATGGCTCAAGGAAATGGAAGAAAACGCTGATGACAATATTGTGATAGCACTCGTTGGTAACAAGTCTGATTTAGACCACTTGAGACAGGTCCCAACTGAAGAGGCACAAAATTTTGCCACTGAACACAACTTACTTTTCACTGAAACATCTGCTTTCAATGCTGAAAACGTTGATTTCACCTTCCAACAGCTAGTGCAAAACATCCACGAAATGGTGTCCAAGAAGAAGTTTGACATTGAAGGCGACAACAACCAGGGCAACAATTTAAACGGTAAGACAATTACGTTGACCCCTGCTCCAAAGGATAAAAAAGTCAGTAAAAACTCAAACTGCTGTTAAATAAAGTTGTATATCATTCCACTTGGCTTAGTAACCTATATCTTTTCTTTCTTTCAAACTCTTTTATATATAAATATAACATAGACACAAAAATAATTTTACTAAAACATGTAAACAATCAAGCACTCATTCAGACGGCTTTGCTTCTGTCTTCTCTTCAAAGTCGGCATCATCTTCTTCCTCTTCTTCGTCTTCCTCCTCCTTTTTGGATTCCTTTGCCAACTCAGCTTCAACCTTGCTATAGTCTACAACCTTACCCCTGGTTCTTCTACCAGAAGTAATGATGTTTGCTGTGTCAATTTCCACAAGATCATCTTCAACATCGTCTTCAACAACTAGCTTATCATCGTCAACATCTGCTTCTTCTTTGTCGTCTTCACTATCGCCATCTTCAGCAGGCACAATGTCGTCGTATTTTCTTCTAGATTGTCTTCTCTTTTTCTTAGCTGGTTGCTCCTTTGCCTCAGTTGCCTCTACAGCGTGCTTCTTGTCCTCAATTGGTTTCTCTTCTTCTACCTGACCCATCTTTCCTTTATAATCAATGGTGTTGTCAAAGTCACTTTTTTCCTCACAACAGAGGAAAAATTTATGGTATGGATGAATGGAAAGCTAACCAAGACACTTTCTTTTGAAGTACAGGGTGCATTTAAAGATGTCTGAGACAACATTGGCTCCGTTTTCGGATCCTTTGATGGACTTACTCCATGCAGAAGATCTCAATAGGGAGATCGAGCTCTCAAACCAGCTTCTAGCATTCATAGAAGAAATCCCAGATGTCAAAATAAAACAATGGTGCATTGATTCACTTACATGCTTGAGAGATTTAGAGCGTATAGAGTTGAAGCTACATGGTTGGGAGTTCACGACTTTGGATTATCGGCTCAATATGGAACAAAGCGACGTAGTGAAGAAAGACGATGCTATCAAACTACAACTTTCTAAAAGAGTGCTAAGTATTTCACTAGAGTTACACGACCAATTGAGCAACGAAGCTGAAAACATACTGCTCTCAATCAACAGATCAAAAATGTTGACACCGGCGCAGCTGATTTCAGATTCAGGGACTATTTTAACTGAACTAGTTTTGCGGTTGACTAAATTAAGGGAGCAGCTTCACAGAGATGTTAGTGTTGGCTACTCAAGAGCCAAGCTAGTCATAATCGGATGCGAGCTTGAAAACATGGTTATTAATGCCCAAATTAGTATCAAAGAATCACAGCTAGACACTGTCATGGTTAACAACTACAAACAATTCGTGAATACCTTGCTAACTCAATTGGAACAATCGGTTACTAGTGGCGATACAATGTCTACAATGGAATGCATAGCGATTGTTAATGATGTTGAGAAGATGTTCGAAAGCATGAAGCAAAGTAGAACCCCTACACCTGAAAGTAGCGCTGAAGATAAGAGTTTTAGAAAGGGAAGGACATCACAAAGAAAGAGAAAGCATTCTAAACAGAGTGCTTCTACAGCTTCTTTATCTTCATCTGTGCAAACTCTTGTAAATGATGATTTTGACTACGACAGTGAAGGTACCCTAGTATCGCCATCTGGTTCCGTTTCAGGCATAAAAAGAACACATCAACGGACAACCTCAAATCTACGAGCCGATACCGAATTAGCGAGGACAACCATTAGCGATCAGTTGCCATCACTGTTGAGTGCATTTAAGGAGACGCCGGAAGTCATAAAGGAGGAAGACGAAGAGGATGAATGGGATGAGGGAGGAAGTGAGGATCAAGATGATAATATTAACGATGATGATGAAAGAGAAGAAGGAGAACAGGATAATAATGAATATGGTAAAAAAGAAGTTGAAGAATATATGCATGGCGATAAGGCTGAACAAACTGCTGAAAATGAAAATTCTAACAACTATTATTATAAAAAAGTAGAAAGTGAAAAGGAAAATCAACCTTTTGGCACAAACTTCGAAATGAAACTCAACCAACAGGATAACAAGGTTCCAACACTGGTTTCATCGCTTTTTGGTTCGCCATTATTGCATTCATTTTATCAACCACAGATCAAAGAACCAATTTATATTCCAAAACATGATACCAATAAAAATTTACAAGGAATGATTGAAAATCAAGATAGCAGAGAGTTGCTAGCTTCTACAATCGCTGGAAAAAATGAGATTTCCAAAGAAAAGGAGCTTGAATCCAAAAATGTTCTCCAAACTATATACAAGGTTTCCAAATACCAGGGAGATGCTCTTACCAATGAACGACGTATGAAAGAGTTGCAGCAGATAGAACAGATGAGACTGTTGCACAGTAAAACAAAGAGATCAGATTTACTAGTCTCACCAGAAATAACTTCACTAAGAGAAGGTCGTGTAAGAGAAACAGTTAAAGAAATAGAGAAGCCTCACGCAAGCGTGCTGACACAAGGCAATGTTAGTGCACTGCTTGGAGGATTATCATGGCCCAAATAAGCTATATTATTATATTCAATTCATCAAACACAGACTTATATATCTTTATACACTACCAATAAACCCCTATTATTCGATTTAACTAAAAAATATTCAATTTTTTTATTAATATAAAGACTGCTATGTACATGAAAAAGTAATGTAGTACAAGGTGGTAAATTATTCACCTCTGAATGCAAGTCTGGCTTTAGCATAACTGCTTCCAGGGTTAATATCTTTAGAATCGTCAACTCTTAAAAGAGAGGATCTGACCACACGAGGATCGTTTTTGAGAGACCTGAGAATTTCCCTTTGCACAGCATCACTAGAGTCAAATAACATGAGAAAATGGGAACCTTCGAAATGTCTTTCATTGGCTTTTTTCATGATCTTAGGCAGTGGACGCACACCTAGAGAAACAACTTCCCTGACAACACCATTATTGTTCACCACAAGTTTTCCAATGGTGGAGGCAAGAGACTTTGCCTCTGCATTTTGTGCAGCAAGTGATGCCACACGGGCAATAGCAACTAGTTCGTACAACATCCCTTTTCGAGTTAGTATTGAAAAGAATCACCAATCGAAAACTGAAAAGTTTTTTATAGTGAGATACAAAAATTGATATCAGATTATCAACACCTTCTTCTGTCAAACGAGTGATAAATAGAATGTTTGAATGGATATTTGGCAAAACGCTAACACCGCAGGAGCAGTTGCGGAAAAATCAAAGACAGTTAGATCGCACGCAACGAGAATTGGAAAGAGAAAAGGGAAAGCTTCAGCAGCAAGAGAAGAAATTAATTAGTGATATCAAAAAGTCAGCAAAACAAGGGCAGAACTCAACCGTCAAAATCCAAGCCAGAGATTTGATTAGAACCAGGAAGCAGATTACCAAGTTTGACAAAATGAGAACCCAGATGCAAGCAATTTCTCTTAGGTTGGCAACGATTAGGTCGTCGCATCAAATGACAAGCTCCATGGCGCAGGCAACAAAGGTTTTGAATGGACTCAATGCAGGATCGCTCAATCTAAATCAATTAAGTAAGATTGCTAGCAACTTTGAACGGTCCATGGATATGATGGATCAAAAGCAAGAAATGGTAGACGATATTATGGACGATTTAATGGATGACGAAATGGATGAGGAAGACGAGGAGGAAATTGATAACATTGTAAGCCAGGTGTTGGATGAAGTGGGTATTAGTCTGAATAATAAATTAAATGATGTTAATGTTGCAAACGATGAAGTTGCTAATGATCAATATGCAACTACGAATGACAAAGTGGCTGTGCCATTAGGTGCCGATGATGACTTAGAAGCTAGGTTGAATAGTTTGAAAAAATGATTGTCTATTTTCGTTTAATTTCCTTTATTTCTTCTTAATACAATTAAATTCTACTGCTACTCATGATAGCTGTTTTGCTACAAAAGAACTAATTTTTAGTTTTTACAATTATAGATAATTAAAGTATACATTTGAAAAACAATTATAAAGAAACACTAGTTATTTTCCTTCGAAGAGTAGTTATAATTTTCTTCTTTTTATGACTTTTTTTACTTTCTAATTCATATATGATGATGTTTTTTGATTCTTCTACAACAGCATTTCTTAACAACTTCATTTGGAACAATCACAGGGCCGCTGTTCGATGATAGATCAAACTTAATATCATTGGCCCCTTTCTTCGTAACAATTACTAAACTTGTAGTAGTCGTAGATGATGAATTCGATGTTTCAACTCTTTCGACGCTTGGCCTATCATCTTCACTTTCATCCACTTTATCATCAGTAATTACTCCACCCTTCTCAATGTCGTTGTCTATTGGTATATGATTTTCTGTCGGCTGCGTACAATTCCATGCATCATCATGTAACGAAAATGTTCCATCGCTTTCAGTTTCTTTAACACACATTTCCCAAGATTGAAACTCGGGGTCCTCAAATAACTCGATCAATGCCCACCTTGATTGCGGTCTTGGATCACATAACCTCCAAGCAATTCTCGCAACATTAGGGTCTGGGAATTTCTTTGCAAATTTGTACTCGGCTCCAGGTCCCTTAGGTTTGAACACTGAGCTTATTTTTGGTGGTTTTGGCATTGATGAATAAACAGAGCTGGAAGACCTTGAAAGACTAAACAATGACGAAGAGGATGATCTAGTGGATTCATCTGTTGCGTGGAGTGGAGGAGGTATGGCGTTGCCATTCGCTGTTGGGCTAGTTGGTGTTGATGGTGCACTCATAGATGCCACTGACGGTGTTACATGAATACCTCTTGATGTTGTAATGATATGGTTTGGATTATTGATTTCACCATTTCCGTTATCGCTTGGTGATAATATATTTGAACACAACTTTGACCTAAAGTTCAAATTTTTATTACAGTACTTATCGTAACTAGATTCATAATCTCTGAAGTTACTATCTTTTTTCCACGCTTCATTGAATGGCGTGTTTTGATTGAATATAACGAATAAAATAATTCCAAGGGCCCAATAATCCATAAGAAATGGGTTATAAGGGCATCTTTTTGTCCTATCCAATCCATGGTATGCTTGAATTTCTGGTGGTTGGTAAGGTGGTGAACCGACTAATTGAGTAGCGAATGCAATTGGTGAATGAAAATTACCAGGCTCGGTATGACCGTAATCAGAAACGCCGAAATCTGTTAACTTTACAAACCCATTTGCATCGATTAGTACATTTTCGGGTTTCAAATCCCTATGAACGATATCGTGATCGTGCATAAACTTTAAGCCGAAACATATTTGCTTAAAAAAGCATAGTTTTTCACCTGTAGAGACTAAGGACCAATTTGGTTTTTCAATAACAGAAAAGAAATCGGCTTTACATAAGTCCAAAACAAGCCCCCAACCAGCACTGATGTTTTGTTGATGTGAGATTCTCAGTAGAGAGTTAACAGTGACAACATGAAAACCATGAGAAATAGATTTATGAATAATGTACTCTTTGGCAGCTCTTTCATAAAACTCATCAGCTTTTTCATCTTTGAACAAAACTAGCTTCTTCAATGCAAAAACGGTACCCTTTTTACCGTGAGCATCTGTAACATTCTTCTGCACCCTTTTGATACTGGCACTGGCACCACTTGCAATGGACTTATCATTAAGAAATGAATAATCATCTGTCAACAGAGAATGTTCCTCTTTGAGCTCCAGCGGAAGAAAATCATTAGGGTCTTGAATTGGCTTTGGTAACTCTCTGCTGATATCGTCGACTGGGTCCATCATCATCATTCTGAGTCCATTGGAGTTACCATTGGCCTTATTTGCGGCTGAAGCCGCCGCAAAAGTGTTCATACCATATGGGTTGTACTTCATTTTCTTTGGCTTACCATCGGAGCTTTTAACTGATGGTAACCCTGTAGTTTCAGTAGGCAGTTCAGACACGCACCGTTGTGGAGTTTCTGCTCTGACACTTGGAGAGTGTTTTGCTTTTGGATGGGGAATCTGATGCGTTCTTGCAGTGGTAGTAGGGGTTGTTGGTGTTCTGAGTGACTCTTGTGAGGAGTGGCCCAGGTGAACATGGCTTTTGAACTTGTTGACTAGTGATCGGGTACTAGAGCTGTGATCTTCACTCGAGCTACCCCTCTTAAGCTTGCTTAAAACACCCATGATGCCTCAATGGTACACAACCTTAATAGCCTTAATCAAAAGAAAACATGCTCTCTTCGGGAACAATTTTTTATCTTTATTATCATCACCATATTAAATTCTAAACTTTTTGGCATCATTCTGAAACTAAAACAGTAAAAACAAGAGATTGGTGCTTGGGTGGCTGATTAAGTTAAAAAGGTAAAAAGGTAGAAATAACGTTGGCCTGTGAATAAAATGAAACTAAAAAAACTTAAATAAGGTAAAATCAAATAAAGTAAAGTAAAGTAAAGTAAAGTAAAGTAAAGTAAAGTAAAAGTAAAAGTAAAGTAAAGTAAAGTAATAAAAATCAGTCAAACCATTTCATCGTCTCCCTGGACGTAGCATTTCAAAGGAGCATTTTAAATCCTTCCCAACATTCATTACTGCCCCCCAGTTCCCAAATTCACCACAGTAATTAGGTGCACTGAAAACTGTAACAAGTCTTCTCTTTCCATAAAATTCATATCCATCTTCGACCACCATGTGCCCTCTAACGATTAAATCAAATTTGTTAGTCTGAAGAAATCTTTTCAAAGCTCTCTCTGTGAATTGATAAGACACACCTCGATCGTTAGGTAACCATTCAGGCCCATAATTTACTATTGTTGAGCTATTCTGTGCTAACCTCTCTTTAGATTTCTTCTTGGTTTCCAAATCACTGGAGCTCTTGGAATCAGCCTCATTCTCGAAAGGGTCGGACCAAAGTAAATCTGCTAGGAGTCCTTCGTCAGGAATATCAGTTGGTCTCTTCATCTGCTTGATCTGATTTAAATCTCCAAGGCTTGGTGATATACCTCCATGAACACAAAAGATTTTGTTGGCAATAGTAGCAGCAACAGGTAGGGTGTTGAACACATCAACTATTGTTTTCCATGTCTTCACATTGGAACGTCTTTTACATTCGTCATAGAAACCATACATTTTGGTAATTGATGCACTTTCATGATTACCTCTTAGCAAGAAAAAGTTTTCTGGAAATTTAATCTTCAAGCAAAAAAGTAAAACAATAGTTTCGAGTGAATGACGCCCTCTGTCCACATAATCACCTAGAAATAAATAGTTGGCGCTTGGTGGGAATCCACAAAGCTTGAAAACCCTAAGTAAATCATAAAACTGGCCATGAATATCACCGACAACTTTGACAGGTGCCGCCAATTCCAATAGCATAGGCTGCGACATGAAAACCTGTCTCGCTTTTGCACAAACAAATCTAAGCTCATCATTTGTAACGTGGAACTTCTTAGGAGACTTTTTTGCTAAACCATAGTCCACTAAACGCTCAATAATCTCGTCGATGTTAACACCTCTGTGAGCCAGTGGAGTCGATGGATTTGTCTTGGTGCTACTGGATGATGTGACACTACCAGCAACAGAGGATGATAGTTCCAGTTTGAAATGCAACTCGTTTGTTTGTTGTGCAAAGGTATTGTTATCCTTGGCAGGAACCGCAGCTTTTGTAGTTGAAGAGGCGATTGCGCCATCAGTCGATGAACATTCTGAAGATCTTTCTCTGATAGGGTATAAATCCTTCGATGTTGATACAACCGGTGTAAAGGAGGTTGTCAGAGAGGAAAGCGAATTTGGCGTAAAGCACATATCTGAATTTGATGAATTTGAAGATGGGGAAGTTGAATTTGACAATTTGAGTTCTTTGGCGAAGGAAGCAGCAATCGCTAAATCATAATCGTGTGTCCCCGTGGTATTTGTAATTTCCTTCCTCTTATTGTGGGTATTAAGTGTAATATTATTACCTTGATTATCATTGATAATTGTCAACGCATGCGAGGAATGATGACGTCGACCAGACTGCGACGGCAAAGGATCAGGATCCTCTGAAATGACATTCAATGTAGTTGTTGCAGCATTGGCATTGGTATCAGTGGTGGATTTCGCATCTCGACTAGGGGAATTACCCATATTCCTAAGGTCAATAAGAGAAAGAAAAAGTGGACAACGACCAATAATTTAGATTTTTCTTTGTTTTTTCAACATTTGAGAGAGACAGTCAAATTTTGTTGGAACGAGACGTCACGTGACTTGCATTGATATCAACGTTGTTGAATAGTCTGCTGTTTGACAAAGGCGACGGCATAATAACTGGTCTGTAGTTCTTCTCAACATTGGTTTCTTCTTGTTTTACCGGTTGAGTAATTGTGAGTCGATTTTGAATCCGAGAAACCAAGTTTCTACGAGGCTTCTTCTCTTTGAGGCTCAAAAACCTACGTTCCTCAGCCAGATTCAACAGTGTTTCAATATGGAGATTACATTTTCCATTTCTGTAGTATCCTGTTATTATAGCAGAAATGCCATCCACAAAGCTATCACAATTGGGGTGAACATGTAGTTTCCAGTCATTGGAGTCCATAAAATCCCTCAGCATATGCTCGTTCATAGTTTCTGCAAAGTACATGTTAAAATAAACCAGGACATCGTAAATTGGCTGCTGATTCCATTTGATAAACCTTTTTTGCCGGATTTTGGTGTTGAATTTGTCTTTGAGACCGTGAACCAACGGTGCAATATATTCAAGGTCTTCACTATTGTCATAAAAAGCACAGTTTTGTCGTGACAAACTGTACATATATCTTTTTTTTAGCATTGAAAATGGCCCAAGTTTGCTTGTAAACCTCTTCACCCAATACCCGTAGTTTGTTTTGCTCCATCTAATACAAAACAGAGGACTCCTTAGCATCAGATCGATTTCACTGTCGCTGACGTCCATATCGTAGGGTTTAAGACTGAATTGTTGTAAATTCTCTTTTCTAATAGCTGCTGCATTGGTCTGGTTTCCTATGTGGAACCTGATCACTGACAACATATAAATGACATATTTATGATTTTGGATTATCCGGTAAACATCGTCTCTTAGTTGCGGCTTCGATTGGCTAACATAATCTCGCTTTTTAGCGTCTTTCAAGTTCCTTGTATTCAAAATATCGTCATTTTGCACTTCAAGTGACCACCTTCCTTTAAGCATGTTATTGCTCTATATATATTCTTGAAAAGGCGTCACTTATCTATGACGATGAGCCTGAGAAAACTAACTACCAAAAAAAAATGTAGCACCGACTGGTTTCGATCCAGTGACATCAGGGTTATGAGCCCTGCGCGCTTCCACTGCGCCACGGTGCTATTTGTTGAAGTGTAACAAAGTAAGAACGATCAGTCACATAAATAGACTTCCCACTTAAGTTAGTAAATGAGCAATTGTCAAAATAGAGAAGCATCTGGCACTTAACAGAAACCGTAACTATTAAAGGATTTAACAGTATCTCCGGTACAAGGTTCTGTCAATCGAAGCACCACGTGACCAATATATCACAAGTCAAATGTTTCCACTGTTAAATTCTCTAAATAATACTTAAACTGTCACTCTCTAAACTATTACATAAGGATTATAAATAAAAAGCGACACTTCGCTCTTATATAGATATATGCGTTTATGAACTCTATACGCTAAACTTGCTTAGCTAACCCAATTAGGTATTCACCGAGTTCTGTTAATGCTTATATTTGACATCCACATATGTTTGATAAACGAAACGAAATAAAAAGCTCACAAAATAACCTTGCTCATGATATTGTCAAATTATGAATTAAATTATGTTACACCAAGTTAAGCTTTATCTGAAACTTTAATTAATCATTAGATTAAACATTATCGATTATCTCAAGCCAATACATATTGAATTACCTAATTCGATTACATACAGTTACTCAAAGTGTTTAGACAATAAAATGTCCTCTTTAATAGTCATGCTCATGCATTAAATACACTTTAACTTCTGATCTACGTTATCTTTTATCTAATTAGTATCAATTAGGAAATTATATCCTTTAGGATTGCATTACTCATTGTATTAAAGTTTCATTTGACTAATTTGGATAACCTAGAACCCAGATTACGGTTCATATTCTTGTTAATTTTGTTTATACAACGCCTTAATTTCACCTCTTATTTTATTTTTGTATGCTATTTTAATCATTCCAAACACACTTGTAATTTTTGTACTGTTTTAAGAAAATCTTGGCATTAAGCAAACTTTATTATTTTGCTTTTTCTAATGATTTCCACCTGTCATATTCAAAAAAGTGTGAAACCAAAGGAACTGTGCTTGGGCCCAAGTACATGACCACAAATTTCAACCTTAAATTTGAAACAAATAGCTTTTGAAATGCACCACTTGATGAATAAAATCATACATTACGAGTCGGAGGTATATTAACCTCTTTCACATTAATCAGTGAGAAATTCCACTTGTTTTGGTTGAATATTGATTTTAATTTGTTAATCTAAACACATGCCTCAAAAGCTCCCTTTGTAATCATGTCCCATACTATATCTTGCCAGGAGTTGCATTATTTATCAACAAAGATCAGTGAATTAACTGTGCTTTGTTATTTGGTTATGAGGACGGTAGGTTCTCATGTTCAAAAATAAAAAGATCCAGCTGGGTTAACTCAATGTAGTCACAGAATATTGAGTTTCACCATCAAAACTTTTACAATATTGTCACAACGTAAAGTTACAGTAAGTGCGAATACAAACTGCCATTATTCATGCTCCAATACTTTTGGCGATAACTAACAACAAGCATAGCATGAATAAAACGAAAATTAGCATTTACGCTGACAAGCACTAGTTGAAGTTATTGCATATGGGATGCCACTTTTCATAGTAGCATTAATCAGGGGCGCTCAGTACCTTTAAATTGCATCGAGGTTTATTGTGGTTTCCCTAATGAACTTTGTTACCCATGTCTTTGGACAATCAATCTATATCTAACCAGGACTAACGTGATCTGAGCTCAACATTAATACAATTACAACCTGCCCTATGAAATCAGCTTCAAAAACCTTACTATGGTAACAATATATTTTATTTCAACTTTGTAGCTATCCGGCACAAAATCATGCTTGGAACAACACATAATCATCTACTATTCAAGAAAAAATATTTCCAAATTGCAGTAATGAACTGGTAGGCCGTTCTTGCGCTGTTTCCGACGAAACAGCAGCTTTTGGTAAATTAAATTGCCTTCTCATTTATTTCAATAAGCCTATACAAGTATAGCGGGCAAATGTTGCTCTATAGCAGCGTTTGCAGAAACATTAGTGCCAGTTGATCAAAATAAATTTCAAAAGAACTAATGTATTCGCTTTCCATGGTCGCCAATGTCATTAAACGAATCTTCAATTTGACCGAACCAAGTCGCAAACTCATTAACAATTCAAAAATATAATAGTCATGATAAAAGCCTGGAAAAAGCATCAATGAATTTTGGTGTCAATCTGCTTTATCTGCATTTGTCCAGGAATAATGGTGTACTTAAATCGCCCTTTTACATAATGATGAGTTTCGATTAAAGCCAATTAATGAAGATGCCCTGGAATTTCTGGTGTGTTTTATATATTGCTGTTGTCTATTTGAAAAATGAAATATACAAAATATTGTCCTGTTAGGAATAAACTTTGGTCGACGTGATAGTAGTACCTGGCATGGTGAAGGTATATACAAAAGTAATTTATTTTGGTGGGGTGAACTGATCTCAGCAATAGCTTACAATCAACGCTGTCGAGCTTTTTAGTTAATTAAGTTGAGGATATTATCAATAAACTTCATTGTTAATTCCGTTGCACTATTTGCTTTTACAATAGCCTCTATTAACAACGCTCTCGGCCCAAGTATGGAAAATAATACACTATTTACATGTAAGTGAATCATACACACTGTGAATTGTTTTCATGCTTGTACTTTCTCTTTTTGCGTTTTTTAAACCATTAGCTTTATAGTAAAGCTAAAATATCGTTGAGGTCCGAATGATCGTCATGTCCTGCTACAATTCTATGGAACCCATTATCCCCTTCATATATGTACTGTGTAAACTAGCTTTGAACTAAATTTGCTCGCTTGTTTTTAATTTGCTCACACAAAGGCGAATCATATCAGCAGCTAATGCAAAAGTCCTGTAAACCATGAACAAACCGTGCATAGTGGGATCGAAGCATTATGTCTGTAAGAGTCTGTTTTAACAAGTTATGGAAGGTTCAAGAGTTGGCAAAAAAGGAAATTCTTCAGGGGCCAGAAGATCTTTGAGTGGCTTGCGCTCAAATTGCATATCATTCATTAAGACACTGTTGGAGGTCCACAGAGGTGTTATCGCTGTATCTACTTTCCCGGCGGCTCGACCAATGGTTTCATTTCAAAGTCTGAGAAGTAATAGAGCAAACAATACTATCAAACTTTCCATGCATAAGAGCAAAATATTGAGATTTGAGCAAATAACCAAAAAAGGAAGCTCTTCCATTTAATATGCTCAAAAATGAAAATTCTTGTATATATATACTGGTTCAACGGAGAGTACCATGTTAGGTAACTTCTAAACAGAACCACTTAATCACCAATCATGGAGTCGGATAATCTTTGGCTAAACACTTCTTTGCATATCAAACACAGTACAGATCCAAACGCTGCATCATGGAAGGGTAAAGACATCTTTCGTGATGGAGTGTGGTGTATTAAGGATGAAAATACAGATGCGTATAAAGCCTTGAGATTGAAGGCTCAAGCTCATGTTGTTTGGGCAGATCAGAACAAGTATACATTGTACATGGTTTATTTCTTTGTCGTCATCCTCTTTTGTTTTATTTTGAAGAGGATAGCGTTCACATTGAACGACAAATCGAACAAATTGTCAAAGGATAGATCTAATACAGGTAAAAAGTTTCTTTACTATTGGTCCGCAGTGGCTAGGTCCGTTTCATACAGGAGATTCCCTTCATTACTATGTAACATCTTCCAGCTTCCGAGCTCCCTTGGTAACTTTTTGATTATAAGTGCATGTCTTCTGTTCACATTGTGTACAATGTTTATTCCAACAGAGCTATATAGAGCATGTATTGGTTTTGGTACGCCACCGCTTGCCATTAGATGCGGTGTGGCTTCGTGCTCATTGATTCCGTTTGTGATTGTACTTTCTGGTAAAACCAATTTGATTTCACAATTAACGGGTATTTCATATGAAAAGTTGAATGTCTATCATCGTTGGGCGGCAACACTTTCTTGCCTATTGGCGTGGATACATACTGTGCCATTTTATTATCAGCAGGTCAGAGAAGGTGGTATAGAAAGGCTAAATTATTTCATGAAACTGAAACCAATGTATTGGAATGGTATTCCAGCATTAGTATTTTTAACAGTCTTAACAGTCTTTTCCCATTCCTATATTAGATCTCTTTGGTATGAGTTGTGGATCAACGTTCATTGGATTTGCACTCTAGGTTTCTTCATTTCAATTTTCATTCATGCTGATATTTGGCTTGGAGCATACAAATACCTAGCAGCTGCTATCGTGTTTTGGGCAACACAAATGATCTGGAGAGGTCTTTCAAAGAATTTGTTGAAGCCAAACAGAGGTTTCATGAGATCGAATCCTTGTACTATGAAGAGACTGGCCTCAACAGAAAGGGAACACTTTTTTGAAATTGATATTCGTAACATCTATGATTTTACTTGGTCACCAGGACAGCATATCTTTTTAAGAATCCCAGGTCTCAGATTCCTGGAAACACATCCATTCTCTATAATGTCATATTACGAACCTATGGGCGATCAAAATTCTATGAAACTCATTGTCAAAGCCGCTGGCTTGTATGGTATGACTAGCTTGCTTTATAATAGACTACCGGAAGAAGGTTATAAGGAAACTACTGTTTTCGTAGATGGTCCATATGGTGGAGCCGAAAGAGAAAGCAGCTCATTTAACAACATTTACTTAGTAGCCACTGGTACAGGTGTGACTGCCGTTTTGCCATTTTTACTTGAATGCATTGACAATTTCCACTCAAAGACCTCTCTTGTGGAATTTGTGAGGTTAGACTGGATTATCAGAAATTCTGAAAACGTGGAGTGGATCACTCCTGAGCTTACTAAGGTAATCAAACAAGCGGGCGATTTGATTGCCAATGGCTCTATTTGCATTAATGTCTACGTTACCGAGGAGATGAGTGTCTCGAATAACGAGCACATTGAAGAATTACTTCAAGTCCGTTCTGCTGCATCTTTTAGTGATGAAGAAAAGAAATCAATTGAAGAAGAATCAACTAAGATCATTAATGTTCTTAATGCTAAGCCTGACACAAAGGCTTTGATCGAGGGGGACATTGCTTCTACTTTGGGACTCAAAAACATGTTTATTGTTTCTGGCTCCGACTCGCTAAGAGTGTCCGTGTCCAATTCGCTGGCAAGACTCCAAACCCACGTTCTTAAATCTCCAGACGTTGACGAAATTTATTTACATTCAGAAGTGTTTGGATGGTAACAACGCTTCAATCATTCCATTATTACTTGTTTATTTATATACTGTTACATATTCTCTCTTAATGCCACTAAGTCCAACGGAGGTTGGGGCTCCAAAATCGGAGTTTGGGTTCGTATTTAATTCCGAGCTTCTTCAACATTTCGTTCCTGCCAAAAATTTATTTTATTTATATAACGGTTATTGTGCTCAAATTCTTGAACTAAGAAGGCTGAAAATAGCTTAAGTATCCGATTTGGATTGTGTATGGCTACAAGAATACAAAGATTCACACAAAGAGTTCGATATTTTAGGATGTCTGTTAACAACGAAGCGTCAAATATTGTGGTAACGGACATGGCATCAAGTTCCTCATTGCCACCATCAACAGCAGAAGAAGTGGTTTCCACGCACAAAAAGTCAACTACACCTAGCGGGGTACCTGTGTCGAAGATATTCGGAATGGTGAATGCATTTCCTCTGGAAGTGGGTACCAGTTTTACCCATTGGGTGTCTAGAAAAGATTTGTTGGGCGTTCAACAAGAACTCGCAGACTGCGTTCTCAAAGACGATGCCAATGTTGATTTCGAAATCAAACGATTTGTGTCTAAAAATAAAGACAACGTATTCAAGGAGATCAATGAATTGTACATCCCATCAAAGAAGGCAACTGGCGATAAACACCTTGTTTTCGTTCATGGTTACGGAGCTGGGTTAGGGTTCTTTATAAAGAACCTAGCTACCATTGCCAAAAAACATAGCGACTGGAATATTCACGCAATTGACTTGCCAGGTTACGGGTGTTCTTCAAGACCAGACTTCCCTCATAAAATCCCTTTCGAAGACCACGATTTGGTGGAGAGATTATACACCACGCCGTTGAGAGAATGGTTCGTTGAAAGAGGGATGAACGATTCCAACACCATTGTGATTGCTCACAGTATGGGTGCCTATTTATTGGCGCTTCTAGGGATCAACGAAGTCAATAGCAGAAACAATCTTGATGATCTCAACGAAAAGTTACCAAAATCGTCATTTTCTCTTTGCAAATTGCTTAAAAAGAAAGCTGATCCAGAACCAGCTTTTCAAAATGACCAAGTAAGCAGGAAATTCTGGTCCACTTTAGTGATGGTTTCACCTGGTGGTGTCTATAGTGATAGAACGCCTTCTATCCCAGATTGGTTTGTTTCTCTTTGGAACAGGAATGTGTCTCCCTTTGTTGCAGTTAGATTTGCAGGGTTTTTGGGGTCCAAGTTGACCAGTGCATGGACCAGCAGACGTTTCACATTGGGCATTCTGACACCAAAGGAACAGGAAATAATGCACCGTTACTCGTATGCCATTTTCAACGCTAAAGGTAGTGGTGAATACATGCTTAACTATCTGTTAGCACCAGGAGCTGTTCCACGACATCCATTGCATGAAAGAATAGGCGATTTGGCCTCAGTCAGTAACCGTACAGTCTGGCTATATGGTGAAAACGATTGGATGAATCCAAAGGGTGGCTTTTTATCGGTTAAGGAACTAAATAAGAGAGGTTGCGATTCTGAAGTCAAAATGATAGAGAATGCTGGTCATCATATTTACTTGGATAACTTTAACGAGTTCAACAACATCATTACCAACGAAATAAAAAGGATAGAAAAATGAAAGCTACCAATAGCTTCAAGCATATGCACTTAATGTAATAATTTTGCAAGAAAGGAAAAAAATTAGTGCTGTTGATAATATAATTACATAGTAACAGTTTTAAATATATTTTAATCAACTTAGAGAACATTGGTAATTTGTAAATGTAACTTTGATGAGCAGAAATTGGGTTACACGAGCGGTTTCCAATAACTGCTCAATCAAACAACTATTTTAATCTATCAAAGTATAGCTTATTGGTTGAAGGCCTTCAATCAACTTGCAATCGTTGTCATCTCACATTTCGAAATTCCATTTCACAAGTGAATTGGGCACCCGAGTCAAAACCTCCCTCCACGTCTTTTGTGCGACTTTTAGAATTTTCCAGCTGAAAAAAAAAAAGGTTTTGTTCCATCGCCCTTTGTGCAATAGCCATAATACTAAAGACTTAGCAATGTCCTCATTCTACGAGAGAAACAAGGCTGCTGTTATTGCCACTGCTGCATTGGGGCTAGCCACAGTTGCTGCTACGGCTTACTATATCAATTCTCAATCAGTTGATGGATCAAATGTGTCTTCTGGTGTGAAGACTGTAGATGAAGCAGATTCTATCTCTAAGAAGAAGAAAAAGAACAAGAAGAAAAAGAAGTCAGCTGGAGAAGCTGGCGCTTCCACATCTGGTGAAACAGCTGTCAACACTGCTTCTGCTACATACCCAGTTGGTGAAGATGGTTTGCCTGCACTCACCAAGGAATCAGTTAAAGAAGTCACTGAAGAAGAGAGAAACCAATGGGCTCTTGAATTGAAGGAAAAGGGTAATGTTTACTTCAAAAACAATGATTATGAAAATGCTATTGTTTACTACACCAATGCTCTCCTTTGTAAGGAAGATCCAATTTTTTATGGTAACAGATCTGCTTGCTATAATGCTCTAGGTGATTATGAAAAGACCATTGAGGACACCACCAAGGCTCTCGAGTTTGATCCTCAATACATCAAGTGTTTGTTCAGAAGAGCTGCTGCATACGAAAATGTTGAAAGATATGAAGACTCCTTGTTTGATATCACCGCTATGACTATCTATGGTGGAATGGCTGACAACTCTAACGAAGTAATGATGGAAAGAGTTTTAAGAAAGTTGTCTTCCAAGTTAGATGAAACTGTTTACTCTAAGTTACCAAAGGAATTACCTTCTGCTTCTTCTATTTCATCCTTTTTTGGCGCTTTCGTTAAAGAGGATATTGACAGAGACCTTGCCAACTACGCTGAAGGTTCCGGTGCCAGATTCTTCATTGAAGCCTTAAACGAATTAGACAAGGATACCCAAGAAGGTTACGAAAATGCCGATACTTTATTAAACCAATCTGTTGCACAATTTGAAAAGTCAACTGAAGGCGTTGATCCAAAATTAGTTGCTCTTGCTTACGAATACGCAGGTTCCCTTGGTTTCCTCAAAATTGATACCGAGTTAGCCAAATCATATCTTGAAAAGGCAATTGAACTTGCTCCAAGACCAAGGCAACACGTTGTTTTAGGTCTCATTGGTGCTGATTTGGGCGATTTCAATATTGCCAATTCTGAGTTTAACAAGGCTATTGCTATGGATGCTTCTGATCCAAACATTTACTACCACTTTGGTCAAATTCACTATTTAATGGGTGCATTACCAGAAGCACAAAAGTACTTTGAATCAGCCAAGAAATTGAATCCATTAAACGTTTATGCCCACATCCAATTGGCTTGTATCGTCTACAGACAAGGAGATTTCGCTAAGTGCGAAGAAATGTTCAAGGCTGCCAAAAATGCTTTCCCAACCTCCCCAGAGGTACCAAATTACTATGGTGAAATTTTGTTTGATCGTAAGGATATTGCAGGTGCTATCAAGCAATTTGACATTGCCGCTATCTTGCAAGACAAGCTACCAACTTTCAATGTCGGTGCTTTGCCATTAATCAATAAATCTGTTGTCTATCAAATGCAGCAAAACAGCGACAAGACAATTGAAATTCTTACTAAGGCAGCTGAATTGGATCCTAAGTCAGAGGTTGCTAGAATGAGTTTAGGTCATATTTATCTTTCCAAGGGTGATGTTGAAGGTGCCATTGCCAAGTTCGAGGAGGCATGTCTGTTATCCAGAAGCGGTGAGGACAGAAAGCAAGCAATTTCGCTTTTGGAAGCATCCAAGATGCAATTGAGAGTCAGAAACGACCCAGTTCTGAACAAAAAGGTTCAAGAAATGATGCTTGCAGCTGGTATGGCTCAACCAAACTAAAAGGCAAGGTAGCCCCACATTTGTTTATAATTATGTTATGATTCTTTTCATATTATGTATATATATATAAAAGGAATAAGTCATTGAAATATTCTACACAACTACACGCAGTAAAATAGGGAATAAGAAATAATAAATATAATAAATGGTAGTAGGCTATATATGAGTTTCAATAAGTAAATATCTTATTTGGTGAAAATGTGTTTTAATGGGCCCTTTGAGTGGTAGAAGTTAGCTGAATAGTCCTTCTTCTTAAACTTCTTGGTCTTTGGCTCGGACACATAGTAGTCCCATCCATTTGCCTCTGCGTATCTGATCGCCTCCTCCTTTTCGGTGAAGTTGAGTCTTGTTGCTTGCATGTAATCTGCTGTGGCCTGGTAGCCCATGAGGTCGTTCTCCCATCTGTTGCCCTTACCCAAGATGTCCCATTCAAGCTTCCAGAACTTTGTGTTCCTGTCTCCGTTCTGTGTGGCATACTGTGCTTCCTTGTATATTCTCACCAATCTGTTACCAGATTCTGACAGTTCTTGTGGTGCTCCTGAGATCAGTTGCTTGCCTTCGTGAGTCTGGTCAACAATCTTCTTAACCTCTTCTGGCAACGCATATGACGCTACAAGCGTCGACTGGCCACGCACTACACTTTTACCAGCTAGTCTCAACATAGTTCAATTCTGATTATACACTGATGGCTATTGGCTCTAATTCCAAATTTTTTCTTTTCCCCTCAATAACGAGCCAAAATCTCGTGTTACGACAAAACTATTTGTTGTATACAATGCTTACATAATCAACAGCTTACGTAGTATATGCTCAGCTCACTAGAACCCAAACTAGGAAAAATACAATCAAGATGGCAAAGACCTGGAGTATGAGCCATCTGTTGGAGGAGACACTTTTGTAGTACTTACTGAGCTCGGTATGGGCACCGGATATGTTGAGAGAGACATCCTCAATGTTGTCATCGATCCGCTGGATTACTTCTCCTTGTTCCTGAACCATTGTTGCCAACTGTTGGAAGAGACCACCCACTTCGTTGATGGTGGCCTCGATGGCTTGCACGGCGTTGCTACGCTCCTGTATATAGTTATTCTGCTGTTCTTCTAATAGCATTAGCTGTTGTGTTTGATCAGGCAACGAGAGCTCCTGGGACATTCCAGCATCAGAAGTTTCCATCTGCGGTGTGCTGCCCTCTAGTGTGGCCAAGAACGGGTTATCGTTACCCTTGCTGCGCAATGCAAAAGGTACTGCACCGGACTTGTCACTACTGTCGCCGACAATGGCCAGCAACTGCTCCTGTCTGGCTCTTCTGATCATCTCCGACTTTTGTCTCTCTTCTAGCACTGTCTTGAAATTTTCACTAATGTTCTTCGTCTTGGTGTTCAACAGCGTCACCACGTTTTTGTTGTACGCCTCGAGCCCCTTGTGTGTGTCCTTCGATTGCGACAACTGCTTCAACTCTTTCTCAATTCTGAATATTTCCTGCTTAATCACATACGTCAACTCAACCACCTCGCTTGGCTTATCGCTGATCATCTCCTTACGCTTCGCTAGCTGCGCTAACCTACTCAATGTCCCCGTAACACCAACAATGTCCTTTGCAATGACACTGGCTCTCTCTGTAAATTCACTTTTCTTCAAATCTGAGGCTGAGTTGACACCAACGGCAGGCCGCTGAACACCCATCTGTCGCCCAAATGAACCTACTGCCTGCTGAAACTCATTCGTACGGTCCTTGATACTCAACATCGCCTTCTCAAAACCTCTATAGTACAAATTTTAGGAAGTTTATTGTCGTCTCCATTCGTTTTTTGTTGTGTGTAAATATGCCTCTATAAAAAAAAAGTATCGAATTACGTAATATGCCATTATGAATCGAGTTCCCCACAAGATTTGCAAAAGAAGTTGATTTCGTTGGTGTTGCCTACGGTGATCGGTCTAGAAACAAAGTCTGCACCACCACAGCGTTTGCATTTGTGTTTCTCTTCTTCTTCGTCTTCATTGGCTGCCTTGCCATTGGGTTTTCCAGTTTCCAAACGATGTCTGGCCATCAACTCTTGCAACTCATCATCTATCTCTTGCCCTTTGGTACTTAGCTCCGCTGTAGTTGATAGATTATTTACACCTCCTTCATACTTCACTGTGTGCTCTCGTCTGATAACATCATCGGGTGCTGTTGATGTCACCGTCACCATAGGGATCACTGGTTTTATTATTGCATTATCGTCATAAGAAGATGCCAATTTTGATAAAACCCCCGCTTCAGACTCTGGATAGCTGGTACCATTACCTATAGACAGAATACTGTTAATACTTGCAACATTGGCGGAATAATCGTAATTTTCTTGGGTGTCCAAAGTTGATGTCGTTGCTGTAGAGTTCGTTCTTGTCCTGGACGAGATTCCTGATACAAACTTTGACTTGGTTCTATTATAAGTGCTTGCATCATCTCTAATACTCGCTTTGAACGATTTCTTTTGTGTGCTTTTTTTGTTGAGTTGCTTTCGGTAATCATACGCAAAGTCTAGTCTTAAAACTTTTATAACTCCGTGATTGTCTGCCGCAACAATTATCGAAGATCTTAGTTCATCATCTATTTGCGGATTATCTTCTAGTACGTTCGAAATACTGTTTAAAGTATTTCTTTCTAAATGTTTCCCCATTGAATACAGTTCCCATATTGGATCATCGCTAAGCTCTAATAACTTACTAGTTGATCGAGGACCCCAAACAACAACGTTTGCCCTGCCATGAAACAAATGCCAAGCACCGTAGTGTTTGTTTCTTACTTGTGCAATGTCGTCCACAAAGGGTAAACTGTGAATTGGCAAACTTGATAGTGGCCTAAAAATACTACTTAGCTTTTTCTTTTGAGTTGCCATATGTGATTTTGTGTCAGTAATGATATCCTTATCGTTTAAATCTGAAAAATTAATATGCTTGGTATTTATCTTTTTATAGTCATGAAATGTGTTCCAAATGTAAACCCAACCATCTTCTGATCCCGACAATATATAGGAATGATCCTCACTACAAGTGGCCTTAATATTACTGCTTTTATTTTCTAAGCCCGAATATTTCACTTCTAAGTTTTTGGAAGAATAGTTAATCAGCCTAATTTTAGAATCGTTGGCAGTCACAATCAATTTCAAGTCTGACTTGAGGCTCACCTTCATATGCTTGGTATTGACCTTAGGTGAATGACTGTCGTAAAAACTTTCAATACCTGTTACTCTAGGGCTGTTAGTTGAATTTTGTTTGATTTGATGTTTCGTTAAAACTTCAAATGATTTCATTAAGTCAAGCGTGTATAACCATCCTTTATCACCACCTACTATCACGAAAATATTATCACCTTTACCGATGGTATCGAAGCATGTAATCTGTACCCCTAAAGACTTCTGAAAGATGATAGTCTTCTCCAATATTGAAAAGAAGAATATTTGGCCATCCCATTGCGAAGCCACAAAGAACCTATCATCATCTTTTAAGAATTGTGCACTAGTGACAATTCCGGAAAACTTGTACGTGTGTAGACACTCAATTCTGTCAATGTGCCATAGCTTGACTGTGTAGTCATCGGAACTCGATAAAAGAAATCCATTCCTCGACCAATCAAGTGAATTGACTGTTGATTCGTGTTCAAACACCACAACAGGGTCCTGTTTGAAAACATCAGTGCTTCCCGCTTCCAATTGACCCCTGTCGCTGGACGAAAGTATCAATCTCCAGATAAATATTTTGCCATTAGCAGATGCCGCCGCCAGGTATTTACCATCTAGCGACCACTTGAGATTGTAAATGGGGCCCAAGTCCGTTGTTAACGTCTGTGCCAGAAAGAACCGTCCAAACTGCGGAGGCACGTTTGAACCGTTTAACAGTTGGGAGTATTGCATGTCACTAAAGAACAAAAAGTGACAACTACAAGGTTTAAATTTACCTTTTTGAGAATAAAGAAATGAAGGAAAGACAACCTTAAAGTCCGGGATGCGTAGGAGAAGGTGGAAACCAGTAATAAAGATCGGACTTAGAACAGTGGTGTTTTCTGATTAGATTGGTATTCATTTGAAGACAACGAACCGGATTTGGACCCTTGATACAGGAAAGCCTAGTTTCTCTTCCTGAGCAAAACACAAATCCCCAGATATATCAGAGCAAACAAAATGACATGTTTGAATGACCCAAGGAAAGGTAAAGAAATGTTTTCCATGAATTAAAACACTGCAAAGGAGATGAAAATGTTGGCGTTTTGGTCCACTTATGTACTTTTTTTGAAGGGAGGAGATTACAAGAAGGATGAACATTGGCAATTTGAATAAATTAGGATAAAAAAACTATAGTTGTAATCAAAATAACTGCTATACAAAGAAGTTTACTTTTAATTCGGAAATTGTGCTTTTTTTAAATATCTTAGTTCCCTAACTTCCATTTCATCAACAACTTTCTTCATTTTTTACACTGAATTTTTTTCATCCCTACAGGAAAAAATATTGAAGAAATTTTTCAGCATTAGTAGATATTCATCATTATCGTATATACTAGAAGGGAGTCATGTCTACAGCATCTTGGGCCGACGCACTGCCATCTCCAGAGCACATTGAGAATGCAGACGGTACAATCACAAACATTTCTTTCAAGCGTTCCCCACAGGGGAAACTAATTAAGGTTTCTCAGATTGTCAAGAAGGTGACCACTGAAATCCTAGTTGATCCTAGAATTGCACAACGTAAAGAATGGAAGAGATTTGGTGAAGAAAAAAATAATAAAACAGTTGGTCCTGACATCAAAACAACTCAGTTCGACGAAGCTGTCAATTTGGTACTTGGTACATCTTGGAAGAAACAAGAAGAAGAGGAACAACAAGCCAAGCAAAAGGCCCTCAAGGTTACATCTACCTTCAAGTGTAGACTTTGTGGTGGTGAGCATATGACTGTTAAATGTCCATACAAGAATACCTTGGGTACCGCTGAAAAGAGAAATGCTGCATCAACATCCAATGCATCACAAGAACCAAGTGCGGACGCCGCCCCTGCTTCTGGTGGTAAGTATATTCCTCCAAAGAGAAGGGCTGCTGCCGCTGGTGGCGATTCTGCTGAACGTGCTGAAAGAGAAAACACTTCATTGCGTGTTAGTAACTTGAACACCAGTGTCACTGAAGACAACTTGAGAGACTTGTTCTCCAGATTTGGTATGGTTGATCGTGTGTTTGTTTTGAAGGACAGGGATACCAGAGAATCCAGAGGTATGGCTTTCGTCGATATGGTCACCAGAAAGGGTGCAGAGGAAGCCATCGAAGGTATTCACGGTAAGGGTTTCAGAAACTTGATTATCAGTGTGGATTGGGCTAAACCAAAGAAATAATTTTAGTTGGTTATGTATATTCTTAGGCTACATATAGTAATAAACATAAATAAATGAATAAGTACATTCAAAGTTGTTGTTTTTTGCATGATACAGGCGGTAAATGTTAATTGAAAATGGTGTTTAAAACCGTTAGGGATTCATAGACATCATTGTGTTTGCCAAAAGGACCTTTGATAACTTCAAATTCGACGTCATTTTCTTTTAGCCACTCCGTGAATACTTCTGTACTTTTCCAATCCAGCAATTCGTCGTTTTCACTATAGATTATTTTTATGTTGAACAATCTATAGATATCGGGCTTTAAACCCAAGTCAATAAAAGTAGATGTCTTAGCACTCTCATTGTCATTGTACTCTTCAAGAATGAAACCTTCATAATCAGGGTATCTTTGCAAAAGGTCAGTTATAGAGTATATTCCATCCATAAAAATCAAGGTTTCTATTCTGGAATTGAATCTCCTAGTTTCAACAATTTGTGTCATTATTGTTGCACCAACGGAATGCCCACACAACGTTACGGAGCCATTGACTGACTTTAATATCATCTCAAGTGCTTGAAGGACATCGTTAAGCTGAGAAGGATGCTGATATTCCGGAGCTAATCTATAATCGATAGAAAATACATCATAGTCAACAAGCTGGTGGGCCCACTGTTGGAAATCATGACAAGTGTTGTTAGGATCTCGCCATGCACCTCCATGGATGAAAACGACAGCTGGTTTCAATTTACGTTCATAATGAAGAAAAACTTGTCTTGAATGCGTTCCATATTTCACAATACTCATATTTGAAAGAAGAAAAAAGATATATGAAGGTTCAAATTTTTATCTTTACAATTTTTTTTTACTGTAGGGTTGTTGTTCAATGCTTTCTTCATTATCATAGAAAAATCTAAGATAATGGATACCTGCTCGAATCTTTTTTTTTTTGATGTTAGTAATAGGTTCAGAATAATGAATTATGAATGAATGAATGATGAATATGCACTGGCGCTTCATTCAGGTGGCCGTAATTATAGTATGTCATTAAGTCGAAATTTGAAAGTAAATGATTTCCATTGATGAAATTAAAAGCAATTGAGGGTACATAAAAAGAAACTATTATAATAAATTGAACCTAACAAATTGATTGAAATCAACCACTGAATTTAACACATGATCTGAATTTCAACTTGGATTGACCTTTTTTTCTTTAAATTCTTAGTATCTACCTGGAGATCTGTCTCTTTCATAATCTCTTGAGTCTTGATAACTTGGAACGTCCCCCATGTCTCTTTCACGATACTCATGATCACCACGTTCGTCACCACCAGATGGAGGAGGTGGTAAGTCACCACCGTCTCTTGGTGGATATCTTGGGCCACCATATCCACCTCTTGGGCCACCATAACCACCTCTTGGACCGCCATAACCGCCTCTTGGGCCACCGTAACCACCTCTTGGGCCACCGTAACCACCTCTTGGGCCACCATAGCCACCGTAACCACCTCTTGGAGGACCATAGCCACCTGGACCGCCCATAGGAGCTGGACCACCATAACCACCTCTTGGAGGATAGCCACCTCTTGGAGGGTAACCATCGTAACCGCCTCTTGGTGGATAACCGTTGAAGCCACCTGGTGGGGGGTATGGTCTACCACCGTAACCACCGTTGTAGCCTCCACGGAAGCCACCACGGAAGCCACCTCTACCTCTGCCACCACGGAAGCCACCGCGGAATCCACGAGAAGCAGATGCAATGTATGGGGATGTGTCTTCTTCAGCAGATAGCTGGAAATCGTTGAATTTGGATTCATTGAGGGCGGCAACTGCACTTTCTAATTCGTCTTTAGAACCGAATTCCAAATGGCAAATGGTAGGCTCTTCAGGTGGGATTCTAACAAAGGTTGGCTGCACTTTAATTTCTTCCCTGAGGAAATCCTTGAAATCTTGCCATGCTGTACCTGCTGGGAGGTTGCTAACCTTGACTCTAAATTCACCCTTCTTGGCGTAAGATGGCTTTTCCTTTGCAAATTCAACTTGCAGTGGTGCATCCATGAATGTCATTTCACTAAGCTGCTTGAAAGCA
This sequence comes from Saturnispora gosingensis, assembly GCA_030570395.1. Lineage (NCBI taxonomy): Eukaryota > Fungi > Ascomycota > Pichiomycetes > Pichiales > Pichiaceae > Saturnispora > Saturnispora gosingensis. The sequence continues at coordinate 634,353 of JAJLVU010000004.1, forward strand.
GAGTCAGCTACTTCTGCAGATTCGTATTCAACGAAAACATAACCTGGCATCATACGAAGCTCCTTTAATGGGCCAACAGATGAGAAAAAGTCTTCGACTTCTGAATGTTGTGCTTGCGGTGGGATTGGACGAACAAATAACTGAACTTGGGAGATTGGTGCTTCCATTTCTGCAACTTAACTAATAAAAGAAGAATGTTAACCCTAAAGGAGAAAGTCAGCGCCACCAGAAGAAAAAACTGAAATGACATTTTCAGAGATTGAAAAAGAAACGTGGGAACATAGTATCCAAATTTCGACCTCATAACACACACGCTGGATCAATAAATCATGGGAATTACAGAATTTTGCATTGCCAGTAGTATGTGCTGCTTTCATAAGAAAAAAAAAGTAGATTAAAAGACCCTAGTGGTGTTTAGCATCTGCTTTTGACATTTGATTGTCAGGAAATGTATGTTAATTGGTATCATTGGAATTCTACAAAGATGAAGATTTGATTTCTCTCTTTCCGAATGTAAATATATTGACGTAACAACGTTGTATAGTCTAAATAGTTCTTACAGTTTGCAAAAATGGCAAAAACTCAACCTAAGCATTTTCGCACTTCGTTTCTAAATGGTGAAGTGTCAGTAGACAGTTAGATTATCATCATGTCAGCCAACGAAGAGTCATTGCTTGCGCAGTTTAAGGAGCTCACTGCATATCCAGAAGAAAAACATGAGCAGGTATTATTGTTGCTTGAGCAATGTCATTGGGACCTCAATGTGGCATGTGGCAGATACTTTGACAATCAACTGCCTTCTTTACCAACGTTAGATCAGCCGATGATGAGCGAACAACTACACCAATCAATTTCACAACAAGTGGATCTGCCTATACCTTTAAGATCGCAGCATGTTAACATCCTGTTTCCCCGAGCAATCCCCATCTCAACAAAATGGAAGTTCAATCCTGGTATTGTGAACCAGCCATCACCATTCTACTTAGTTTTGCTATTTGTGCCAAAGATGTTATTTTGGTTGGTCAGTAAGCTTGGTGGATTGCTTGGTATTGTGAATTTAGACCCAGAAAATGTTGAGTACCTGCCTTCAACACCTCTCATTGGAGGTAGTCAACAGTTTAACGTTGAAGCTGAGGTGAAGATGGCCTTAAAATTGACCGATAAGGAGTTCAAACTGCCAGTCTGGACTGGAGAGTTTAACGATGCATTCAAAATGGCCAAAAATGAACACGAGTGGCTTTTAACTGTCCTTGTCAATATACCACCACAGGAAACAGGACCAGTGACAAAAGAGACTAAAATGTTTCTGGAAATATTACTAACAAAAGGCTTTAAAGATTTTCTTAATAGACACAACATCATTTTATATTTAGGTAACGTTGCTCACGCGGAAAGCCATTTAGTTGCCAAAACATACCAAGTCAAGAAGTTGCCTTATGTTTCACTGATAGCAAGCATGGAATCCAATGATTTCTGTTTAATTAAGCACTGGAATGACATCATGAATACCTTAATTTTAGGCTCGCAACAAAACACTGTCAACAAACTAGCTTCCAAATTAGTCAATAAACTAGACAGAATCATTGAGTTTCATGATCCCAATCTTGTTGTTTTACGAAGTGAAAAACAACAGCGTGATCTTGCCAGAATACTAAGAGAAGAACAAGACCGCCAGTTTGAAGAGACTTTGGCTAGAGACAGAGAATTAGCAAGACAGAGAGAGCTTGAAAAAGAATTAAAGGAAAAAGAATTAGAACAGCAAAGACTAATCCAAAAGCAAAAAGAAGAAGAAAAGGCTAAATTGAAAAATAGACGTCATTTGATATTATCGACTTTTATTAAAAAGCATTTGAGTGCTGAAAAAGATTCAAGTGATAGCAAACATACCCGAATTCAATTTAGGAAACCTGATGGCACCAAATTTATTCATAAATTTTATGAAACCCAATCTGCAAGAGACATTTTTGAACATATCGCAGCCTTGGAGTATGTTTACGAAATGACTAGTGATGAAAAAAGTAAAGAAGACATTATTGAAGACATTTGCTCAAGTGTGGATGAATTAATAGACACTGATGAATTTGAATTTGAATTTGAATTGATATCACCAATGCCTCGACTGAAACTGACTCCGTCAAACGACCTCTTGCAAGAAATAAAAGAACTATGGCCTAATGGATCTTTGATAATCGAGAAGATATTAGATGACAGCAACGATGAATACGAAGACGAAGACGAAAGCAGTTAAGGTAAAATATTGTGCATTCCATTATTGGACTCATGCAAGGTATGCATTATAAATTTTTTATAGCAAGAAGTGGTAAAACTTCAATATCTATAAAGCTGAATTCAAAAGGTTTCTTTATCTGCGTCTTTTTGACGATCTTTCTTCATCATTGTCACCCTCACCACCGGTAAGTTCACTCATATGACCACCTAAAATGTTCATAACATATTCCTTTAATTTTTTATCTCTTTGCTCCTCTGTAAGGCCTTCGTTGCACATTATAACTTCAAGCTGTTTCCTTTGCTCGGTCATTTCAGGTCCAAGTTCAAACTCAGGGGCAGATAAGAAAGCCTTGACTTGATCCTCAAACCCAGGAATGTCAACTTCTTTAGTGATGTACTTTTTCCAGGCTTCTTTATTGTCACCAGTGCTTTCGAGACATTGCAAGTACTTACCAAGCTCAGGAAATTCAGCTTCTTCAACAATATATGCTGCAGGTGTTTGTCCTGCCTTGTTTGTGATGTTCCAATTTGCACCTAACTCTACCAACAGCTTAGCGGTCTCTACATTTTCACAATGATGAAGCGGTGTATCACCATCGTGATCTTGTACATTAGGGTCGCCACCAACGGAATGTAAATATTTCAATAATTCAATGTGATCATAAGATGCTGCTGCATGAATCGCAGTATATCCTTGAGGGTCAGGTAAGTTTGGCGAAAAGTTTTGTTCAGTAATATATTTTTGAACTGCTTGTAAGTTGCCTTCGGAGGCAGCTATCCAAAAGTTCGACATAGTGACTAAAGTTTAATATAAAGAAAACAAGTATTATAGCCATTTTGTCATAAAAACGTTTTTTTGAAAAAAATATTTCTGTAAAAGATCTGACAAATATTCTTTAATAAAATGACTTCACAACAGACGTCCGTTGACTTTGGACGTCCAAAGACACCAGAGGAGCAGGCGCAATGCTCTTCATGTGAGGAGCACAGAAATTTCATGCTTCAATATTCTCCAACTGTGACATTTATGCGTCAAGAGATTGAAAAGGCAGGTGGTTATGTTTCACCAACAAAGATCAACTGTCAGATCTGTCCGCAACCAAAACTGGGTGGGTTCCATCCTGAGTTTGGCATCCAGCTATGTGCTAATTATATCCCTGATAAATGGACTCTAAATGATACGCTATCGCATGAACTAGTTCACTGGTATGATAACACTCGATTCAAGGTTAACTGGATGAATCTCAGGCATCATGCGTGCTCGGAGATCCGAGCCGCCAGTTTAAGTGGAGAATGTGCTATTATGACAGAGTTTGGTAAGATGATGATGCGTGTTTCTGCGACCGACAACGGCTCAGAAGTTGGTGCCAACAAAAATGGATTTAGATTTGCCAAAGGTCATCAAGAATGTGTGAAAAGAAGAGCTGCATTGAGCGTGGTAGGTCATCCAAAATGCAAAGACATGGACCAGGCTAAAGAAGTTGTGGATGATGTGTTTAGAAGTTGTTTCAACGATACTAGACCATTTGAAATGATCTACCGTTGAATTAATTATCAGTAAACTTTCAACAACAAACAACATTCGATTGCAGTTTAACGTAACTATTTATTATTGTATGTACATATAGAAAATTATATATACCTCTTTTGGAAAAAAAGATCACCGACTAGTGTTTCTCTCTAAAAAACCAAGTACATGGTGCACATTAAACTTGGACCAAAAATAATACCAAACCAAAAGACACAGTTTCCTAGAACGGTCTTATCTTTCAACCATTTACTTCTACTAATCTTGACCAATACAATTTGGCTCATTTGCAAAATCAATAGGTAACCTCTAGCTTTTTTGAAAATGACATACATTGCCAGCTCATGAATGACAGAACTGATCAAAAATGTCATCAATGTGGCAGTACCCTTTCTAACATGCAATGCTGAGATAGATGAATGGTATACGTGACGAAGTAAAAATTTATGAACTGGGACATTCCAATCACGAGCATATTCAGACCAATCAACACTATTCCACCAATAGCTATAAAACCATCTATCGCCAAACATTGACAACTCGGCAATGGCATTCAAAATAAGCTCCCAAATAAGATAAAAAACTAATAAGTAAACTGATAAAAACGATGGAATTGTTCTGATCAAAATCAATGGATAAATTTTGATTCTGTAAAATAGAGGTGCTGTCTTTTGAAGTTGCAAACATTCTAATACTATCGGATATAGATTTTGTTGCGCAATTGAAAGTAAAACAAAAATGACTCCAAATATACCTGCAACCTTTTTCAACAAGTAATCCCATCTGATACGTGAAGTTCTTGGATAAGTAGTTTCATAAACTAAGGTTGGAAACATTGAAAATTCAAAAAAGTTCCAAAGTGTAAGCTTTTGAGGAAACTTTTGCTGTTCCAATTCAAATTCACAAAACTCAATAGATTTATTGACAGCAGCTTTCAGATCATCATTAATTGTGTTCATATGTTCTCTTTTATATTTTTTGCTATGCGCCAATTCATTGGTAATATCCCATAGATATCCATTAAAAAATGCAAAAGAATGTGTTTTCATCAACAAAACAATACCATGTAACATTAAAAAAATCTGGCCTATCCACGGATAATCCATTTTGAATGCAGTGACAGTAGGAGCAGCAAAAAATACAAGTTCAAATAAAATTTGGATCCACCTTCCAATTGGCCTCCATTGGTAAACATTGGCTTTTATGAGCAACTGGTTCAAAACTGGAATATACAACGACAGGTAAAACAGCATATCAGTGATACCAATTTTCCAAATGTCCTTCCACATAATCAAGGCAATGTCGGACGTTAAAATTGAGCCTTTTATGTTCCAATAATTCACAACAACATTTAAACTGAAAAAGAAAACAATGAACCAAACTGCCACAAAAAACCCATAGAAATTGGATCCGAATTGAATCTCCGAGTCAAAGATGCTTGATCTAGGTTGCATGTTTCGATCTCCAAAATTAGACCTCAAAGATCCATCAGTTTTATACCTATGACGTTGAGGAGACACCATTTTTTGGTAGACTGAATTTTGAGTCACTTCATTTGCTTGTTTTATAAGAATTGTATCGGGTTCGACTTTGGTCTCCAATTCCGGCGTTATTTCATTATCTTCGTTATCGTTAACCAATTTGATTTCACTGTCGTTGCTTGAGTGTGAGTGTGACGAAACATCACAGCTGTCATATTCATCGTCGAGGATAAGGGACCGACGCTTTCCCCCTGCAGAATTCAGAAACTGTGCTTCCTCTTTACTCATATTTCCACGGAAGAATAAGTTCATATTTGTGGGCTAAAAAATTATAAAACAGTAATTCACTTCTTCGGTTACGGGTTTTCCACGATCGTTCTTCAAAATTTAGCGAATGTTATCATTGGTGCTACCATCGTTGTTTGGAATGTACTTTTTGCTACCGGCCGTCATGAACTGTACTGTTTTGAAGGTGGATTGGCTTGTTTAGGGAACTTTTCAGTTTACAGGTCAATAGCTCCGTTGATTAAACTTTTGCTCATGATAAACGAAGAGTGCATAAAACTTAAATAAAGATAAAAAAGCCACATCCGCCAACACCCTAAAAGATCTTTACTATTGTTCAAAAGTCAATGAAGAATAATTAAACCCATCGATAAACCATCTTCTATCCATATTTTCTTGTTGCTTCGTCCTACTTTTTTTTTTAATATTATGTTCCGTTACCAGATGCTTGTGATAGCTGATGAAAGAGTTGTACACTGCTTTCCCAGGTACAAGTTCGCTAGTTTTAGTTAGCTTGAAAATCCCTGAGTGCTTTTTACACATAGGGCAAATTGCTATGTGCTCCTTCCCAGTTATATGGGCTGAAAGTATTAGCGGTGGTGGCATCTCATAACCACGATTCCATACACCATGGTTGCGAGAAACGTGATGCTGGTAGCCACAACCATCTGTATTGAAAAAGCTTTTGGTCAAGTCTTCGAAATCAACGGGACAATATGGACACAATGCTTCCCTCACTATTCTTCCCTTGTCAGTTCTACACCTTTTAACAATAGGTTCATAAAAATTGCATTTGTGGTTCAGTAGCCTCAAAGGTAGTTTATCCATAGACTGCCTTGTGTTTTTGGTATAAATCCAACCTTCAACTTGTTGCAATCGATCGAAGTGAAATAATTCATAGCCATTAAGCATAACAAAAAAGCCATATGTTTGAATGTAATCCCCCAATGGGATTTGTACACAATTTTTTGGTACGTTTTCCGCTGGCATTAGAGTCTGCAACGTTACTAAATTCGGCATCGCTAGTGAAATAGCGTTGTGAACCCTTTTAATGTAAAAGTTGTCACAGATAATGGAAATGACTTTAGAGATAATTGTTGTACTGGGGGAGTGTTTTGGTCCTTGCCGCTCTGAACACGACTGATGATCTCCGCCGTCTCTTTTCTGTGCAATCACACACTCGCCTGTTAATTCAATTTCTAATGAATTGGGGGTCGAAAATTGTAACTGAGCAGGATTGACATAGTTAACTTTCTGGCTAAACATATTATCTTTGTTTTCACTGAAACTACTTTGATTTTTCCTTGTTTCATTGTAGAAATATGGGTTTTCTTCGTCTGTGTTTGATATGTGATGAGCATCGTGCTTCTTTGAACTCTTACCAATTGTAGTTTTTTTCTGTGCAATGTTGGAGTGATTATCTGCTTCATTTAATGGTTCATCTTCAAAAAAAAAGAATGTATTATGATCGTCAGCTTCAAATTCGAATGCCATGTCAACATAATTTGCAAAGCTTTCATTTTGAAGCAAATCTTCTATATAAAATGCGTTATTCGCATTGTTGCTAGAAAGGTCTTGGCTTGTTGGAGATCTAGTGTAAGTGTGATTATACCGTGCGCCTTCACGACCTGTTACAATATTATCTTCTTTGCAAAACTCAAAATCGTAACAAGTATTTATTGGGGTATCAATCGCAAACACTTCGTTTGGCCACTCTGTAGCTGCGTCGTCGAACATACTTTGCTTTAGGCTGTACAGGTATTTGCCAATACCTTAAAACAAAAAACTACAGAACTTGACCCTTTTATATTTTGCATGGACAGAGCATAACCAAAGCCAGTAATATCACACTTGAAATTTTACATTTGTGACTGAACTAAAGGTTTCAGCGTGCTCAACAATAGACTGCTTAGCAACACAAAACTATTGCCTGCATCCATCCGTGTGTCCACAATTGTCACATCTTGTACGACAAAACCGCTCATGTGAGGATTCTTTGTGTCATAGTAAAGTTATTCGTTTTGCAATCGTAAATCAAAACTATTTTCTGCAACCGCATACAATCCAAAAATCTGTTGATGTGCTTTAACGAATTCATGTGTAACTGACCTATCGGTTTTAGCTCCTATGAATGACAGCAAAATTGAAATCAGTATATAAAAAATTTGCACTGAACAAAGTTACCCATCCATAAGGGTGTGTGTACGAGTGCATCCTTTTTTTACAGTTGTTATTTTTTGCAGTTTAACAGTTTGATTCACAATCTTTTTGTAATGGCATCCTTATTTCATTACCATGAGCTGGGTCAGGCTTAAAATGGAAATTAAAGAATTTTTTTTTTTATTTCACTATATAAAGAAAATTCATTCAAAAGAATATTCTTACAATCATTTCAAGCGTCCAATATGTCTCGTCCTGAACAGATAGCACCACCGGAAATCTTCTACAATGACATCGAGTCGCAAAAGTACACAGCTTCAACGCGTGTTCAGCACATTCAAGCAAAAATGACATTAAGATCATTGGAATTGTTGAACTTGGAGCCAAACGTCTCACACTTCATACTTGACGTAGGTTGCGGTTCAGGTTTGTCAGGTGAAATTTTAACAGAAGAAGGACATGTATGGATTGGGATGGACATCTCACCGGATATGTTGGCCACGGCCATTGATCGTGAAGTCGAAGGTGATTTGTTTCTCGCTGATATGGGGTGTGGTGTCCCATTTAGAGCGGGTTCTTTTGATGCTGCAATTAGTATTTCTGCTATTCAGTGGCTTTGTAATGCTGATACAAACACTAACGAACCAAAGTTCAGATTAGCCAGATTTTTCAACACTTTATATTCTGCTCTGAAAAGAGGAGGAAAGTTTGTTGGCCAATTTTATCCTGCTAACGAAGACCAAATTAAACAAATTACGGGTGCCGCAAAAGAAGCAGGTTTCATGTGTGGTGTTGTAGTCGACGAACCAGAGAGTAAGAAGAACAAAAAGCACTACTTAGTTTTACAAGCTGGTGTATCTGACAGACCTTTAGCCATTTTCAATTTAGAAGTTGAAGATATGACCGAGGATGGCATTAAAAAGAAAGAGGGTAAAAAGAGCGCTTTGAAGAGAATGAAAGCAATGGAAACTAAGAAACAGTATATCATGAGAAAGAAAAAACTTATGGAAAGAAGAGGTAAATCTGTGAAAACTGACTCCAAATTTACTGGTAGAGCTAGAAAACCAAGGTTTTAATCTTAAATTTTCTTATTAGAGGCGAACCCTTTTTGTATATTACTTTGTAGACATAATCTCCCACATATCACTAATAATAATCAAAGCTAAGCATTTTTTCAAAATTTTGAATCTCAGCTTGAAACATTTTTTTTCACTATAAAGTCGACATTCAAGCACAGCGTGAACACAGCAATAGATGTTCAGTAGACAAAGTATTCAGTCATTTCGTGTGACACAATTGTGCCAAGTGCGTTTTACTGCACAATCCAAGAAGAACAGAATCGAGATCCAACTTTTGAAGGATTTCCCAGGTGTTGGTGTGCGTGGTCAGATTGTCAAAGTTAAGCCAAGTGCTATGATTAACAAGTTTCATCCACACAATGGTGCAGTGTACTTGAATTATAGTGATGCCAAGCCTGTGATTCCTGTTGTGACCAAAGCCTCCATCAGCAAAGATGTCGAAGCTCTTGAAGCCAAGAAAAGAGCTAAACTAGAAGCAAGAGCTTTGAAAGAGCAACAAAATTCTAAAGTCAACGAAAAGAAAATCCAAAAGGAACTCAAGACATTATCACTTGACGAGATTTTGAGTATCGATTTTAATGTTCTTACACAGAAGGAATTGTCTTTGATTTTCTCTAACTTACCAAAGAACTTTGTTTTCATTAAAAAGACTGAAGAAAATTCTCTTGTTTCACCGATCAGCACCGATGACATTAAGGTTCACATTCAGTCTGTGTTGGCAAAAGGCATCCGTCAATCTGATATTATTTTAAAGTTCGTCAACGGTAAAAATACAATCATCCGTTTTAAGGACGAACAAGGGGCTGTTCTTCCTGAGAATACCATCTCGAGTGTCGGTAATTACTATGTTGAGATTGCAAATGCTGAAAATACCTCTGAGCTTCCTGTTACTGTCAATGCTGCTGCCAAGTGATAGATCTTGTAAATACTAAATTGCCCCTTTTATATAGCGATTAAAATTCCCTCTGTTTTGCCTTTCTTCTTCTTTAAAGTTGAACTATTACTTACCTACCTTGTCTGCTTGTTGTTGATTGTAGTTTGTTTCTACTTGATATATTTAACTGTCTACTAAATCAATATCTTTAAAATCGAACAACAGGAAGTCTTACCATACGCAGGAAATTCAAGAATAATGATGTCCTTGCTATCTACATGTAAGAATATACATATGATGGCTACAAAAACAATCGAACCCCTTGGGATTTTACCATTTTTACCGTTGGCATTGTTTTCAACTATATATCAAGCTTTTCAATTCCATTTTCTTAATGTCATATCTTACTTCCGTCTCTTTCTGATTTACAATTATAACTTACTTCACATATTGCAAGAAAGTGAAAATGATCGAAACACATTCAAATCCTCTTATCATCAAAAGCGATTTAACAATAAGACAAAGTTAAGAAGCATCTCGACTCAGGTTGATATTGCCCAACAAGATATATTTGATGTGGTGGAGAAATTGTTTGATGTGGCATCAATTTGGACAAAGTCTGTTCAAAGGGCACACTTTTTGTACGATAAATGGGTTATTCATTTTCCCATCAACTTTGCAAAAGGTGATTTTCGTAATACCAGCTATAAATGGAACCCCATTGGCCCACATGACTTAGAGGAACAGACAGATGATGCAAAAGTTGAAACTACAAATGAATTCAACCCAGAACCATTGATAGAGTCTCCTCTTTCAAGCACCAACTTTTTTATTCCAAAGCCTTTTGTTATCAGTGACTCTCAAAAAATCAAAAATGCTGAGCAAAGTGAACGAAGCAATAGAACAAACCTTAATTGTCCTGTAATTGGTAATATAACTAGAAATGCATTCAGTTCATCACCTGATTTGAAACAAAACGACGATAGAAACCCTAATGACTACATCACTGAGCAAAATAAGGATGTCACAAAATCGATCTCAACAAATGGCAAAGACTTCAAAGACAAAGTTAACCAGATATCATATAAAATCAAGATTCGTAAAAGAGGTAAGAATTATAAGAATCATCCAACATATGGAAACTATGAACTTTTGGCTCAAGAAATTAGAAACATCATTCCACAACCTGGATATCAACCCGATGGTACTATTGGGCCTAACATAATCAGATTTACTTGGCACTGTTGTGGGCATTATGATAGGGTAACAGGCACTGGTGGTTCATCAGGTGGCACAATGCGGTTTGCACAAGAGTTTAACGATATTGGAAATACTGGTTTAAATACTGCTAAGTCATATTTGGATCAAGTGCATGAAAACTTTCCATGGATCTCATTTGCAGATTTATACACATATGCAGGTTGTGTTGCAGTAGAATCCATTGGTGGTCCTAAAATACCATGGAAGCCAGGGAGAACAGATTGCCCAGATGCAGCCAAGGTTCCACCAATTGGAAGATTGCCAAATGCCGTCAAGGATTCAAATCACGTCAAAGAGGTTTTCTACAACCGACTTGGCTTCAATGCACGGGAAACGGTTGCATTAATTGGCGGTGGTCATGGCATTGGTGGATGCCACGCCAGATTCAGTGGCTTTAATGGAATTTGGACCAAAGCACCCTTTACCTGGGATAATGACTTTTTCAAAGTTTTGTTAGAGAGTGAATGGAAAATAGGGGTTGTCCCAGAAACTGGAATCGAACAATATTACAATGAAGATAAAAGCTTAATGATGCTTAACACTGATATGGAAATGTTGAGATGCCCAGAGTTTAGAAAGTGGGTAGAGATATTTGCACAGGACGAAGAGTTTTTCAATAGAGTGTTTGCAGATGCTTTTGCTAAGTTACTAGAATTGGGGGTAATTAGAGATCCTGATGGTATCCAAAGAGTCAAACTTTGAGTCTACTTATAACCCATTTAGGTTTGCTATTTAATTTAGGTTTTTAATCTTGTTTATTCAAAGAGCGTAATAAATTAAGTCTTTATTGACATGCATGAGCTACTTAGGTAAAAAATAAAGTTCGACATAGGAAAAAGAGAAATTAACAAGGAAAGAGAGAAAAGAAAATGGAGAGTTGGGTTTTTGTTTCTTTCGTAAAGAGGAAACTGGTATCATGATAAAATCGTAAAATATTTGATCTGACGATGCTAGTAAAGGAAGAAATGACTTTAAACTCCTAAAAAGCCTGATTGTGAGTCCACATCTCCATCCAACCTTAAGCTATCATTCATAGAAGCACTCGGTAGATTATTGGTGTCTAGTAATCCACTTTGCGCAGCACTTTTTGCAACGTAGTTTTCCCCATTACCATCATCATCAATTGTACTTGGACCACCGAGGAAGTCTAACATCATGTGCATACCACCACCGCCTGAATATTGATCTACATCGACAGGTAAGACTGAAGAAACACCTTCAAGGAACCAAACTTTTTCTTTCATTTCCTCTGTGAAATTTCTCAATAGAGTGTAATAGCATTTCATGATTCTCATTGCCGTTAAGTCGCAATTGATGAGTAAACCTAAAAATCGTTTATCCAATAAAGCAGGGAAGGCAAATATCCTCAATATAAAATCTGATTTCTTTCTTTCCTGATAAAGCTTTGTCATGTATGCCAACGTAGGAAAATATGGTGAATTTAGAGCAATTGGGAAGATATCTGAAATCTCCTCATCAAAACATTGAATGCTTGAATATTTGACCGAGGTGCTCTTTGAGCAAGATTCTTCTATCATGTTCGCTAATGTTGTCAAATCTGGGTTTATATGGATGGTCCTTGAAGATTTCTTATTGTGTTTGTCAGGTTCGTCAAATTCGGTGGTACTCGAATAGTTCATGGTATTAGATTGATTACTCAATGAATCAGATCTTGAATTGCTATCATCAGACGTATTTGATAGTTCACCACTGATCAAATCATAACCAATTTCACCTAAATCACCCAAGTCTACTGAAATAAACTTGTAGAATCTCGACTTTTCACTCAATGGCCAGACAGCTGTTAAAATCGTTGCTGCACCCTTAACGTGAAAAATCCATGCTGATGGTGGTAAAGACTTCACGGAAGTAGACGACGGTAGTGAAGCATTAGCCAAAGAATCCATAATCAGTATTAAAGCTGAAGCAACTAATGCATCAGTATTTTCAGGAGACATTTCTAAAACGGCATCTCTCAAAAGTCTAAGCGCATCAGCTCTATGACAAGTAACGTACTGGTCTAATCCACGCTCACTTCTTGATAAATGTGTGGCAGAAAAAGCCAAAACTGAATGCATTAAGAATGGATACTTAAAAGCTAGCATTGGAATGTCATCTGACCAAATCTTTGAATCGGAAATACCAGCAGCGGTAATAGTTGGCCAAACTTTGGTAGTATAATGATACATGAGTCTCAAATCCAATAAATTCAAATCACCAGAAGTTGAAGTCTGGGTTAGTGAAGGCATGGGTGATTTTATGTTATCAGGTGAAATGGAAGGTCCTTTTTCTGTTGGTTTATTGTATTGTTGCTGTAATTCCTGAGGCGTTGGTGTTTTACCTTCCCTTTTAACATCAGGGCGAGTTGGCAACATTTCCCCAATCAAACCAGAAAGAGGATCACTTGAGCTCGAAAACATTTTCCCAAGTATGTCACCGTTAACATTCATTGGCATAGTTTGATAAAGCTGCTGTTGTTTATCCTGAGGCAAAGCAGCAAATTGCTGTATAAGCTTGATTTGTTTATCAGGAGCCATACCGCTCAAAAACTGTTGTGCCATTTGGATATTGAAGTTATTACCTGGTGAAGATATTGAACCTGTCAAAGATTCAATATTTGGACCCATCGAAGATGAAGATGAAGAAGGTATAGGTGGAGATGTTCTTTTTTCAGTAGTTGGCAATATGTTTTGATTAATCGGAGGCACTGAATGAAGATTTTGATTCGCCATTGAAACGGCAGCATTAACAAGACCTGTCATCCCAGAAAAGGGTGAACCAACACCCATATTCATTTGGGATTGTGGAAGTTGAGAAAACATTGCGTTTGGAGACATTGGTGATAAACCAGGCAAGCTCAAAGAGCTGATACCTGGCAAAGGTAGTGGTGTGGTAATTTCAGGTAATGGGTGAGTATTAGGCCCAGTGGTTACCTTTTCCATTTTAACAGATGTGACTTTAACAGAATCTGAAGTCTGACTACCAACGGATAACTTCAAATCAAAATTATTTTGTTGATGTAAAAGTTTTTGCTGTTGTAGTTGTTGTTGTTGCTTGCTGTCGTCCGTGTCAACTGGGAAGGTTTTTTTATCAACAATATCTTCCGGTTGTTGATAGATGCACTGGATACCCATTCTATCACAGTTCTTGCAAATATCACGTGTCTCATCACATTTGACTCTACGTCGTTTGCATGTCATACATCCCTTACGAGATTTCTTGTGGAAACGACGTTTACCAGTAGACTTTTTTTGAACTTTAGTCCCAGTCGTGTTGAGGATAGTCACTGTTCGTTTAACTGAGGCCATGTTCTTGACTTTTAAAGGACAGATAAAAAGATCGCTATTTGGTTAAAATCCGATGATAACTTAAAATATGGTGGCAGAAACTAGTGTTTAAGATTAATTAGTCTCAAAAGGAGGCTGATAATGCTATATCCTCAAATTATTCGGCTCTTAATGTGGTTGAACACAAGCTGGACACTATAATACAACAATTGTTCACTCGGAAACTAATGGTGTGAGTTTGAATAATATACAATTTTCGTTGCGCTCGTTCCCCTCATGACTCTAATCCGAAGCCTCTTAAATATGCTCAGCATGCACAGAGCCTAAATGTTTTATTGTTACTCTTCTTACTCTCTTTTCTGATTAACTTTTTATTATATACGTTATTTTAGTTGTATTAACAAAGGGGAATTTATATAGTAGTAATTCATCTCAATGATCATGACCATGTGCGTCCTCCTTGGCAGGTTCAGGATCCACAGAAATCATTGTGTCAATTCTTAAGATGGCGATACACGCTTCTAAAGCAGATTTGAGAGATTTAATCTTTGAAAGTGTTGGTTCCAAAACACCGTGGGATACTTCGTCAATGACCTTACCCCTGACTAAGTCTAAACCATAATTTTTGTAGTTCTTTCTCTTTGTATCAGCATCTGAAACTTGCTGAGAAGCAGCATGATAAGATCTAAGTTTTGCTATGAGATCTGAGGCATCCTTTGCAGCATTCACAGCAAGCGTCTTTGGGATCACTAAAAGAGCGTTGGCAAACTCTGCAATGGCTAATTGTTCCCTAGATCCCACTGTTGTGGCAAAATTTTCAAGGTAAATGTTTAAGGCACACTCAACTGCACCCCCACCAGGAACAACATTACCACTTTCCAAGGTTCTTTTAACAACACAAAGGGAATCGTGAATAGACCTCTCCATTTCATCAAGAGTGTAATCATTAGGACCTCTCAAAACCATTGATGACGCTGAGTGTTTTGCTGGATTCTTTATCAATATACATTCATCATCAGAAAACCTTTCCTGGCACACTTCCTCAGCAGAACCGAGATAACTGGTCTCAAATGTTTCCTCGCCTTCTAGGTTGGACATGTTTGTGACTAGCGTGGCGCCTGTGGCTCTTGCAATTCTTTTCAAATCTTCCTTTTTACAACGTCTAACACCAATGACTTTATTTTCAACAAGTTCCTTTAAGCACAAATCATCAATACCTTTGGTAGTAAGAATGACGTTGGCACCAGCAGCAATAATCTTTCTGACTCTTTCAATGATGATGCCGTATTCTCTTTTTCTGATTTGTTCCAATTGTTCTGGATCATCGATGTTTATTTGGACACCCAGAGCCATTTTAGCCTTTTGTAAATTAAGATCCAAGACAGCAATCTTTGCGTTTTTCACCTTTTTGAGCATAGCCTGAGATGCAACAGTACAGTTAAGAGCGTAACCATTAACTAAGACTGATTCCAATGAAGATTTACCATGTGCTTTCAAGATATTAATAGCTTTCACAGGATACTTGAGTTCACCCTTATTATTGCTTGTCTTGACGGCCAGCATGGCGTCGACTACCATTTTAGAAAAGAATTCGCTGTCAGAACCAATGATTTTGGATGACATTGACGTTTTGGCAATATTGATAAGTGTGTCTTTACCAAGAGCATCAACGGACTGTGAAAGTACATCGTTAATAAATCTCGTGGCTTCTCTTAACGCCAAACGGTAACCGGTTATAATAGTAGTTGGGTGAATCTTGTTTTTGACGAGATCATTGGCCCTCTTCAAAAGTTCTGAGGCAATGATGACCACGGACGTTGTACCATCACCAACTTCACGGTCTTGCTGTTGAGCCAAATCAACCAAAATCTTACCCGCTGGATGTTGGACATCCAAGAGGGAAAGAATTGTAGCACCATCGTTGGTTACGGTAACATCACCAATGTCATCCACAAGCATTTTGTCTAAACCAACTGGACCAAGAGATGATTTCACAACATTGGCCACAGCTTGAGTTGCCAAAACGTTTTGGTTTCTGACATCTTCTCCTGAAATCTTCTCTCCGCCTAAGAACAAAGTTTCCGAACGTGCAGCAGCAAACATGATCACTTCAACGGTCGTAAGTACACGTAACGGTAAAGAAGTTTAGTTTGTCAACTATTTGAGTTTCATAGTGTGAAAAATAGAAATTTTCAAAGAGGGGGGTTACCCGGCTCCTGATGATAAATTACCAAATTGATAAATAGAAAACTGAATAGATAAAGAGAGGAGAGCATCTTATAGTCGTATGCTAAGAAGATTTGTAAAGCAATATAATAATATGAAACAAACAAACAAATAACAAAAATGATATATAATAGATATAGATATAAATTTATAAGTAAACAATCAAAGAATGGTACACTTCTTAGATTTTTTGATGACAGGAGGTTCTAAAGCGGCCACAATGGCGTCGTCGAATAGTGATTTAAGGCCGACCTGAGTAAGAGCAGAACATTCTGCGTATTTGACGGCTCTAAGTTCTCTAGCAAGTCTTTCACCTTGTTGTGCGGTGATTGGCTTTTGATGTTGCCTCTTTAAGTTAGATAGGGCAGTTGGATCGTCCCTGAGATCGATCTGAGTACCGACTATTATACAAGGCACATGTGGAGCATGATGCGAGATTTCTGGATACCACTTTTCTTTGACATTATCAAAGGAGGAGGGCACCACGACCGAGAAGCAAATAAGAAAGATGTCTGTTTGTGGATACGACAATGGTCTGAGCCTATCGTAATCTTCTTGACCAGCGGTATCAAACAACCCAAATGTGTAAGGCTCGTCACCAATCATCACTGTCACTGCATAGTTATCAAACACTGTTGGCACGTAATCTTCTGGGAACTGGTTTGAAGTATACGAAATAAGAAGACATGTCTTACCCACTGCACCATCTCCGACAACGACACACTTAATTGTATTTGAAAAGGCCCCCATTTGTATATATTATCTCTGCTGAAGCTGAATAACTGTTGTGTTGGAAATGGAAGGTGCGTTTACGTTTTGAAATTTTTGTCGCCACTTGAAGAGTGTAGCGCTAAGAATTTAAACCAAAAGCAGGTATTAATTATATTTACACCCTTTTCTCTCTAATTATTCATATATTGTCGTGCCATGTCTGCCCAAGAGGGTGAAGATGATTGTACTAGAGAGGATATCGAACCTCAGAACTTTTCAAAGGGCCCAAATATAGCTCAATTGACACACACTGCAGGTTCTCTTTATGCTTCGAATGAGGATGACACAGGCTTAAACGCGTCGTTAAGCATTGAATCACTTAGGAATCAACTGCGATCACTACAGGATGTGTGTTCACTCAAGGACAAAGAAATCAGCAGATTGAAACAAGAATTGGCGGCTACCCATTTGGAATTGGAGTCCTTAAAAACACCAAAGGAGACAATAAATCCGCTAGCTTCTCCATCAGAACAGCAAGAACGCCTAGCAAACTCTCTCGTCTCTCCTACAAAGAAGGAGTTTAACTTGGCTAGTGGCAGCTGGGAAATTCCGCAGCGCAGTGAACGACGTTCGGTCATAACTCCTCACTCTCACAATGTATCAATAAGCTCAATAACTTCGTCTCATTACTCTTTGAAATCTCCAGAAAGACAGCTGGCTCCTCCAAACATAATAATCGAAACACCTGTACAGAACAGCTCTGGCAGTGGGCCTATTTCGTTGGAAGAAGCCGATAAAGATGAAGTTGATGAGGCTGTTAAACCAGCTGCAATTAATTCACCTGATATTGACAGCAATGACAAGAAAAACGGAGAGCATCAACCTGACATGACTCTGGATCTTTCAAACACTACCAATTTAGACTATGCAACGCTTGGTTCATCTCCTAGAAAATCTACACCGGTGAGGTATAAATTTACGGAGGAGGAATTGAACTCCAATATCATTGAATCCGTTATAGAAGAACACGATTCCACTCTAAGCCAGGCTAATAATACTGCAACCACAACCACCAGTACTACTTATGATAATTCAAATACAATTCACTCTATAAACGAAGATTCAAGTATCGAACTACTTAATGAAAAAATTGAGACACCTACCATTAATGGAGATGAAAACTTCAATTTCAGTAAGTGTTTGGTTACTCCTAATGTGAGTGAACCTGTTTATAAGAAGCTATCCCACCAGCAGAATGAAGAAAATTTAAAATCACCAATAACTCAGAGGATGTTGATGAGTAGAACCTCTTCAGGAAAAATTGAAACAGTTTCAAGTCCCTTGAGAAGTCCAACTGCGGATAAAAACAATGACGTAGAAGTAGTAGCCAACAAGCAGCTTGGGGTTGCCCAGGATATGACTTTGACACCTTTGACACCACCTCGGCTGGAACTTAAAGGAACACAAATCGCAACAGCAACGCCAAGTGAACAAGAATATTGCGGTGATTCATTTGTTAAACAGTCGATACAAACCCCTAAAGAAGATCAAAAGACAAGCTTGAACGATGATTCTCAAAAGTTTTTATTGAATAGTCTACAAAGGAGTGTGATAAAAGTCGAAACAATTGTTGATCCAATTGCCATTGTAGATCCTAGAATTAATGATTATTGGATAATTTTTATGATTTACAGTGATGAAAATCCTAATAAATTAACACCAATGTACAGAGTTAAGAAAAGATATAATGATTTCCTTATACTAGATAAACAACTTAGACCATATATGCCATTTTTAGAACAATTGCCTGAACTAGAATCTATGAGACGTTATAATTATAGGCTTTGGGAACAGAATAAATTACTAGTTAACAGTTATGTTGTTTCTGCTCTTTCTTATTTGAAAAGAGACATGCCAAATATGGAGTTACCAAAGCGGGCCTTTGCTACATATTTCGAATTTGCATTTCCCCCTGATCATGATTTGAATGAAGAAAATGGTTTTAATTTACTAAATTTAAGAGCACATTTGAACTACCTATTATATGCCAAACAGAAATTCCCGAATAAAACCTACGATGTGGTCCAACTAATTTTCAATGAGGAGAGCGATTGTTTAATTTTGAAATCTTTTACATCTAAATCAGAGCACATTTATAGAGATGACACCATTGTTCAGTTCAAAGGACAAGAAATTGTTTTGAAAAAGAAAAAGAAGTTTTCCACCAACAAAGTTTGGATTTTATTTGCAGAATCCCAGCAGGATGGTGAGAATATTGGCAATAGATTGAAACAATGGTTCAATGATGACTCTGAAAATGAAGTATACAGTTCTGATGAACATGTAGACTCTGCTTCACAACTTTCATTCCCATCCGCAAATAATAGTCAAAACAGTTTATCGGCGCCTGGTGTGTCGCCGTCACTGGGTTGGTCACTATTTTCAAAAAGAGCTTCAAAACTACCGCCGGTCAGTGCTGCACCAAGTCCAAATCTGTCAAGCTCTTCACCTCACAAATTAGACGACGTTTTGACATTTAAAAGTCAACCCTATGAAGGTGTCATGACTACTTCTGCTTCATCGATCAGAAGCAGTAATACAAACTCGCCGAATAAATTGAAACAAGGGGTGGCGGTTTTTGAACCAATTGATAGTAGCCCTAAGTATTTCGGTAACACACTACAGGGAGCATTCGATTTGTGTCCTAAGTATCAACTAGGAGGACATAACGTGCCGTCTGTTATTTTCAGATGCTTGAATTACCTTCACAGTCATAGTGCAGAGGGTTTCGAGGGTATATTCAGATTGAACGGTATGATGAGCGAGGTCAACTTGATTGAACGTGAGTTCAATTCTCATAATGACTGTGCATTCGAAGATTTGAATCCGCCGCCAGACGTTTATTCTGTGGCAACTCTAATGAAACGATATTTGCGTAAGGTTGAAGGTGGTATAATAATCGATGACACAGCAGAGAAGATCTATCAGATTGTTAAGAACGGATCTGAATTGAATGCTGATGAAGTGCAGCAAATCAAAATATTAATTAACGAACTACCTGTAATGAATAGGGATGTATTATTTGTTGTTTTCAAATACATCCAGGACGTTTTAAAACAAGGTGCACACAATAAGATGGGAGTTAACGCCATGAGTGTTCTGATTGGGCCCAACATAACAGAAACTAGAGGCATGCCAATTTCCATTACTTTGATGTCACATTTTAATAAGGTGTTTGCTCGTGATTGACGCACCTTATCCTCTTTTTATAGCTTAAAAGTATCTTACGAATATTTCCCTGAGAGCCCTCTTGATATTAAGAAGAACTCTAAATTGTTGCCTTTTTCTAGTTGACCATTCATCTCCCGTGTACAAATTATCAGAACTAGATAAACATGTATCTGCCATTGCAATATATTTGGGTAGCCCTATTAATGGGTATAAAGTTTACTCTGGCAATTGAGGAAGAACTGGACTTTGATTCCGCCGTTTTTGAGGAACAGGATGGAGACTACGTTTTGACTACCTCAACCGCAGAGGTCTTGTCTCACATTGAAACGCCAAGTGTAGTCACCATTACCGAACCGGCAACTACAATATTCATTACTGTTACTGAGAGAGATCTGGAGTCAGTTGCTGCCACGCTGGACCCAGAACTCATTCCTCCTATTAGTGATGAGCTTTTTCCACATCATGATAAAGCATTAGACGAGCCTTTGACTGTCACTGTTGTCAGCTCTGTGGTAAATGTTATAACTGTGACTGATGTGGTTGTTGAAGAAGACGAACTGTCAACCTCCGTTGATACTGCTACCAAATCAGAAGCTGAACTTGTTTTTGAGTTGGATCCAAGAACAGAAGCAACTGTTGGTATCCCAGCAATAACACCCGTGGCCACGTCATACTACGCATCTAATATAGTTTCCAGTGTCCCAGTAACCTCAGTGGGCTCGCAGCGTGGCTCATCGCTTGTCACTACCACATTCAAGTCGAGTACTACCAAAGCGATTGCTTCGTCTACCAATGACAGCCAGGTGAGCCACAAAAACTACTCTACAAAGTCAGGAACGGTAGAGTTCCTCAATGATGGCGATAAAGTCGTCAGTAGTACCTTTGGAGCTCTCATACTATCGATGCTGTTCACAGTTTGGAGCATTATGTAATCGTCTTTATAAATTATAAACTTCAACACTATTTTTTTTCCAGCACCAATGTAGAATGGTTCCTACTATTTCGAAAACAACATTGAAGCATGGTGGAATTAAAGAGAACAGTGCGTGTGACGACACGACAGCACGTGTTGCCGGATGTTCAGCCGGTTCAAGAAGGGTTTCCAATGAGAGAATGGTCTATTGAGGTGTCTTTAGTTACCGAAGATGGTGAGGAAGTTCCAGCAACACTATTTGACAAAGTGACCTATTCCCTTCACCCAACGTTCCCTAATCCAGTGCGACCATTTAAGAAGGCACCTTTTAGGATCACCGAACAAGGTTGGGGTGGATTTGATGTTCCAATTACTTTCACCCTTATTGAAAAGGGTGGTAACATTAAGGTCAATCACGATTTGAACTTTTACAAAGATCAGTATATTGTTGACAAAGTCATCACTATTAATACAAACAAGCCTGCACTTTTGAAAGAATTGGCTAAGACAGGTACTGTTCCACAGCCAGTAATGGATGCCCAGTCAGGCGATAAAAGACGTGGTGTCCCTGTTGACAACAAAACAGTTAAAAAGGCTAAGGCTGCTGCAGTTAAAGGTGGTGTAGATCTTGAAAGGATGGCTGAATATTTGTCCAAGTTAAGAGAAGACGATTTGCTTGGTGTCGTGCAAATGATAAACGATAATAGAACTCCCGAAATGAACATCAAGAATGACGTCGATAATGGTGAATTTACAATGGATCTATATACGTTACCTGACACTCTATTGAAGTCACTATGGGATTATGTTCAAAAGAAAGCTGAATGAGTGAAGTTTGCTTTTTTAGTTGTGCTTACTAGTAAGTATCATCTTTATGTATATGTTAGTATTTTTCACTCTTTCTTCTTCTTTTATTAAACTCTACATAATGTATTTTTTATTTCCTTACAAATACTTTACGTGATTGTAATACTAAATTAGTGAAATTGCACTAGCAGCTCATTCTACCACAATTAAACCGCAATGACAGAAAACATTCAAGTAATTCATCTCCATCTAATAATTCTTTAAATTGACCAAATTTTCATGGTTTCGTCTCTGCTGGCAGTGACTACACCCAATCCATCTCCAGAAACTTTAATCTTATTCACAACATTAGTATGACCTTGCATGGTACCAATTATTTCAGCATTTATAACGTCCCAAATAAAAACACAATTGTTTTCTGCATATGAAGAAAAAAGTAATCTTCCACTTTTTGAAAAGTCTAATGATAAGACACCAGAATTATCCAACGAAGTTAGTATACTATGGCGAAATGAGGCTGTTTGTGAGCTTGCATCAATAAACTCATCGTTGCTCGTTTGAGTAAAATTCTGTGGTATACTCTTTTGCAAGGATGGCTCCAAATCGATAAAACCTTTCAGTTTATCAACTCCGTAGCACCCCAATTCCCCATCCGATCTAAGATCGTAAAGCTTGATATTACCATCATCACAACCGCAAGCAAATGTGTAGCCATCGGGACAAAATTTTATAACATTCGGATCATAGTTTGAACTAACTAGGAATTTTCGGATTGCCAAAGGTTCTCTTATATCCCAAAACATTGCAAGTCTGTCACATGAACAAGTTGCAAATACATTCGCATTATTGTTAATGTTTGGGTTGACAGATATTGATAAAACGTCACCTAAATGACCATAGAAATAACGCACATGACCCCCTTTGGTAGTGTCCCATAATATGCTACTTTTGTCACCAGAGCTTGTTACTAACTGGGTTGATGAATTCCTTAGAAAAGAAACATCCGAAATATACTCTTTGTGGCCCTTCAGTATTGACATTAAACTATTGCCATACGTTGCCTCATTGAAATTCGTTCCCACCTTATAAACCGTGCAACTATTATCAAGGCCGCCAGTAGCAACGAGTTCGCCATTGGCACTGACATCACATCCCATCACATAGGGGTCATCGAGCTCTATTAGATTATTTTTTAGTCCTGTTTCTGTGTCCCACACAAGTAAATAGCCATCTTGTGAAGAGCTAACGATATGTCTATCATCAGGATACCAAGAACAGCAAGATATCTTGTCAAAATGGCCTTTTAGTGTTTTGTAATTGCAAAGTTGGTATGGCTGAAGGATCTTCTGTCTACAGTTGTTTGCCATCAATTGTAAAGATGAGTCCAGATTGTCTTGTTTTACCTTTTTTAACTGAACCGCCAAACTTTGTGACTGTGATTGAAGTAGAGAAAGGCGGTTATTGAGAGTTCTTGATAATTCAAATTGCTTTTGCATTGCTGCCTCTAGCTGCATTCTTGATTAGCTACTCCTTTTTCTTTGTAGCAGTTTTATTCAATGAATATTAGCTTTTATGGGTAAATAGACTACCAAAAATTATCTGTCCTCTGTAAAGACGTGATAATGTAATTGAGCTTTGAAGTATTATGCACTTCCTCCATTTTGTTCACTACAATAGGACTGAAGCAGCACTACCCAAATGAGAAAGTATCAACTATGAAACATGGATTGTTTCAAATACATGTTAACGCTCATGTGCTCAGATGACCCAAAATTGGGATCAAACTTAAATCGTTAGGTAGTATTCGAAAGAATGGGACTAAAGGCACAAATGATACTGAACATAGCGAAGATACACTGAGTTAGCAGCTTGCAAAAATTAAGACTAAAATATTACACAACTCGAATATACACAAAATAAAAAGGAGTAATATGTCAGAAGATGGTATTAGTTAAGATTCACTATTAAACCCAGATATCAAGCTCTTCAACTCCTAAGAAACGTGGTTTTTCCTCCAAATGCAGTCTTTCAGGTCCAATCTTCTCCAAACGTGGTAAATATGGAACCATGGAATGTTGAGAGTCAATGTAAATCATGTTCCAGACTTTCCAATAACTAGTCCGAACTTTACGAGCCGGATGGAAAAGACCTTCCCATAGATAATTCATCAAAATTCCTGGGCCTAGAACTAAATTCAACGCTCTAATCGTTTCCATCACTTGGTTAATGACATGTGGCGATGTTTCAAAAACATTTGGCCATACCAAGTCAAGAAAATTTATCAAAGCATCCTCGTATCCATGACCTAAAGCGCCAATAGCCATATGGTAAACTACACCTGACGCTATTTGCCTATGAACAAGATCCCTATCAATTAATGCATCTAAAACCAAGGGGGTACAGGCATAAATGTAGTCAGCACCTAAATCCATTGTATACTCAAACAAAAAACTCATTGACTTTAAAACACCATTTTGCACATTCTTATCAAGAACTCTATACTCATTCATCAAAGCGGGTAAAACTGTGAATGGTTTGCATCTTTCAGCAACGATACCAATCGCCACAGAGGTACAAACACGAAGTTGACGTTCTTGCATTTTCAAATTATTCAACAACGTCACTAAAACATCTGCGGGGCCTATTGCTTGTGCAATCAACCCAAAGGTATTATTAGCAGCTTTTCTAATACTTTTTCTGTAGGCTTTTAGCATTTCTAAAAGCTCAAATGATATTCTAATCCATTCCCTGTGATTTATAAATTCCTTAGCTTTATCTGCAATATCACCAATAAGTTTAATAGTTTGCTCTTGAACTTTTTCATGTCTATTTCTCAAAATCGGTGTTAGCGTTGATAGAATTTGAGAAATCGGTGGATTTAAATCATCAACTGTTCTTATGTTAATTAAAACTTCTCGTAATGCACATAAAATGGAACCCAAAACATCTGGATAGACTTCACCTAGTGACTCGTACAAAATGGTTCCAAGTCTCACCAATAACGCATTTTCGTCGCAAACTAATACAACTTGTGATAACTTGCAAATCAAGTCTGCAGCTTGCTCCCGTACTTGAGGATCTTTATTTTGCAGTCTATATAAAACAGCACTGGTGATTGACATGATATTCGGTTTAACTTTGACGCCTAAGTTGCACAAAATATTCCCAACACCATTTAAAATTACATATTTTGATTTTTTATTTTCTAAATTCTGATGCTGGAATGTGAAAATCAATCCATCTAGTAACCTTTGAACAGACCTTTCTGATAAATCAAAAGAACCTAACTCGAGAATGATTTTGTCACACGTTTCCAATCCCATTCTTCTGAATGGCTCAGATTCGTCTTTTAATGTGGATAAGATTTCATCAACAACTTTGGATGATCCCATTTTTAAAGATAAGGCATAACACGCATTAACACATAAAGAGGATATTTTTTTATCCATTGATGTCCTCCTCAACCAAAAAGCTTTAAAAAATGCCTCCAGTAACTTTGATTTTTTTATTATGGATTTATCAATAAACTTCAGAGAACAAACTTTTTCAATAAACGACAATATGGTACACTTCATATCTTCCTCTGGTGAGGACATCTCCTTTATCACAACTCTTGTCATCTGATTAGTGTAATAGTTAGCATACTCAATATTCATAAGTGGAATTAATGAACTGACGGCTCTCATGAATTGTGATAGTGTTTTACCCTTTTGTTTTTTCAAACCAGTCCATAAAGGTTCTAACAATGGCTGTAAAGAGTCAAATCCATAGGGAGCTGAAACTATGGCAAGTTGACTGATAGTTCCTGCAGTCAAACCCCTAATTTGAACGTTAGGATCTTCAATATTTGGAGACACACACTCGACAAAATAATTCAAAAATGGTAATATTGACGAACCTAATAGAATTGCAATGTTTTGGATAATTCGAATACCTGTATGTCTGATTATCCAATTTTCTTGCTTATTTAGACAAATTGATCTAAGAAAAGGGATTATCGATTGAACGCCTAAAGAATTTGCAACAACGGCAAAAGTACGAGATACCAAATTTCTAACATAATCATCATCTGCCCCAATATCAGGTCTCAAAGTATTAATCATAGTTACAAGACCGGCAGATTTTGATAAATTTGAAATAATTTCACGCCCTTCTAACTTGGTATATGTATTGTCATCCAATAGGAGTGGCATAACAACAGCAAGAATTTTTTTAGTGCACGGTTTGATATCATCATCCAGTTTGAGAATCACACGACCAATGATTTTAACAAGTATATGCCTTTCTTGTTCTTCAAGAGTCTTTTCAGCCATGAGAGGTAAAATAATATTGAATATAGTCTCTGCACCAAACTCCTTTGCATGATCCGTCAAGTTTCTCATTGCCAACTTTCTTGTTAGCTGACCAGTGTTCTTGATTTTCAAAACTAACTTCATACACCTAATTTCATATTGTTCTTTAACTGGCAATGAGGCAAGCGCTACATCTTTAGTTACAATTAGCTTGTTAAAAATTTTGAAATCATGGTTTTTAAAATGGTCCACATCCTTAAGATCGGGTATTTCAGTGATTAGCTGTGGATCAAACTTGTTAGTTTCTGTTAATGCGTTATCCGCTGAAGGGATAACGTAGTTCTCGGTTTGGGTCAAAGTGGTTAGTTTTGAAATATCAGGAGGTAAGCCATCGTTCAACTGTTGGAAATTATCAGGAAATGGTATTATTTTAAATCCTTTTGGTAGTAACTCATTCAAATTATCCGTATTAAGCTCAATTCCATTTATTATTGGAAGCTTTATTTCAAAAATAGCCTTTTTAGTTATTGGTAGAACTTCTATATTTTCAATTTCATCACGTTTCTTTGTACTCTGTTCAGTTATTCTTCTTTTACGCCCTCTCTGACTTCTAGTTGGGGTTCTGTCTCTTTTTCTCTCAGGTGTAGTGTCGTTTCTATCTGGAGGTGAATCTTTTTCAAGAAGAAGTTTTCTACCTCTTTGAGCTTCATCTGATAAATTTTTGTCACCAACCCTACCCTTTGTCTCTCTTTGTTCCCCATCAGATTCTTCTTGAAGCATTTTACTCATTACATCATGCTTTTTAGACATAAATTTAGAAGTTGAATCTAAAACTCTTTTCTCCTCTATTTTTCTTTGCAATGGGTCCTTGTAATCTTCATTATCACTTTCTGGCGACACAAATCCGTTTTGTAACGAATAACTTGCCGTTAGTCTCTGCTTCTCACTCATTTGAGAACACTATTCACCTTTATTTTTTGCTTTTCTTGAATTACAACAATAGGTGTAAAGAAAAAAGGCGTTATGCCAAATTTAGAGAAAAACTTCACACCTATCTTCTTCATCTGTAAAATATTCATTCTTCTTTATATCAATCCACAAGAAAATGAAGCTGAACGTGTCGTCATTTTTCTCATTGTTTACGATAGGACTTTCTGTTGTGGCAGCAGATGATTCCGATGAAAATGCGGCTGCTTCACTAGTAGGAACATGGTCTTCGAAAGCAAATACTGTTTTTACAGGACCAGGCTTTTACGATCCGGTCGACGAACTTCTTATTGAACCAGCACTTCCTGGTATTTCATACTCATTCACAGAAGATGGATACTGGGAAGAGGCTATTTATCAAATTACGTCAAACCCAAAGAATCACTCATGTGCAGCAGCAGTCTTGATTTACCAGCACGGAACTTACGAACAATCATCCAATGGTACCTTGACACTAACTCCATTCGAGGTCGATGGTAGACAACTTTTATCAGAGCCTTGCAGTGATGGTGGAGTTTCTTCTTATACAAGATATAACCAATCTGAGGTGTTTTCAGGTTACGCCGTTTATACTGATCCTTATCATGGTAGATGGAGAATTGATCTAGTGAAGGCTGACGGATCATATATGCAACCATTATACTTGGCATACAGGCCACCTCAGATGCTTCCAACTCAAACTATGAATCCAACAGCAGAGGCAGCTCAGGCTACCGCAAAGGTTAAAAGAGACGAAAGCTTGGATCTAAATTTAGGACAGAAAGTCAGGAGAAGTTTAGAAAATAGGTCTAAAACCAATGCGGTGAAGAAAGATGCTTTTAACTACAATTTTTGGTGGTATTCCTCTGTTGGTATGATAGTTTTGGGTGGTGTTATGTTCTTTTCCTCTGTTTGATTGGAGAAGAGCTGTATAAATATTCCCTTTATAATTGGATAAGAAAAAATAAATATGCTGTTCTTTATTTTGAAGTAGTTAATGATAACAAGGTGTAAATGGTTATAGATTGTGAAGATTGACATGATAAGATTTATTAACTGAAACTAACCAACAAAAAAAGGAATAAAGAGAAAGACAAAACTAAAAAAATTAAACAAAAAAGTGGAACATTGTGTATTGTTTAGCAATGATGCAGATATCATTCTTCTAATTGAAACTCTTAGTTCTTAACTTCGTAGAATCTTCTATATTTATCATCGATATTGACTAAGTAGAAAGAGCCCTTTGGAAGATATTCAATGTCACCTTCAGGCTTGAAATCCTTTTGCAAGTGTGCCTTTTCTCTGAGAGCAATAGCTTTCTCGTATTCTTCAGGTGATTTGAGTTCCCTGGAAGCCAATCTTTCCTTGACGTTCAATTTAGAGGTGATGGCAGAAATGTCACCAACAACTTTTGCGGAGAGCAAAGTTGCAGCCAAACCAGAACCGTAAGAGAATAAACCAATTCTCTTATCTTGTAAGGATTCGGCACCAACAACTGACAAAAGGGAGCATAAGGAACCCCAAACAGAACCGGTGTACATGTTACCAACATTAGTTGGAAGTTCCAATGATGGTTGAACGGCTTGGCTCATTCTTTGTTTGGCAAGAGGCATGAAGGTCTTTTCAACGGCCTTGTCAACAAGAGTTTGTTCGTAATCCATTTCAAGGAGGCTGGTGTCAACATCTGGGAACAATGATGGGTTTGCTTTCCAATCGTTGTAGAGTAATCTTGCGTAGGACTTGACAACAAGCTTACAAGTTGGAACGTGGAAGGCATTGTAGTCGAAGTAGTCGATACCAACGGTTTCAGACTTGGAATCGCTTAAGCCCTTGGCAATAGCCTTCTTGGAATAGGCCTTGTAACAGCTGTCTACGGCCTTGACGTAACAGGAAAGAGAGAAATGACCATCGACAACAGGGTATTCTGAAGTGAAATTTGGCTTGTAGAAGTCGTAAGCATGCTCCATGAAAGAACCTCTGACAGGATCAAAGACGATTGGTGCGTCTTCACCAATCAACAATGCAACGGTACCGGCACCACCAGTTGGTCTAGCGGCACCCTTTTCGTAAATGGCAATGTCACCACAAACGACAATAGCGTCACGACCATCCCAAGCATCAGATTGCACCCAGTCGATACAGTTAATGACAGCAGAGGTACCACCGTAACATGCGTTGACGTTGTCAACACCTTCGACGTCGGTGTTGTTGCCAAACAATTGCATGAGGACTGATTTAACAGATTTGGACTTGTCCAAAAGAGTTTCAGTACCAACTTCTAATCTTCCAACGTTGTTGACATCGATGCCGTAGTTGTCAATCAAGTTCTTGAGCACTGTGAGAGACATTGAGTAGATGTCCTCTCTGTCGTTAACAAACGCCATGTTTGTTTGTCCAAGACCAATGGTGTATTTACCAGCAGAGACACCGTCAAACTTCTCGAGTTCGCCCTGATTAACAAATTGACCTGGAATGTAATATTGAATGGCTTTGATACCAACGTTCTTTGGAGACATGTTGTTTACGATGTTATGTACTATGCTTTACAAAGAGAACAGAGTGGAGATCAGACACTAAGATTTAACTTTTTTCACCTGTCTCTGGGAGCTCAGCGAATGGCGCGTTTTTATCTTAGGATAAACGAGCGATACGAGATTTGTTGGAACCAGAGGTACTTTGGTCCAAGTGGCGTCTCAATACCGCAAAGCTACATTTGGTTGATGTAGTTGGTGTCTTTCATGGTATTGTCATCTTTACTGATGAAAATCCGGCTTTCAAGCAGTTCTTCCAACTAAAATCCAAGCATACAACTTTTTTACATAAAAGAAACCTTAAAAGAGTCTTAGAATGTTACCCAAAGTAACCGCAATCATTATATGGATGCAAAAACACATTAGAGATTAATTTAGATGCAAATTCTGACGAGTTAGTACTCACATCACTGAGCACATATGTGCTGCTGAGCATTTCCTAATTTGGCCAAACCACTGGGCAAAAACTCAAGCTTCAAATTGATCATTCATATGTTATAGTGGTCTTCATCACACGACATAGCTGCTGTTCAATTGAGCACTAAAGCAAAAGATGGCCGACTTTCAGATTGCCAGGAACATAGGGTCCATTTTTGAAAGCGCTACTCGGACAATCAACAAGAATCTTGACACATCCAATGTTGTGTTACCGCCTTCAGTGACATCGTTCATAAATACAAACTACTACAAGGTTGACACAAACTTCACAACAGAAGAGATAACAAAGGCATTGAACTCGACCAATGAGACCGAGATTTACGCGGTTTTGAAATACCTAATCAACCAATTAACAACAAAAGTGATGAACCAGTCACACGAAAACGAGCTGCTTCAGCTGTTCCCTTTTGTGGTGAAGAATGTGAATTCCAGTAACTATAAGATTAAGAGATTGGTCTACATACTCTTGCTCAAATACAACTATTTGAAACAGGATATTTCACTATTGAGTATCAATGCTATTCAGAGATCACTGATGGACAAAGACTGCGTCAACAGATCATTGGCCATCAGGTGTCTGAGTGGGATCAAAATCCCTGCAATACTACCTATCTTGCTGTTGTCTCTGGAGAAGTCCATCAAAGATTCGTCGCCTTTGGTAAGATCGGCGTCAGCAATTGCAATTCACAAGTGCATCAATTTGGAGTGCGAGTATAGTAACGAATCGAATAAAAGGGAGTTTATCCACACCTCTTTGAAAGATGAGTCTTCAACAATCTCTCAATTAGTTTCATACTTAGACATCTTACTCAGTGATAACGACTCAAAAGTCCTAAGTATTGCCCTATTTGTTTATAGCACTGATTTGAATGGCTTCTTTGATGTTTTCCACAATAAAATAAAGAACTTAGCTAATCATTTAGAAACGCTTGATTCCTTTGCAATAAACGTTTTCTTGGATATAATGACAGACTATTCAAAGTGCTTTTTCCCAGGCTTCGATAATATAGCAGATGCACCAGCTGAAATTGCTCTAATCAATGAAAAGCTAAAACTTTTGAAGTATTCACCAGACGGCAATGTTATCTTGAGTCTGATAAGATTTTTGGTCAATATTTTACCATTTGAAACTGTTAATTTCAATTTGGAAAGACTCATGTTGAAATTTATCAACAAACAAGACAACGAAGAAATGCAATACTTATTTTTGAATCAATTTGAGTTCTTGTTAACAAACAAGAGGGAAATCAAAATTGAAATTGAAGATTATCAACTGAATAACTTTTACATTCTAAAGAAAGATAATGTCAACAATTTCAATTCAAAGGTCAACATATTATTCAAATTAATCAACAACGATAATTTTACTTTAATTTTCAACGAATTGAAACAGAATTTAGACTATTTATCTTTTGATTACCAATTGATTATACTAAAAAAATTAAATATGTTGATATTGAATTACGAACTTGAAACTGAATTGTTGAACTTACTAATTAAGTTTTTCATGACTAAATTAGAAAGCAACGAAGAGTACAAAAATGATGAGTTGATCAGTGAATACATAACAGGCTTGAGACAGTTAATTCAGACAAATTTAGTTGAATATATTGATATTTTAATCAAATTGATCGGTAGGTTATTTCTCAATAACCTTCTGTCAAACGCCAAATCGTCTATCATTTGGTTAATTGGTGAATTAGTCATTAACAACAAGGAGGAAAATAATGAAAAAATCAACTCAGTGCTTAAATTTATACCAAATATCTGTGAACTGTTAACAAAAAATTTCAAGGGTGAAGTTTTTGAAGTTAAGATTCAAATTTTAACTTTTATTGGCAAGGTCGTCATAAAGGATATATATACCAAAAGAGAAGAAAAATATCTCGAGGGTATCAAGGAAAACAAGCTATTTAAAATTTGGAACTATGTCCTAGAATTGAGCAGATTGGATTTGAATTTGGAGTTGAGGGACCAATCAAGATTCTTAGGTTCATTGATACCAAATGTTATTTATAATGAGAGAGAATATAACTCAAAGGATTGGGAGATTAGTGAATTAATTGATTTGAATCACGATGAAATACTATCAAAATGTAAAGGTATTGATATTGGTATTCTAATGTACCAAATTGATGAAAAAATTAAAATAAGTGGTGACAAAACTAATAATAGAATTTATTTCGATAAAAACGAAATTGATAAGAACATTTTAAGCTTTAACAATGTGGCATCAAGTTCATTCAATGATGAGTATCTAAACTACTATAATGAACTAAGATCATTAGATTTTGAGTTGAAAGATTACAATAAATATGCAAGCGGTATTTCTAACTCCACATTCAATTTCAGTTCTGAAATCAGCAGAGACAGAAAACCAAAAAAAAGATATGAAAATACAGTTGATTTCAATGAGTCTGATGAAGAAAAGTTCAGGCAGAATACCTTCAAATCCAAAAAGAACAGTAATAACTATAAATTACAAACATTGGATGATTTTTTGAATAGTTAAATTTTGTTTTATAGAAATAATTTTGTTGAATTGCTGTATGTTGGTATAAGGCCACTTTAGCTGTAGAAAAATTGGCTCATGGAATTTACGTACTTGCATGAGGCAATTAAGTTTTTTTTTCAGATTTGAAACAAGATGACAATTGTCACTCTGTCTATCTGGCTAATTGAACTTCTATTTAAAAATATAGTCTACCTATAAAAGGTTATTGGTAGATAAATCTATAAAAAGACATTGATCATTTGATTAGATAACGTGAAAGCAACTTAGATTATCATGAGTACGATAATCACAAAAAATTTAAACAAGCGAACAATTTTAGCTTATCAATTACTCGATAGTACTCCCAAATCTTTAGTAGATAATCGATTAGATTGTCGATAAAATGGTTGATAAGATAAGTGTGAGGAGCTTCAATTTTGATACCAATAGTATTGATTGTTTGATAATCCACAATCTGCTATCAATGTCAGACGAAACGATACCACATTAGCAATCAGCAAATGTAAACATTAAAGCCACACTTTTGACTCCATGCAATCTTATCAACATGGCTATTAAAGTAAACAATAACTGTGTCTTCTTATTGTTTGTTTGTGTAAATCCCAGTAACTGATATTGTTTATCTGTTTCGGAGTTTGTTGTGGTTGGTCATAGTAAACTAAATTCCGTTAATTGTTTTGAAAAGGTCAGATGATTGGGAACGCAATCTTCAAAAGATCGCCAATTCCCTGAGGCCTTTGTTAACAGTTATACAATACTGCTTCTGTTCAATGTAAGCTGATTCAAAATAATTATAATTTCATCTTTTTTAGTCGATAAATAATTACATCAATATATGATTTTGATTACTAAGATTGTGCATTACAATCAATAGTCCTAATCTTTTT
Source organism: Saturnispora gosingensis (assembly GCA_030570395.1). Taxonomy (NCBI): domain Eukaryota; kingdom Fungi; phylum Ascomycota; class Pichiomycetes; order Pichiales; family Pichiaceae; genus Saturnispora; species Saturnispora gosingensis. The sequence continues at coordinate 668,053 of JAJLVU010000004.1, forward strand.
CAGTTAACTTCAACTTGCTATAAATGCTGGAAACATTCTTTTAGAGCCTTCACTAACTTGAAGCCAAATGAATAGTGCACATATTTGTTGACGTAAATGTAATACCGAAAGCATTTGAAACGTGAATACTCATTTGGAGACTGTAGACGTGAATCTTTGTACTCTAGAGCACATAACAAAAGTTACTTTTACGTGATTGAAGGAAATCATTACTGTGAAAACTACTGTATTTGTTTAAACCGTTTACAAAAGTATCAATGGGTCAATGAGTATTACTTTAAAAGGTTTTGTTGAGATAACAAGAAAAGACCCTGAGCATATTTACTATGCCATTCTGAGAAAGAAATGTTCAAAACAATGAAGCTTCCAGTTATCTATTAGATGACCTAGACTCTAATATAATTTCTAATATAGGGGGCATTTCCTACATTATAATTTATACTAATAATATACACCTTTTCAATTAAGCAAACTAAATCGTTGTTACTGCTATACGAAAATTGAAACAGGTATTACCTAATCAGCATAAGGTAAGTTTACTTTTCAAAAATAATGTGTTGAATTTAATCAGTTGTCCCAAGGACTGAAAAGCCAAAATATTATAGTCTTTTGCTTTAAATTTACAAAAAGTACACCGAAACACCAAGTAATAACAATTCTAGCTATTGTAGGTTGTTGTTTAAATTCCCTACCCATTCTCAGTGCTAAAAATCCAATTAACATTTTACAACAACAAGGCTTTTGTTGCAGAAAATTAATTTTTTTTAAGAGGATGGGTCTTTTTCAAACCTTTAAATGCACAATATTTCTTCATCGTTGGTTGCTAATTACAGTGAAAAATTGAGAAAGAAAGGAAGATATGTCATCATTCTTAGGATTTGGAAGTAACAAAACAGAAGCACAGAGCGAGAGTACCAATAATGCCGCTGTTGAACATATAAAACAGTCGATTGCAAGCGAATTAAGCACAGCTTATGCACAGGCTTTAGTCAATGGATTGACTGAAAACTGCTTTGAAAAATGTATTATTGTTCCTAGTAATACAATGACCAGCGTCGAAGAACAATGTATTAAGGATTGTGCCAGCAAGTTCATGAAGTCATGGAATCTAATTTCAAAAAGTTACATCAGCAGAATAAATAATCAATAGATCTATCACGTAGGTAGGTAAGAGTGAAAAAAAATTTCACAAACCATTAAACTATTGATTTTCTTTGCACATATAAAATAGCAATACAGTATTCAATCGAGTGTAGAATATACATTTGACTATACGTTTGTATATTTCTAAACCAGATATTAAGAAGGAAAAATGAAGTTATTATTAAGTAGGGGCTTCAATCGATTTTTAAGTAATAATGTCAAACGTAGCCACAAGAGGACCATGGTGAAGAAGCCAACTTACCCCAAGGTACTAGCAAAGAGTCCTACAGCTGCCACCACCACTATTACTAGTAATACTGGCAGAGGCAGCAACGCTGACACTAGCGGTGGTAGTAAATATAGTAATACTAGCAATAGCATCAAAACTTTTGACTGGTTCAAAAAGATCAACGAAGTGAACGCAGCAGATGACGAGAAGAGATTTGAGGCCATACTCAAACAGCTATTGAACTTTACAAGCATCGATAAGATCGAAGAGCTGAAACCGAGTTTTGAGCTTTATTTCAAGCAGAGACTGCTAACGTTCGGAGATTTGAATATTCCGCTAGAAAAGGGAGAAGATGAAGAGAGGCGAGTTGCAGCGTACAAGGAAGTGATATCGAAGCTGATCGACAGAGACGTGGACAGGAGGGAGCACAGAGGGAGAGAAGAGAGGCCCAGTCTTGGGGTGGTTTTAGGTAAACTGGGTAGAGGGGAAGAAGGTGAAGCCAAACTCGGGCTGATGGCAGAGTTTGAAAGAGAGTGGAATTTGCTTAGCAAGCCGAAATTGGCGAATGTGTCAAAGAGGAGCTTTGGGTTGCTAGAGAAGGTGGTTGTGGAAAGCAGGATGAGCGCATCCACGCTCCAAGAGTACATTGCGGAACTGAGAGCATGCCAGCACGAGGTGAGCGTGCGGGAGGTGAACAAGTACCTCCGGACGGAGTGTGCGGAAGGGTTGAACAAAAGCAAGTTCAAGGAGGTGACGGACTTTGTGAACGTGCACAGGCTTCCGTTGAACGACGAGAGCTACGTGATTCTGATGAACGGCTTGCTCAAGTACGATGAGTACCCGCTGTACTTAGAGCTTGTGGAGAACTTCAACGCCCAGGGGCTGACACCGAACAGGCACCACCTGCGCTCTTTGCAGGACTACTTCGCATTGGTTGGAGATTTCGGGAAGTTTGTGAATGTGCTCGAGCTCCAGATCAACGACTACGGGATGAATCTAAACGAGCCGGACCTTGAGAACATCATCAAAGGCCTCAACGTGATGGGCCGCCGGAGCCTGAGCATGGACGTCCTCAACATCGTGCTAAGCATCCGGCAGCGCTTCGAGCTGGTCCACCACAGCGTGCTCAGCACCACCCCGACGCGTCGCACCGCAGACGAGGAGCACAGCTATGAGCGCGCTTACGTAATCGTCGATGCGGTGCAGCAGCAGCAGCAGCAGCTCGTCGAGTACGTGCCCGTGCTTACGGGGCGGATGTTCAAGTGGCCGCTGCTCACCAGCGGCGCGTTTGACGACGTGCTGGAGCTGCTGGGAGACGTGAGGGACTTTGGCGTGCCGCTCGAGCTCGACACCCTCAAGGCAGTGCTGGTGACGCTCAAGCTGTTCCAGAGGGAGGCCTATTTTCTGCAGCTGCTCCGCGACGGGGAGCACTCTGGTCTGCTCGCAGTGCTGGCACGGGGCCTGGCGCAGGACAGAGAGTGCGTGGAGCTCGTGCTGGACGTGCTCCAGCGCACCGCGCGGAAGGACGCCGACGCTGTTGTGCAGGCGTTGCAGCAGGGTGAAGTTGAGCGCAGCGTAGCACTGCTCAAATTACTAATACAACAATAGTCCAAGATGCCTGTAGCTAGCGTGACTTATAGCTTTTAGCGATTAGCAAATTTTACTGGCCTGGCCTCTCCGCCCTCAGTGCCCCCCGTAGCTGTAGCACCGTACTGTGGTGGTTGTGCGTTGGTTGTCGCACAAGTGTGCAGCACCTATGTTACACCCTGCTATTTTTGTGGCGTATCCGAGTCCTCCACAACATCAACAAACACGGATCTCGGAATGCACCACTTTTGTTTCACCTTGGAGGTGGTGACTCACGAAAATTTTTTTCCACCACTGTGTAGGTTAGTTGGGATGCGCCTGTTACGTAATCTGCGCAGCCAAAAAAAAGTGTGGTACCCGCACGGTGGCAGCTTTAGCGGCCATTTCGGAGTCATAGGCAAGTATTAGTAACATGTGTGTATGACACGTCTTTTTTTTTTTTTTGAGGGGCTTTAGTATAAAATAAGAACCATCCCCCTACATTCTGCATAGTCGAAGAGAAAAGTTTGGAGTATCACACTACAAACAAGGAGTAGAACACAGTCTATCCCAGCTTGACCCACAGCAACCAAGAAAGCACCACACAATGTCATACACATACGAAGAAGACCTCTTTGAGCTAGAACTCGATACATCAAGCCTACCTCAGCTCGTGCCGGATCTTATAGACCATGAGACCAGCGACCACCTGGTGTACGACGCCCCTTCACCGCAGCTCAGCGCCCACGCGCTGTCGGCCCCAATAACGAGGATCGCGTTGTCGGACCCAAAGGACACTTCTAAGGACAACTACAAGCTCTGGCTCTCAACGCTCTAGCTGAGCACACTATATTTGGAAACCTAAAAAAAGCACACGAAAAAAACGTAAGGTTATCGTTCTGAGCCTACATATACACTATCGACCGCTGTTGCACGGCGCCTGTTGAGTCCTCGCATCCTTTTCATCGACTATCATGAAAACATAATCACAAAAAGAGCAAAAAACAAAAAAAAAGAAGAAGATTTAACAAAACTGCTTTTCTGAAATTCATTTTTTTCTTTCTCTTCCTTTCATTACCCCTATCTATACATATATACACATATATCTATTTATTAACTATATACCCCATTTAACATAAATATCAAAGCTACTGACTAGTAACCCCACATTTTTCCATCGGTCTTAGGTGTTTGTATCGGACTTGCTGCGACAAAGCGCGCTGCGTGGGTTGCCGCATTGGGAGAAAGCAACCACCAACGTACAAGACGCCAAGTCACGTGCGGGAGCGGCCACAATTACGCAACACAGCGCGTGGGATTACGCACTGTGTTGCGTAATGGTGGGCGGAGTTACAGCGCAGTGGTTTCACGTCTGGCGAAATGTGCGTGTGTGTGGTTAGCGCCGCCTCCGGCGTTTCATAATTGGACAAAAATGCGCCAAAACCGGACACGCCATAGCAGCACTTGGTAAAGCGCTCCCAAACTTCTGGAAAGTTCTCTCAAACGTGTACCCGCCTGCTGAGATAAGAAGGTTTTTCAAAAATATAGTACGAGTTTCAAGTCGGCCACTGGGGGAGCAAATTGACCCGGGTTGCTCGAAACACTCGCAGATCCTGGTGCTGGCCGGTCCAGCGCCCGTGGGCGTGCACTACCCCTCGCACGTGAGCGTTCATGAGCAGCGGCCAACTTGCTGATCTGCAAGCTCGGTTTATTGCTGATTACGTAATCGGCGTGAAGCTGCAACGGCTATACACCATTGCTCAATGTTACATGCTGTGCCAAGCACTGGCTGGAGAGCGCAGCGCCGCCTTGGCGAGGGGTTTGGCACACTGGAACTGCAGGGGGTAGCCCAGGGGATGCGTGCCAGTGCCAGCATGTAGTTTCATGCTCCCGGTGGCCTGATAGCAGTGCTTGCTACTCCGTGTGCGCTCTACCATCTTGAGCGAACACTGTTTTTCGAGATCGTTTTGTAGGTACCCTTAAGTTTGCGGGACGTTGGCTGTAGCAGTATTTCCCTTACTCTTTATCAGGAGAAAACAATGCTATGCAGAGACTAGTCCACACATGTTTTAGTGAGCCGCTGAAATTGTAACTATAGGTTAAGTTTTGACTTTCTACCTGTTGGCTCTTGCAAACGTTGACCAAGGTCCGCTAGCAACGCGTGTGGCACCCTGTGCAGACCTCTTCTGTGATAAGCTAGAACTCCACCAAAGAACCCGATAGCGTTTCGAGTGACCCATCTTTTCTACTGCTCTTCCTAAAATAGAGGACGAAGCAATCTACTACTACCATAGTACCGATACACGACTGAACACATGTATCCGACATCCGACATCCGACACCGACACCGATATTTGTCACGTTATCATTTTCACATGCTTTCTTGTCGCGCAAAAAAATTTTTTTGAAAAAAATGCTGCCATTATTTTTCACGGGCCTCAGAGGGCGCGTCTGGCAAAAAAAGCAGTGGGAAGTAGCGAAGAATATAGATAATAGTAGAGGCATTATAGGGAATATATAGCTCTTGTTTGAATAGACGTAGTCAACGGGTTTATATACAAAGGTGGTGCACGTTTTGAAGTATATAGGTACAATTGTATACATATAGGTGATCAAACAAAATTAAGTAAGAGGAAAGGAGGAAGAACAAAATGTCGAGTGACGAACGGATCTCACTGACCAGATCCATCTCAGAAACACTGTTTGGAGGATCAAAGAAGAGGAAGATAAATGAAGCAAACAACCAGCAGAAACAAAAAAAGGTGAAAGTGGATAACAAGAAAAAACAGGAGGAGTTCAACAAGAGAGAAGAGGAGCTCGATAAACTCTTGAAGCCAGAGGATCGTAAATGGAGACCACGGGGATACAAACTCAACCCACCACCTTCAAATAGGCCAATTCGTATCTACGCAGACGGTGTGTTTGACCTGTTCCATTTGGGACACATGAAGCAGCTTGAACAGTGCAAAAAAACGTTTAAAAACGTGGAGTTGATAATAGGTGTGCCCAACGACCACGAAACCCACAAGAGAAAGGGGTTGACAGTGCTCACAGACAAGCAGCGTTATGAAACAGTGAGACACTGCAAGTGGGTCGACGAAGTCATAGAGGATGCTCCATGGATCCTATCGATGGATTTTCTCAAAAAGCACAAGATCGACTACTGTGCTCATGACGACCTTCCTTACGTTGCTGACGGTATCGACGACATTTACAAGCCGATGAAGGAGGCCGGTATGTTTATTGCCACTCAGAGAACCGATGGTATATCGACGTCTGACTTGATCACTAAGATCATCAAAGACTATGACAAGTACCTCATGAGAAACTTTGACAGGGGAGCCACCAGACAGGAATTGAACGTCTCATGGTTGAAAAAGAACGAGTTGGATGTTAAGAGGCATTTGAGTGATTTCAGAGAAACTTTAAAGCAAACCAATGACAAGTACACACATTTTTCAAAGGATCTCTACACGATAGTTAGAGAATCCCTTATCAAAAGTAACACTTTGCCTTTGAGACCTTCTCCACTTGAGAAGTTTGCTAGGAAGTTTAATGCCAACGGGCTTCAAAGAAACAACAGCTCAAACAAATCAATAATCAATACTGTCATGGACTGGGTGGGCTTTCAATCAGAGCCAAATTCTGAAATTGATGACGATGTTATCTCAAGTGATAACGAAAAAGTTGTCAACAATAGAGTCAGTCTCAAATCGAAACAAAAGAAATACCAACAACAACAGCCCCAAAGGAAAATAATAGTTCCTAAAAAGGTTAAAAGAATTTAGTTTGACTCCATGTTTTTACTTCATTTATAACTATTTAAAATTAAAATCCTAACGAAAACAGCAAAAATTATCTTTTCATATTTTTTTTCAACACTCTTCTTCATAAACCCACATTTTTCTTTATCTTGACATTAACGAACTGTTTTCTACTAATGTCTTTCACGATAAACTCAGTCAAACATTTAAGTCCATATACTCTAAAAAGTTGGATCTTAGAATCTCACACTGGTCTAGGTGAAAAATTTCTAGTTATTGATGTTCGTGATTCAGACTTTATTGGCGGTCACATCAAAAATGCCTATCATTTACCACTGAGTGTGTTACAAAAGGAACTAAACAATTTATATAACAAGCTTGTTGATTCCAATATCAATAATGTAGTTTTTCATTGTATGCTTTCTCAGCAAAGGGGTCCAAGAGCTGCACTTTTATTTGGCAGATACCTTCAATCTTCAGATATCACAAATATTAATATTTATGTTCTAGAGGGTGGCTTCAACAATTGGCAGAAACTGTTTAAAAATGAGCCAGAGTTATTAGAAAACTATCAGCCAGATCTGTGGTAAACTTATTTCCCGTTTATTTTCTTAAGTTTATCAATTGCAGTTTTCAATCTTTTGCTAATACTTATCTTTGTACCCATTTCTATATTCAAATAGTCATCAATTGATCTTTGGTTTGGCTTATTCATGTTTTCTATAACTGGTTTTATAATACTAAGAGTATGCTCTTCCTCCCAATTCAAACTTTCCTTTAAAAATTTCACCATTAACTCTTCGTTAATCTGCCCCCATTGAAATTCTTCTTTACTCTTATCAACGTTGGGGTTTAAATACGCATTAACTATTCCACTTGGCGGAAAATCTTCCTGATTGTTTATATAAAATTCCTTTTTCAATTTGTTCCTTATCTTTTTTCTTATTGAATTATCCTCTGCGATTATACCGTTTTGGTAATTTGTCCACCACTCGCTAAACTTTTTTAACGACCCGAATTCTCCTAATATTTCCATGGCCATAACCTTACCGATTCCTTTAACACCTAATGTATAGTCACTACCCAATAAAATGGCCAAATCGATCATTCTATCTCTATTGATTCCAACCATTCTATCTATTTCCCTACTAAAATAAACTTCCGTAAACTGTTTATTCATGAACATATTTTTATAAATTACTTTACCTCCAAACAAAAAGCAGTCTGAATCGTCGGTGATGATTCCATCACACAAATTGAGCAGTTCTAGTTCTGCACATTGTGCTTCTGCTTCCTCTGGTGAGGTTAAGTATGGAATACCCATTATCTTCAATAAATTGAAAATGTCATTGAGCATCTCTTGTGTTATGTCATCAGATGAAAAATTGTTATTGATTGCTTTTTCTTGTATTTCAGGGAATTCAATGTCTGCATTGATGAAGTACGATTCATTATACTCATTATCATCACTGAATGAATCATCATCATCATCATCATCTTTTTCAATTTTCTTATCTCTCCTGTAGTTAGCTTTAGTTATACTACCATTTAACTTTTTTGAATCTTCTATAAATGTTTCTGAATTTTGTTCTGGTTCATCTTGCAGTTCGACTATTTCGATTGGTTCTTTTTCTACTTCAATAATCTCTATTGGTTCTTCATTCTGCTCACCGTCCTCAACTGACCAGTTTGGCAAGTTATTTACTCCTGCCAATCCATCATCTATGTTATTAACCTGTTCTTCATTACCAAAGTCCTCTATCGCATTCAATGTACGCTCAGACCCAAGTTCTTCTTTTGACAAACCTTTCCAATTATCGACACCACGAATGGTATTTTTGACTTCATTCAAGTTATCACTGATTTTATCAAAAGTCTGGTCGACTTCACTTGGTTCTTTTGGTTCTTTTGGTTCTTTTGGTTCTTTTGGTTCTTCTGATTCCCCTTTCAATTCGAGCTTGGAAGTAATGCTTAATTGTGGCTCAAAGTCATCTATTTTAACTTCTGCTGCTGGCTGGTTCTCAACTTTATTAGGTGTGTCCAACTTCTGTTCAGCTACATCACCTTTAAAATTGTTGTTAAACTCAAGTGTGATTAGATTCTTTTTACGTGTTTTGTCGTTTTCTTCTTCGTCATAATAACCATCATTATCATCATCATCACTATCAAGCTTTTTATCAACAACTTTCCATCCATCTAGAGATGAAGTTTGAAACCAGTCTGGTAAAGGTTTTGGTTTCGGCTTTTCTTCTTCTTTTTCTTTTTCTTGAGAAACAACTTCCTTTTGCATTTTTGTATCAACATCATCAAATTTGTCCTCTAGCTCTATTATCTTGCTTTGCACATCGTTTTTACCCACTTCATTGTGATGGTCCTTTTTAAATAAAGTATTTTTTGAAAAGTCAAAATTTTTAAACAATGTTTTTGAAAGTGTACTCTTTGATAAAATGATTGGAGGTTCTTTAACATCACCATTACTTTCATTCACATCGACTTTATTTTCCTTATTCAACATATTCATTAAGTCTATTTTAGACTCTTCAATTGCTTTTTGTAATTCAATTTGTTGTAACCATTCTATTTGCTCTTCTAAATCTTTGTCCATAGCATGTTCTCTATTACTACTAATATGTCTATTGCTACCTTTCGGCTTATTATTCTTCTTTGCATATTCATATATTGACTTGATTTCTTGCAGATTATCTTTGGTATTTTCAACATCTTCAAAGTCGACGTCATCAAACTCATCATCATCATCATCATTGAAACTGGCATTGTGATCATTTGATAAATTCTCCTCTCCGTCACTAACATCCTCTTTAATAAACAAACCATCTTCGTTAAGCTTTTGATCTTTTTGAACTTCAATTGCAGTGTCAATATGTTCATTCCAATCGATATCATCATCGTCTTCATTGGCGTTATCATCGAACTCATTTCTTACTTGTCTTTCTTGATCTGTACCTTTTTCATTCAATGTTAAGGAATAACCATTATCTACTCTTTGCAACTGATATAGTCTATTTTTATCACCGGCCAATCTCTTTGCGCTGATATCATCGTTGTCCATACCCGAAACATTCATTAACTTTTGAGTCAAGTAGTTTCTCTTCTGAACCATGGAAATCTGGAATTTACTGAATTCCATCGGATTTGGAAACAACTCCTCAAGCTGTAGCTTCGTGTATCCCATTCTCAACCTAGATTTCAATCTCAGATGTGATAAAATGATATACTGTGTAGACAATGGTAACTTGGCGAATTGCTTTGATTGAGGATCAATGGTGTCGAGGTCAATATCTTCCAACTCAATTGCCACTTCTTTTGTCAATTTGTCATATTCGTTGTCCATTTGAAATCTCTCATCTTTGGGATTCAGAGAAACTTCAACTTCTGGTAGATCATAATCATCTTGCTTTTTGAAAAGCACGCTTTCATTATTATCTCTTCTTCTTTTCACATTAGTATTGTTCTCATCATCTGTGGCACTTTCGTTGTTGTAGACATCATCATAATAAGTATCAAACATGCCATCAACACCTTGATGCTCTTTTCTTCCAACGTCAAGTTTCCTCTTTTTCTTCTGACCGACGTTATTATTGGTGATGTCTGCATGCTGCTGCAACTTCTTTGCAAGGATTCTCCTTGCAATTGACTTGATATCTTCTTCTTCTCCGTTACTATTTTTACTTCTTAGCTTCCTCTTTTTGATCGTCTCCCTTTTTAGTTCAGGCGCCCTACCATCGAAAACGAATATCGGCCTGATACCAAAATACAATAGCTTACAGATACGCTTGAAAAACCCAACAATATGTGGATTTACTTGCCCCTTTAATGCAATCATGAACTGGTAAATCCAGATGGATGCGTCAATTGCCAATCGCTTGTTTCTCAAAGTCTCAACTTTGATCGGCCTCCCTACTGAGGTAACCAAATCCCAGAAGTTGTGAACACCCATAATGAGTAGTTCTACTGTACAATACTATATTTTATTTATAAGATCAACTTTCATGCAATGGATAAAATTTTTTTCTGTCCCCTCTTCAATCCTCATAGTAATTTTGACGTATTGAGTTAAACGTAAAAGCACATCAGAATACCTGTCTAGGTATTCCACGTAACAAGAGTCGAGCCACTTTTTGACCTATTTTCGACTCCTCTCAGCAAAACATCAACTTCTTGACTTTTTTGAATCTTATTCAATTTTAAACTGTTGTGAATTTCCCTTTTGGGACCAACTCCGAAGATATGCCCTTCAACTCCGAAAATGCCAAACAAGGATAAAAAAGGGACGAAAAGAGGTGAAATTGAGCAGATATATTAGCTCTATCTCATTATAGATACATTAATAGGGTAAATATATTCACGCCAGTATTTTGTTGCCTTTTTCAGCATTTCATAACAGAAGATTTGTAGTCAAATTATTGTAAATGGAGGGGATCTTTGGAGCAAACATCATAAAAACAACAATGTTTGGAGGACGGGCGCCATTGAAACCAGTTAATGCACAACACCGTGAACAAACACTGAAAACACCTACTGGATTTGGGCTTAGAAATAACCCACCTTTGCCAATTAGAGATGGTCATATGTTCCCAATCGGATTCGACCCTCGCCAGGATAATAACATGCATCATCAAGAAAAGGTGGATAAATGGATCCAGCAAGTACCAACGCAACCTTCCGCTGTTATCAAAGACTCATGGGACAACCGATGCTACAAGCCGTTGATATCAATCAGCGACTCCATTTTAAATAACGACAGGCTCGAAGACTTCGATTTTGGTGACTACGGAGACGTTATTGAATTTCAGGCTCGTGCTATCACTTTTCTTGAAAATAAGATGTATTTCAATGATGAGGAGAATATCCGTTCTCCTGATAATTGCTTAGACGATAACTGCGATATACGCACTGGTAGTCACATTTCCAAATGCTTGAAAATAATTTGCCACGACAATGAATGTGTTGACTCTAATGTTAACAACAACCCAAGAAGAGCTGCTCCTGATACACCGCTGGACTTCTACAATGATGTCTCTCATTATGAGCAATTCACAAACTATCGCCTAAAATAGTCAAATACTGGTAAGGATGACACCCTCTTTTTCTTTTCTTCTTGCTAAAAAGCCCACTAATAACTTTGTTTATTCTTTTATTCGTTCATTTATATCAATTTGTATACATAATAAGATAATGAAGAAGTTGTACATAACAATAATCAAGATCTGAAAATTTTTTTACCAGCTCCAACTATAAAGTCTTTTATTCTCACTATACTATTGAGAATAGAACGCATTTTGTGAAGGTTTCGTTCATACCAATAGCATCAAGAGCGAAATAACAAACATTTAGAAATAATAGTACTAATCTCAACTAATGTCCGCTTCTATTGCATCCCCAGATACCCTTTTGAGAAGAATTCTATCGTTGAAAGAAGCAACTCCATTTCTAGTTGCTCTGGATACTGTTAATCAAACGCATCAGCCGTTTACCAACGAATTCATACATCTGCTAAGATCTACGGGTACGACGCTAACAATCACCTTCGTATCATTCGAAACACCAAAAAAGTTCAAGCCAAAGTATTTGACAGATCAGGACGCATTTCTACCATTTTATGCACTTTCAAATTCAGAGAGATCTAAAGAGATTGAGAAGCTATCGCAGACCAATGGAGGTAATTCCAAAAATTTAATAATGATTGATTCTTTCAATTCATTGAAACAAGATCAGTTGATAGTTTTTTTGAAATCATTGATAACTGTTAATAATTTTGTTTATGGTGTCTATCATCTGGATATACCAACTGAATATTCTACTGCTAATTCTAATAAACCAACACCATTGACATATATCAAGTTTTTATCTTCAGTTATTTTCGATATCAAACCGTCACAAAATTTTGATGAACTTGAGTACTACAACCACCTAGATGCTCCTACATTCCCAAAACAGCTTTCATCAAACGCAAAATTTGTACTAGAGCTAATCTATCGTCGAAAATCCGGTAGAGAGCTACAATATCAATTTAATATCAATACATTTAATCATGAATATAAATTAATTACAAGAGAGGTTGAACAAACGGCAGAGGATGAATCTCTACTAAAAGATTTAACAACCTTTAACTTAACCACGAATGATAAACAAAAGAAGCAGAAGGAACAAGTGGACTTACCGTTCATGGAAGCACAAAAGTCATTAGGCTCAGTCGGTACTGCAATTGTTTATACTTTCGAAAAGGATGATGATTATGATGAAGAAGACCCATACGAAGACCCTTTTTAGCCAACACGATTTCTTCATAAGTTGCTCCTCTTCTCTTTTTATGTACTTTCTTCTGTATTAACTCTAGTATTTTTCTTTCTTGGCCAAAGTGATGGCAACTTAATTAATTGAAACCTTGGTTCAATGCATCTATCAATAAACCATTTCCTCAGTACATTTTCAATTAATGATGAAATTCTAGGTATATTTTCCAATTTAGCTTTGGAACCTATCAATGATTTGACATCAAATTCTAATCTGAAGTCCGGTGAAAACGCAAACATCAAACCAATTGAATGTCCCCTTTTTTTCGTTTTCTTTTTGTCTTTGTTGCTTGTATTAGTCGCCTCATTATCAATCCTGGCATTTACCTCGTCATTTGTGTTATCATTTCCCTCATTTCTCTCTTTATCGTCATCATTTTCCTCATTTTCCTCTTTCTCTGTTGTTATCAACGAAACTGTAAGACAGGAAGAAAATCTTACTAGTGATACAGATAATTTTATTGGCAAGCATGCTGACATTAATCTTGGTTGATTTATTAATAAATTTGTTTCAATTCCCAAGGTAAAGGTGTCTGCAACATCGACATCAATTTTTGCTTCAAGTCTTCCTTCATTGTTCTTAACTCTACAATTTGAAAAGATTGGATAATCATTACCAATGTTAACCTCCGTTAATTTTAAACGATCACAGTATTGCAAAATTTGAGGTTGATTCAATGCTTCGTTGATGGAATGGTAGATGTTATCATTAACTAGCGCTTCAAATCTTGCCTGTGATATAATTTGTGCTATTAAAACATTAAACCAATCAAGTGATTCAGCTTGATGTTTATTGACATCATAGTAGGTCTTTTCTAATATCTGTTTAATAACTTCGTCATACTCATTTTCGTTATCTTCTAAACTATTATTGTTATTTTCTATTTCATTATTGTTTATATTATAGGATATGTTGATGTTACTATTACTGTTATTATTGTTTATTAAATTATTATTTGAATCATCTATCTTTTTCTTCATTGACTTAATAACACCATCAATATTTACTTTTGGTGTTGGCGCTTGAATTGGCAATGCTTCAGTAAATACAAAAAATTTGATAAAGGCACAGAGTAGTAATATAACACTAACCTGTCCAATGATCAAACCTTGTGTAAAGACCCACGCTGTTGATGTGCTTGAAGAAATTGCTGATATTGTAACGGTTGGCATTTTTAAATCCATTTTAGTAGATGCCGCAGACATGATCGAATGATTTGAAACCGTGGAATCATTCAAAAGTGTGTTTGTTGGTACTGAGTTTCTTTTGTCCGTATCAGCTGTCGTTGATTGCATTCTGTCAAGAATTAACTTGATTATCTCTCGCTTTTCTCGTTCTTGCTGTTCGTGGTAATCACTCAAATACTGATTGATTAAACCAATCTCATCATCAAATGCTTCTGGAATATCACATATAGCTTCGGAACTACCTGATGACATCGTAGATACATGCACTATTTCTTATACAAATAAGAAAAGATGTTGATCAAATAGCATATCTTTTTTTTTTCTTTCTGCTCTTTCAATGGTCTTTCTTCATAATATACTTAAGTTTTCAAGTTAATTAACAATAAAACTGCATTCATGTAACTAAATAAAAAAGAGAAATGTGGCAAGTAGACGTATAAAACAAAAGTTACATTTATGGATTAAAATTAAGATACAACAAAAGTGAATAAAAAATTAGATACAAAACCTATTGATATAAATTATGGATTTTAATGTAATCAGCAAGTGTCTGAATCGTTCAATAGAGCTTTTTTGAATGAGATTTACAATTATTTCAAATAACGGAAAAAGAAGGAAACAGCAACAGAGACAGCAAGAGCACCACAAATTAATCTTGGACCAATTTGATCATCATAACGAACAGCTCTCTTGTTTCTGATACTGATAACTCTCCAAACGTAAACACCAGCAGAATAAACAATGGTCAAAACAGCAGTAATGTAAAAACAAGTAGCAGTGATGACAGAGACAAGATCACCGTAGTTCAACAAAGTATGAGCGGTTGCACCAAAAATCAAAGACATTGAAAGCCAAGACAAAAAGGTACGCTCAGTTGCGAAATAAACCTTAGGCTCCACACGAACTGGAACAGAAATTTTCTTACCAGGTGGAGCCCTGAATTGAGTTTCAAAGGTAGTTCCTTGAGGAACCTTGTCAAAAGAATGATCTTCCTCAAACATTTCAGTGAAGAATCTGAAAATCGGAGCTAATGCGCCTGTGTACTTAGCTTTTGGATGACTGTTAGCTTCAATGTGGTTATTTGATTCATCAATCTCTACTGAACCATAACCAATTGAACTAGAGTTACCATTGGCTCCTGAATTGCCAATAAGCTCTTCTTCATCTAAGTAGTTACCACCACCCCCTGTAATAGCGCCAGCAGTCTTATGTTTAGAAACAATACCATAGGAAGCATCTTGCTTAGGCTTTCTAATATCAATATCCATTTGCGGAGCCCAGAATGGGATTTGATTAACCATATCAGGTAGGAGTGTTGAACAACCATGAATAAACTTTGAGAATTTAGGAACAGCTTCAACGAGGTGAGAAGAAACCATTTCCCTAACCCATTGAGGAGGTTCTTGGCCCATTTGAGTTTGTAGTTTAACTTCTAAAACTGCGTAAGGAAATCTTTCTACATCTCTTTCTGGCAAATTTGAAAAAGGCCAGTTAACACCAATATCCATTCTTCTCCAGTTACCATTTGTTCTATCAATTCCATCGAAATTATCTTCTCTAACCATTGTTAATTCAGTATCAAGAGAAATTCTAACTCTAGCATCACCAGGTAATTGGAAAGCAGTTCTGTCGTAGAAGGTTCTACAAACAGGTCTCATTTTATCTTTCAAAACTCTATACTGAACTTCTTCAGCTAACCTCTGCAGAGAATCTATTTCCTGGGCTGATTTCTTACCCTCTCTTCTGGCCTTCTCAAACAATTGCTTGGCAGTGTATTTACCTGCAAGGAAATCGTTAATTTTGGATTCCTTTATTGGGAATCTTGCTTTAACGGATTTTTCACCAGTCCAGTCTTCTCTGTGAGTTTTTCTTTCAATAAAACAAGTGTCAGTAGACATTCCACCATACCATCTGATTCTGATGGCCTCAGCACCTTCAGTTTTGAGTAATCTACCATAGTATAAATCCATTTCCTTGTCATCAAAATAGATGGAAGTAATTGCTGAATCTTCTATTTCAAATTCTTTGTTTGGGTTGAAAACCAACACAGGTAGATGCTTCAAAATGATCAACTTCAACTCAGTGATGTTGTCTGGATGAACCCAATACTTTGTCGTTTGTCTAACGAAATTCTGCATCTTACCACCGGCTGAAGAATCACCTTTAACAGGGTTACCTCTTGTTCTGACCAGATCGTAGAGTTTTGATAATTTGACAATCAAGGCGTCCAAGTTGTCTTTGAAAAACGCCTTGGCGTTTAATCTGGCCTGGAAGATTGGC
This sequence comes from Saturnispora gosingensis, assembly GCA_030570395.1. Taxonomy (NCBI): domain Eukaryota; kingdom Fungi; phylum Ascomycota; class Pichiomycetes; order Pichiales; family Pichiaceae; genus Saturnispora; species Saturnispora gosingensis. Next base: position 684,537 of record JAJLVU010000004.1, read on the forward strand.
TTCAAGATGTAGCCAGTCAACTTGTCATGTTTCTTTAAAATCTTTTGGAACCCAATGTAGTTCAATCTAGCGAAAGTGTTCAAGTCGTGCACATCTGCAATAATATCAGAAAGCTCTTCTTCCAAGTCTTGGAAGTCTTGCTCGAAGAATTGAGCTTCCTCTTCATCTGTAGCGTTCTTGGCAGCTTCTACTGTTTTGTTAACAAGAGTTTCAGACTCCTTAACTCTTCTCAAAATCTCTTTGTGCTTCAAACGGAAGAAGTTGTAGATCTTGTCTAGCTCACCTTCTAGCTTACCCACAAACTGCTCTTCCAGCGCATTGGACCACTGGTTGTTTGTTTTGTCCAACCCCTTTTGCAAGTCATACTTCATTTCGTCATAACGAATGTAATAATAAGCATAGTCTCTGATAAGAGACGATTTTAGTGTTTCGCCAAACTTCATTATTGTATTTTCAAACTATTCCAAGTCTATAATGGTTGTATATGTATATATATTCCACTATCTATATTCAATTTTTAGGGAATAACGTACTAAATTGCCCAAAGGAGAATGCAGTTACTTTACTCTAACAATAACCTGCAATAAACTTCAGAAAGTGTTCAGTTAAACCAGTAATCTAGTCTCTCACTTCTTCCTCTACTAGTATTTAAGGAAACAATATCTGTCACAATAATCAAAACCCAAATTATGCCTAGAGTCAATTTAATCCACGTGCCGAAACACTGAACGTGCAGAATTTACAATTATCTCGGATACTCGGGTATCGGATACCTTCCGAGATTTTTTTTTTTTTTTTTCAATATTGTGTGGGATGTTGAACCAAGTGGGATGGCTGTATATATTAGCAAGGCAATACGTTAAGATGTTAACGAATGTAATAGAATAAAAACAAGGTCCAAAAATGTGCACAAGTAAAGGAATGCTGCAATTGAAAATTAAGCTTTGCAAAAAGGTGATTTGTACCTTTTTACAATTTAACAAAGTTGGATAATAGTTGAACCTTTATCTGAAATTCAAGTCCATCGTAAAAGCTAACTAAGCATTTTCAGCAAGTCAAGACTGTAAGGTTGAGAATGAGTTAGCGTAGCGTTTATTTTTTTTCACTTTATACATAACATCTAGTAGCTAGCGATTTCTGACATTGATGGCTTTTAGCCTATAACAGCCTTTCAAATGTTAAATTCAATGTAGCACAATAGACGTTACACACAATAGAAATTATAATAGTGTCAGGAGTGTATTCAACTTTTGTAAAGTTGTTCCTGACATTACAAACGTAGCACATATTTAATTTTCGTGTAGATGACCTCACTTGTGGATAGCGCAATGTGCCGAAGTTTACACTGCAGCATTATTCTCTAAAAAGTGTTTTCGATTATATTGTTTGTCTGCGTTCCAAATTTACGCTTACTATATTTCAAGCTCAGAACTCCTGTTACTACATGTGATTTCACCACACATTACTACTAAAGGTTCTAAAGCTTCAGCAACAAGAGCGGTTTTTGTATTGGTTTGACCTAATCCATAAGTAATGGCATACTTCATATGGCATGAGTGAAAAAAATTGCTAGCAGCAAAATAGTAACTATAAGGTTTGAAAAGAAAGAAGCCAAAATAATAGTGTTCATACTTGTTTTCACTAATTGCAATGACAACCAACTTACGCCTTCTCCTCGCACAGTTTTAAACACCGCTTGTCTCTAGGTTTCGCCTCCTTTATATGTAGAAAAAGGATTCTGTTGTCATTTTCTATTGCAATATTATATTCGCTTTAAAGCAATTGTCAACCAATATCAGGATCTATTACAAGCACAAACATAGCATTAAGGGTTTCCGTGCTACAACCAACGTTGTACAGTTTACAATAGTAGGCGCCGCCTTTTAAATTTTTGTGAATCTTTTTCGATACAGAAAAAAAAGCTGGAAAAGCTAATGTTCCATGGCTATATATAACTGTACATAATAGTATATATATATGTACATATATATATAAAGTTAGGGCACTGAGTGGGATATACAAGAATGGAGGATGCTTTGAATATGTCACCATTAGGTATTATTAGGTCAAAAGAAACAGACGAAGGAAATAAAGGCCATATTGAACGGATCAAGAAAACGCAAGATAGTCCAGCATTTAGTCCGTCATCATTATTGGATAACTCATCCTCTTCTGATAGCACAACAACGGAAGGATCGGCAGAAAATAAACGACTGATGACTGGAACAGAGGCAACAACGTCAACAATAACACCGCCAACTTCTCCATCGATATCACTGCCAATTTCGTCTTCGCCAATCCAGATGCCACAGACTCCACTAGGGATTGAGGACAATGAAACTTCTGAGCTTTCGATAATTACCGAAACGGACTCTATAGCTTCGTCATCGCAACAAGATCATCATCAACAACAATCAAAACAATTTTTATCAGCGGGCGATGGGCCCAACCAAGCGCCAAGTCACTCTACCGGCCAGCAGCAGCCAACCATATTCAAATCTAAATCGCATGTGTTTACGCATAGGTTCCAGTCGACCCCTATTTTCCAGCACAGAAATTCAACTTCAAACATTCTATCTTTTGAAGCTAATGGCACCAACACTAAATCAGCAAACAACAGATCGTCATTGACACTGTCAAGCACACGATCAAGGCAGAGTTTTAAGAGAAAGAATAGCAGTATACAAACACTGACTAGATCTCAAAAAGAAAAAATGTTTGATGACGATAGTGATGATATTGACGATGATAATGATGACGCTATAATTTACAACGTTCCCATTGCATCAAAATCAACTTTGAGGATATTTGAGTCAAATAACAACACTTCAAAAACGAACAATGCATTTAAAAAAATTTGGAACCAATCGGACTCTAATTTAATTATACCTCCATCTCCATTGCCAGGTAAATTACCAGAAAGTTTGGTACCAAACCCTAAAATAGAAAGCCCTGCGTTAAAATCATTCTCGTCATTCAGTTTTTTATCACCTGAAGCTAAGCAAATTTCAACATTTTACGAGTATACTTCTCAATCTGATGCCAAAGAGGAAATCAAAAGAAGAACAATTTCTAACGACATTTTAAACAATTTAGCTAAGGATTCCATGGATGACTTGACGCTAGCATCTAAGGAAAAAATCGATAATTTAACAATAACGAGACCAAGTTGGTATCCACCAAAATCCAGCAGTGAATCGATCAAGCATGAACAACAATATAAGAAAATGATTAAATCAAAATCAAAACTCGCATTACTAGAGTCAAAGAAGAGAGAGCAAAAAAATGCGGAAAGATTGATCGGTGATGAACGCTTGGGATACTTAACTTCAAAGTCTTCCCTTTCATCAAAAAATATCAACGAAATCAAAAGGTATATTCATGGCTCCAAAGTAACAAATCAAACTAAAATTTTACTATTGAGGCTGGCTATGAAATTCAAGTTTGGATATAATGATGAAGAGTATCAAAAATGTTTTCCCATAGGTAAGGTCCACGACAATATCAACGATGAACTGTCACAAAGGGAAGAGTCACCATTTTCAATGTTTGAGGACTCTTTGATTTTGTCTGGATATACGTCTAAGGAAGCAAATGAGCTCCTAGGTTGGCTGAAATATGTATTCAATTGCGAAGATTTCCAAAATAAACTATCCAAGCAACTAAAATCAACCAAACTTCAATATTTGCTGCATAATTTCAACGATGATTTGGCTTTACTAAATTATAAAAACTGTATCTTACTCATTTCCAAGCTAGCTGGAAATTCTCCAAATGAAATAATGGCAGCAATTGAACTCATTATTTCGTATTGGTGCCACGATGTTTCCAAGTCAGTAAAAATATTACTAAGCGTTTGCGTTTGCATAATTAGAGAATATCATTTTGGCTGGAGCAATCTTCAAATGTTGATACTTAACGATGATGTCTCTGTCTACATCGGTGATGGTGAAAGAGGACACGAAAGATTCTGGGAAAAAGTTTTTAGTTATTACTATAAACTTTAGTAGACTATGATTTTCTTCATAATGTAGGATTACTTAATGTTTAATGAATACCATACACACATATATATCGATATCTAAACATATATATCACCATTTTACCTAATATTATTTTTGAATAGTAGAAAGATAGATGAGGAAAAATTTTTTCCTATTTTATCTACATGTCAAAAGACCAAATTTTGAAATTCAATTCGTTGACATTGTTGAAAAAACACAGCTAAACTGACTTTAGATAACCTTGTATATAGTATAGTCCATTTTAACTTTTGCTGAAACGAATAAAAAAATGCTAAGTTTGAAACTGCGATTACCTAAAGTAAAATCAAGCTTTTTTGCTAGAGGTATCATTATCAACAGTCAACTAAGACATTATTCCAAAACACTTGACTCACATTTAACATTTAAATCAACTAGTGAGTTGAATAAGCTACAAAAAGTTTCGTCCCAACTCTCCAAAGAACTCAGATCTCTTGAAAATTTGACGAAGAAGGTTAAGGAATCAATCAAATCACGAAAAATTGAAATAGAGACTGAAGATACCAAAAATGAGTTGAACAAATTATCTGGTAGGGAGGATCTAAGCCTTTGTGTTGATCATACAGATATCGATGACGTTTTTGAATCTTTGGATATTCAGTTGGAAAATAGTTCAGAAAAAGTATTGAGTAGTGAATCAAAGCTCCTAGCAAGCGAACATCCGGAAACTAACACCAATGTCAATGTGGTAGATCTTTTTCCGAAACCGAAGCCATTTGTGAATTTACCATCTAATATTATTGACAAAATATCGGAGAAAACCCTTGGTAAATTGTCTTCAAGAGAGACTGCTGATTGGAAACCAATCTTGAACGAACTGATAGTTAAAACAGACTTGAAAAACTTAGATCCTAATGAGAGGATTGATTTGAACTATATTGATTTTCATCAAGTTGTTAAATCAATACCGAAGGGTCAAAGAAGTGACGTTGTTGACCTCCTACATCACTTGGCTTATAATAGTGGCATAATGTATCAGGTAAATAACGATAATCCAATTATAGTTAACGATTTACTAGCACTTTGTCACTATTTGGAACCTGAACAGGCAAAGATAGTTGTTGAAAAAATCCTTGAAGATGTTGACACCCAACTCTTACCAGATTATCAACTTCGAGCTAGTAAACTTTCGAGTGTTCCTGTTATTCATGAGGATGGACTAGCAGTTAAGCCTGACGTACCAATGAAAAGTATTTTGATCAATCATTACTCACGTTTAAAAGACGTTCAAAAAGTTAAGATATACATTGATGATTTGAATAAACTTCCAGATAACCAGAATCCATTGATGAAATCGCCAGTGATATATACCAATGTTATGCAAATGTATATGAGATTGAATGACTATAGATTGGCAAGAGAAACATTTGATACAATGAATTTTTTATCGTTAACAACTTCTCCATCCTCAAGAACATACTCTTCTATGATTTTAATGGATACATTGAATAATGATATTGAGCATGGAATCGATGTTTATCAAGCTATGTTGAATAAAAAGATTAAGCCGGAGCCGGATACCCTTTTGGCTTTAGCTAAAGGCTGTGCAACGAGAGGAAAATACAAAGACGGTAAGAAGATGATTCAGAAGGGTTGGAATTTTGTTATCGAATACTATAACAATGGGTTTGCCATCAATGAAAAGGTTATGGAGACCATGATGTATCTTTCGTATATTGACGGTGATCTACCTTTTGTTAGGTCCATTTGGATGTCAGTTTGTGAGAATAGGTCCAAACTGCTCGACAGTATTGATATTGGCGAGCCAAGAATGATCAAGTGGTTATTTAACACGTACTACCGAATGGGTGATATTTTGAGCAACGAGCAAAGGCGGTTTGACGAGGCACAACGGACAGGTAAGATGTACCAGCCATGGAAACCGATTGGGTTGATGGACGACAACGTCAAGAGCATCAGAAACAAAGTATTGAATACTGCTGATTTTGACTTCAATGTCAGTGCTCCTCCTTTGCTACCGCAAAAAAACTTTGTTGGCTACGATGGCAAGTTAGTCTTGTCCGAAGCAAGGGCGATCTGGAAGTATGTAGTGACCACGCAACCGCAGCTGGTAAGTGAACAACTATTTGAAGCATTCATGTATGTTTTAGGCAGGTACGGGTCCATTGAGGAGTTTAAAGCTGTATGGAGACAGGCGAGCAGGAGATTGGCGCTTTCCAGAGGACAAGTGTCCGTTGAGGAAGAAGACTGCGGCGAGGCGAACGTAAACGAGGAAGAATTGAGTAGTCCTATAGCAAGTCTCTACTCCAATATTCCCAAGTTCGAAAGAAGCGACAGGCTCTACAACATGTGTCTGCATGTTTGCAGGCACCAGGGCGACCTGGACTTTGCCCAGAGCATATGGAAGGAGCGAGGTGGCTATCGTAAGAGCACCCAGTTTCAGTCTCTGACCGCACGTGAACAGAACGAGTCGGACTTCAAGTTTGCCAGGCTGATGCTGTCGTTGCTAGTAGAGCTGGGGCACGTTGAGGATGGCTACAAGATGGTGCTAAGCAGCAAGAGCCGATTTCTATGGCAGTACTATCATTTGAAGTCGCTTATAGTTCTTTGCGAGAGGCTAGGCTACATCACATTTAAAAAGGAGCTTCTTCAGGTGGTTAAGAGGTCCCAGCAGCTTGCTAAAAGGTCTGTCTAGTGCTCTCTTGTATATATGTATATAGATAGTTTGACCAGTGTATATTATAAAAGTCTGCCAAGCCTGGTATGGCCTGCTGAGCAAATGAGCCAAATCTCTATTTTTGTTTTCTTCTCTTGAAAGGGAAAATTTTCCTGGGCACAGGTTAAGCTGGAGGAGTAGAGTAATAAAGAAGTAGAGATGTATAGCACAACAGGATTGGCCGTGGGGTTAGCCATTGGGGTCCCTGCTGCTATTGTGTTTACAGTGATCCTGGCATTCTGGATGCGGCAGAGGAGACGATACAGAAAGGATATGGAGGAGACAGTGGAGGCTGACATCAATGAACATGTTGGAGATCTAGATTTGGAGGATTTAGTTGACCAAACAGACAACGAGTCGCAACAGAACAAAAAGGGAGAAGCTGGAAAGAATGTGATCCGAAGCAACACGTACATGATAAAAAAGAAGGACAAGGTGATGGGGCTCAAGGTTGTTTCCAAGGACTCATTAAATGATGAAAGCTACCAGCACTATTATGAGTCGGTGATACCAACGTTGCCAAACACAGCAGACCCAACACCGGAGCCGCGTGCAGGCCGGAGCTCGTCGTGGTTGAACGTTGTCGATGGCACCAATAGCGAGTCACCGCATAAGAAGAACACCAGAACTACTTCCGTGTCTTCGAACAATGGATTTTTCAAAATACTCCACGGTGATGCAGGCCCTATATATCCTAGGCCCGGTTCAGCGAATGGTATGATACCAGTACAGGGAGGATCAGTTTCAAGTTCAAATAATAATTCATTATCTGGATCACCTCACGGATCTACGCTAGATGTCACCGGCCACGGTATTACACCGGAACATATCAACTCACACTACACTCCAAAAAAGGTTCTGAAGCAACAACAGCAACAGCAGCATCAGCCACAGACCATGACCCCACTCAAACAAGTTCAAGGCGGGTTTCGACCTTCCTTGGAACTGGCCGACGCCGACAAAGACGAACTTCCCGATGAAAGCGATGTGAAGTCTTCGCCCTTTGACACACCACCTCACAATTCAATTTTATAACCATCGAACTTTACAGGGAAGGGAACTGCGTTTCCTTCCACCCTCTATACTTAACCAACCCAAAAGTTAAAAACAAAAATGCATTTTTATTTACAAGAATCATTTAAACTATTATTTATATAAATGTATATTGGTATATCCTTTCTTTATCAAAAATATAAGTTGATTGATTCATCTTTCAATAGATCAACAACTTGTCCGTTGGAACCAATTAGGAGCCATTGAATCATGTTAAACGACTCGTTATTTCCTCTCTCTGCTTTCAATATCATCTTAGCAGAACCTTTGTCACCTGCAATCTCCGTCTCACAATCAACGACACCCTTCATAGTGTTAACTTCACCCCAGACCCATGGGATTGTACCAGAGTAAGTAATAGTTGAACCAAGTAATTCTCTAGCCATGGCTGATCTTCTTAAAGAATACATGGTAGCATTCATAACAGGTGATGACATCTTCTCGTAGTTGAAAATACCGACACTGAGACTGGTCATACCAACTGCAAATCCAATAAAGGTCCAGAAAGAAACAAACCTTTGCTTGATTCTAGGATCTGGTGGCAATTCAGTGTTAACCACCATTGGCCCCTTGGTCTTGGAGGCAATTCCTCTTATCGAACTCACTTTGATAACTCTACCCAAGCTCTTGAACATCGCCTTTTTGTGTTGCTGACAATCAAAGATCAAGTACAGATAACTTACAAAGTGAAAAAAAATCTTCAACACTTTTCTTCACCTTTTGATAACTTCAACTAGAGCAAACGTCACAGAGTTGTGTTACAATGACATTTTCAGGTCAGGCATTTCACAAAAAGACTGTTGGTGTGCTAAGTGTTGATGAAGATGAAATCCCGCCAACTTTAAAGTGGTCACCTGTTGAATCGGGCAAAACGCGTGGTTTGGACATGAAGCTAGATAATTTAACATCATTACAGGCTTCAAAACCAGATAGCCCGAAGCTAGCACTGAAATTAGGGTTTGAAAATGGTGATGTTATTTTGTTTGGATTTAGGAGCAAGCAAATTATGGTGGAGATCAGAAATGCAATTCAAAGAATCATTGCAAGAAAGAAAAGCTCGACCCAACCAAGTGAACCAGTTATCGTGAATACTATTAATAATGATGTTATCAATGAAGAGTTCATGTCTAAAGTTTTAAATGAAGATCAATTGCTAAAAAATCTAGCACTTCAACAACAGTTATTGAAACATAACTCTTCATTGATGAAAATCTTTAGTGACGCCGTCATAAAACAAGGTCTTGACACAACAGAGTTTTGGTCAACCAGAATCCAAATGCTTAGGGCCTTTGCTATTCAAAACAATCAAAAAAGAGGGCCTTACAATGTCTTGAGTACCATTAAGCCAGTTGCTTCGAGTGACAACCAAGTTAACGTTAATGTCACCAGGGAAAAAATCAAAGAAATTTTCAAACAGTATCCAATTGTTCGAAAGGCGTATGATGACCAAGTGCCAAAGATGTCTGAAGGAGAATTTTGGTCCAGGTTTTTCAGTTCTAAACTATTCAGAAAGCTTAGGGGTGAAAAAGTCAACTTTCATGAGCGTGGTGATGTGACAATTGATAAGTATTTACAATATGATTTGGATTACGATGGCGAAGAAAATGATGAAGAAATATCGAAATTGATTGACGATGAATCTAAAAAGAATAATACCAATGGAAATATAAACAAGCAAAATGATGGAAGTAATTATAATAACAAAGAAAATGAAAATGAGGATAGCAACAGCTTCAACAGTAACACTGGTAATAATACAGGGAGTGCTTCTAATAATAATGGATCAGACAACTCAAATGATAGATATAACAACAAAAGAAAGGGTAACGATTTGGTTTCAGAGTCAAGAAAGAAAATCAAATTATATCACGATCAAGTGCATCCAGTCTCTAAATGTTTAGATTTGGATGCTAATGAGCAAGACGATCCAGAGTTAATGGGTAATAAGCCTGACATAACCATGAAAAAAGATCAAGATCCACAACTTGTAAATATATTAAGGACAATGAATAGACTTTCCAGAAGAATGATGGATACATTAACTAACGGTGACACCAATGATGCCAACAACAATAATCTGGATCTGGAGTTTCAAAAGGAGTTAGAGTTATCAGACTTGGAAAATAAAAAAGAATTGAAATTCAATGAATTAAAGTTTGATCAAAAATCTAACATTGCATCTAATATTTTACCATCAGAACTTATCGAAAAGATAATAAACCAGTCAAATTTAAATCCTGAAATGTGTGAATATGATTTGTTTATTGAAAAATTAAAGAATGATATGAAGTTTGATTTTGATTTAACTTGTGTGTTCCAAGATTTGAAAAAACCGATTCACGAAGTTTATAAAGAAATCAATTCTATTGTTAAACTTAATTTGAGGCAATCAAATATGAATGATGCTGTAACGAATTCGATGAATAATAATTTGAACGGCGAAGGACCCTCAAAGGAACCATCGAACGATAATGAAAACAGCAACAGTGCAGATCAAGAAGAAGAAGACAATGATTATGAAAAAACCAATCTGCCTAGAGATGTTTTAGAGTCTATAAAAATAAGTCACTCTACTTCTATTGAGTTTTTAAGACAGTTTTGGTCTAAATTCAATAAAATCAGCGAAACTACTCCGCAAACAAACCCAAAATTTAAGACCGACTTAATCAAATTAAGAAAAGACTACTTTTCGGTTAAAAATTGTATTGAGAGAATTGAAACCCAAATCAATCAATTCCACGATTCAAATCCATTCAAATTACAAGTTAAAACAATGGTTGATCCATTGCTTGTTAGTTTGAATACTGCATTAGAGAAATATCAAGATTGTATGATTCCTTCTAAATGATGTGATTCAGTGATCACAATTTCTTCTACAACAAATTGTACTTTATATAAATATATATATAATAAATGATTTACGTACTATAAACTGAAAGATTAATTAGTTAGTTTCCAGTCCTCCCATGCTTGATTTAATGTAATGAAAACGCCCTCAGCAATCATCTTTTTTTCTATGCTAGTATCATTTGGTATTTTGTCAGGATGAACTTTTGAAACAGCCTTTATGTAATTTAGTTTAACTTTTTTATCCAAAACTAAATCAGTTAGTTTTACAGGTTTCCAGTTCAACTCATCCCATAGAATTTTGTCTAAAGAGCAAATCAAAGCTCTAATGTTGTGCTCATTACCTTTTCTCCAATTATCCAATTGAACACCTATTTGATCATGTAACTGGAATTTTTGCGACTCAATTTGCGCATTTACGATGTTATCCTTACGAATTCTATCTACAGCTTCTTTCTGAACTTTTGATTGAACTTTAGACTCTACCTTATTCACTTGTTTTTTGATTGTGGTAGGTTTTGGTTTTGATGAGTTAATGGCTTTAACACAACGTGTTTTACCGTCCAATATTGATTTTGTGCATTCGCCAATTGATATTAATTCCTCGTATAATGGCTTTGCTTCTGTCCATCTTTCTAGCGAGTCCAATGCTTCTGCTTTTTTGGTTAGCATTTTTATCCAAAGTGACTTCAAATTTTTCGATGGCTCTATTTCTATTTTTGACAATTCAATAATATTAGGCTTTTTGGTTGATGTGAGAGTGCAAATTAATTCCATTCCGTGCGTACTAGATTCTAATTGACATTTCGGGTTTCCCAATTTGGAATATACTAGTGCGAGGTTAGAAAAAAACATGACTTTTATAGGATGCAAAGCTGGTAATATTAATAAGGATTGATTGTAATATTCAATTGCCTTAGAATAGTCACCTTTTTCGAATGAAGCTCCAGCTTCCATCCTAATACTAATCAATTCTGATTTTTGTTTAGAGTCCAAAGGCGGAAACGAAACGTGGTAACTAGAAACCTGTTTTGAAGTGTTGGTTTTTTGAGAGCTTGCAGGAGAAGGTTTGGACTGTGCTTCTGAGTTTGAACGTTTTATTTGTCCGTTTTGAATTGGTTCTACCATAGCGACGGGCTCTATGAACTCATCTAAAAATGCAGGTTTTTTGCTAGAACTTCGATTTTCTTGCAAAACTTGTGCTGAAGTCCTTTGATTTAAATCTCTTTCGCAATTATCATCATAACCTTCCTCATCATGAATAGTGTTCTGGTGGCTTTTGTATTTTTCTGCATTCTTCATCCACAAAGGTTTACCATTATTTCTCTCAATTTGTTGCTTTTTATAAGAATCCAGACCTTCCTGCAGCTTTTTCCTGCTGTTATTCAATAGGAAACTTGCTTTACTGAAAAGGTCATTTGATAAATTGTTGACAATCGAACCAAAGTCCCCTTCTTGATTTTTTAATGTAGTACTTCTTTTATCAGAGTTGGTATGTGCTTCGTCCATTAAGTAAGATATCGCTTCGTTCAAATCATACCCATTGGAAGTAGAATCCAAAGCACTGTTAGCCAATGAAATTGAGAACCCCATATCTATCAATTCAGCCAATGCTTCATCACGTACACTACCTTTGGAAACCTCCTGGGGAGTATCAAATCGCTGTTTCTGAACTTCTTTTGGTTTAACTGGCGGTGGTGACGATGACAATTTTGGAGATGCAGCGGCATACGACGAGGAGTGGTGGGAAAGAAGGTCAAAGTCTCCATCTAACAAATTTATTGTAGAATCATTTGTAGAGCGGCCTGGTGTTGGATTAGAAGCAGCAGAAAATTTAGAGGGCTGATCCAATTGCAACAGATCATCGAAATTGGAAGGGGACTGTGACGATTTTGACACATAGCTATCTAAGAAGTCCAAATCCAGCTGTCTCGTTTGAGTCGGAGTTACTTTATTGGACTGGTGTAATTCTCCCAATGTCTGGACATCTTTCTTTGCTGATCTGGAGCTAGTACCACCTAGCAAATCAGCAAATAAATCGTTGTTCATTTTGATAACTGATCTTAAGACACAAAAAATACAAACTATAAGCCATAAGTGCACTTTTAAGAACAAAAAAATTTTCATCTTTTCAAGTTGAAGAATTTCATTTCAATATATTAGAATAAAACCAACAAGAGATGCATTTGATGTACACTTTGGATGCTGAGGGTAAGAGGGTTTACACCTTAAAGAAGGTTCTCCCATCTGGTGTCATTACTCGTTCTGCCCACCCTGCTAGATTTTCTCCAGATGACAAATTTTCTCGTCAAAGAGTTACTTTAAAGAGAAGATTCAACCTCTTACCAAAGAAATAAATTCTTTCAAAACTATTATAGTGAATGGATTTGCATAACAAGGTAACACGTTTTGTGATCCATAACTTAGGTTTTAGCTTCGAATTTTTTTGTTTTTGCATAGATGGGTTTCATCTATTGTTTATACTACTTATTTAGTTCTGGATTCTTTTCTTAATATACTCTTTGTTACACTAACATTCTCTATCATCTTGGATCTGCTTGTTGTAAGCATTTTGAAGTTGAGCAGTAACAACTGTTTTCTCATTAATTCTTTGAATCTCGTCTAATTTCATCGTAACTTGCTCTAGGTTAGCACTCATGCTCACCAGCTGGCGCTGTATCTTGTTTTCCAAATCAGTCTGCTTCTTTTTCTGTGGATGCGGTTCCATTAGAGAGTTGTTTCAAGAAGAGAGTGGCGTTTGTTGATAGGATTTTTTCTTAAGAGCGTCCTATGTTATCAAGTTTGCCACTGATAACTTCTTTTTCTTATAAATGCTAAGAAGAGCCATGTCAACATTTAACAAGACTCATCATCTCGCTGATACTGGAGCGCCAATAGCAAGATTATCAGCAGCACCCTTTTTCAACAAACTAACCAGAAAGGAGAAACTTTATGCACATTACTTCTCTAAAGCATCACATTGGGGATCCCGTGCTGTTCTAAGAAGTGTATCACCAGAATCAGAGGGTATCTTTGATTTGGTCTTGGCAATTGATAAAGCGGTTGCCAGTGATTACAAGTCCATCAACTTTGATCAAGAGAAGGTTAAACTGTACTTAGAGTATGCATCGATGTTATTGGCCAACTTGGGTAACTACAAATCGTTTGGTGATACCAAGTTTATTCCAAGAATTGAGTCAGAAGATTTTACTAAGCTAATTGAAACGATTGAAGATCCTAAGGTAAAGGAGTTGTACGATTCTGTTAAAAACTCAGTTTACAGCATCAACGAAAAGACAGCATTATTGGGCTCTCCGGAGGAAGGACATGTTTCAGGTTACTACTTGAATGTTGTGAGCAAGGCAGAGGGTGAAGCCGTGGACTCTGCATTGGCACAAAATGGAATTATGCCTGAAAACATTAGAGTTGAAAAGAAATCAGATACTAAATTTGTGGTTCATGTTGCTGGTGCCTTCACATCTAATGCTACTGGATACTATCCAGAAAGCATTGATTTTGATATCAAAGATGGCAACAGAAAGGCGTCTCTAGAATTCCAATTTGGTGACCACAGTAAAGAGTTCAGCAAGATTGTTGAAAATTTACTAGAAGCCAAGAAATATGCAGCAAATGAGACGCAGGAAAAGATGCTTGAGCAATATATTGCTTCATTCATGACTGGTTCCATGAATGCTCATTTTGACTCTCAAAAATACTGGGTCAAAGATTTGAAACCTCAAGTTGAAACCAATATCGGGTTCATTGAAACGTATAGAGACTACCTTGGTACCAAAGGTGAATGGGAAGGCCTTGTTGCGATGGTCAACAAAGACAGAACTGCAAAATTTGGATCACTTGTTGACAATGCTAAAAATTTCATCACCGATTTACCATGGGATAAAGCTTTCGAAAAGGATACCTTCACACCACCTGATTTCACCAGTTTGGAAGTCTTGACGTTTGCGGGTTCAGGCTGCCCAGCTGGTATTAACATTCCTAACTACGACAAGATCAGAATTAACATTGGGTTTAAGAACGTTTCTCTTGGAAATGTTCTCAGTGCCAAATCCTCCAAGGAGCCAATTTCGTTCATCTCTGAAGAAGATCAAGACTTGTACGAAAAATACCGTGTTGATGCGTTTGAGGTCCAAGTTGGTATTCATGAACTACTTGGCCATGGTACAGGTAAGTTGTTAATGGAGCTTGATGACGGAAGTTTCAATTTCGACAAAACCAACCCACCTTTAGGTCTTGACGGTAAGGCTGTGGGCACTTACTATAAGAAGGGTGAGACATGGGGGTCTTTATTTGGATCTATTGCTGGCGCTTATGAGGAATGTCGTGCAGAGGCTGTTGCGATGTATCTTGGTACCAACAGAGCCATTTTGGACATCTTTGGTTTCAAAACAAAGCAAGAGCAAGACGACATCATTTATGTAATGTATCTTTCAATGTGCCGTGCCGGATTCTGTGGTATGGAGTACTACAATGATGGTAAGTGGGGTCAAGCGCACTGTCAGGCCAGATACGCTATTTTGAAGACCTACTTGGATGCCAGTGTCGGCAAGAAGAATCCACTAGTCAAGTTGGAATCGACAAAAACCGACTACGATGATTTGGTAATCAAAGTGGACAGATCACAAATTGCCACTGTTGGTCAAGATGCCATTGCGGACCTTTTGAAGCACCTACACATCTACAAGTGCAGTGGTGATGTTGTCAATGGTACAAAGTTCTTTAAGGAACAAAGTGACGTTGCAGCACCAATGCTAGCGTACAGACCAGTTGTGTTGAAGAAAAAGCTTCCTAGAAAGCAGTTGGTACAGGCCAACACTATCGTCACCGATGACGACGTTGTTTGCCAGGAGTACGATGAAACAGAGGTCGGTATGATTGCATCTTTTGCAAACAGAGAGTGCTGAGCGTTATGTGTGGTGCACGGATGTTTGAAACATCTTCATTTTTTTTGAAGGGAATCCCATTGGAGGGGAAAAAAGAGATTAATAGTGTATATATTCTTTATTATAACGTATACATAAGCCGAAGAGAGATGTCTGGAGGTCCTGTTCCTGTTTTTAAGAAGTACACCACCGGGTCTACTGGTATCTGGGAGACATTGAGACAGTGGCTTACTCTTGTGCCAAACAGATCGAGTGGTAATCCATATGTTCCGTTTTATAGAGTGCCAGCACCAACAAGTGAACCACATAAGTACAAGGATGCAAGAACAATCCCAAGCGGAGACATTGTGCAGAACGACTTTTGTGCCAGAGACAACAGAAGAAATTACCCAAGAATGTCTACATTTGATCAATCGAGAGTGGGTGCACTTTTGAAGTTGGGCAACCAGACCCACTCCAGATTGCCTAAAGGAGATGCTGGTGTAAAGGAGCTTGCTGCTGTGAGTGGATCAGGTGCTGTGGATCTTGTTGCAACATTGACAGCAACAGATGCGTCGGTTATCAACAGTGAAATTCTTGATAAAAACGGGGGACCAATTGTTGCGCCAACGCTGAACAAGAACTTCAAGTTGAGAATTCTGTCAGAGGAGGAACATGGTATGTACGACACCAGTTATCCTGTTAGAATGTTTCATTGATTTTTTAGGGTAAAAGGATCAATCAACGAAGCAAGGTTGTAACTAGTAGCTTTGTGCAATAGTCAAAAATGAAAGCTATAACCACGATATTCATCATTACCGTATTTCCATCTTCTCTTTATATGAAAGCCATTTTATAAATATTTATTCCATCTACGAAGTACTATTATCATCTATAAGTTTTATTACAATTCTTTCTCTCATTAAGCGCTATTTTAGGTATTGTCCAAATACTGAGTGCTTCCAAGAGTATCTATTTATCCTCTATGATGGATACCTGGGTATTGTGTATTCACTAGTATTTTGCGGTATCTTGTCTTTCACTTTTCATATGTTATCATTTCCACTGCGAAAATGGGCATCCTTATCTTCAACATCACTTTTACAGTTCTTTCTACTATTAATATTATTATTATTATTATTACAGTAACAATATAATATAAAGTCAATCCCTTTTGATGTCAATATCGTAGCCTTGCTTTTCAGCCATGATTTGATGGTGCACAATGTCGTCAGATTCCCATGGATAAGCAATCCAACAGTCTGGCGTGGTACGTGCTGCAATATAGTGTCCTTCCTTTGCAACAACATCTGGTAGATCTGCCTTCTTTGGCTTATCCTTGTTATGAAGGACAAACGTGAAAAACTCTGTGTCCAATGGTGCATTGATTTCTGGGTGATCGATTTTGAGGCCGAGCTTCTCAGCATTCTGAACTCTTGCATCCTTTTCAAGTTCCTTAAGCGCATAGTGGATAGTGGTTCTTGTGTCGTCGACCTCGTCAATGACTAAGATTCTCTTACCTACTAAAGAAACACCACTGTCTTTGTAATTAATCCATTGCACACGCTTCACTTCGGTACCGACCTCTTCGGCCATATCACCCTTGGTGTTCAAGTCTTCGTAAAGCGATAAAATGATAGCAAAGATTCTCTTTGAAGACTCACCAGGTCTCTTTAAAAACGTTCTAAGCATTCTGGCTGGAATGAATCCACCCCCGCCGATAGCAATGATGAAATCAATGTCAAGATCAAGGATCTTTGGTGCAATTTCCTGACACAGCTGGTGAATGTGGTTGTACGAGATATACTGCTTTTCGTCACTCATTATCAATATATCAAAAGGTTTATGCTATCTGGCAAAAGCAGAGATGGATTGGGAAATAATTAAAAAATTTTCTTCGCAGAAGCCTAAAGCCATATCAAGGAAAACCACAGAATGTGTGATACTGATAACATGTTCTATCCTTGAAGAGGGAAAAGTGCAGTTAATGGTATTGAATGCACTAAAGATGGTTCATTGGTACACATTTTGGAACCAAAAAGAATATCAAACTCTCTTTTTTTATCAACGAAAGTTTATATATTGTTGGTCCCTTCAATGTTATTAATTGATATTTAGAACCTGGTCATGTGTTAGTGAGGCTTTCGATTTCTTATGGTGATGTGTTTCAGTCCTATGTCCATTTCGATGCAGAATCACTTTGTTGCACTTCACAGTCGTCGCTCATGATAGAATCTGAAATTGCAGAAACCGATGGTAAACACCACCTAGACAATTTTTCTGGGTATTGAGTACCAATAAACACACACTGGTTTAATTTTCCTTGCTTCTTGTTTGACAGCTATAGCATTGCAGAATGTTCATAAATCAACTCTCTAATTTGACTTTGTAAATATATACATTTACACGGTAGGCAATGCAGTAAGCCTTTCGATGGATTCCATCAACAATATAAGAGGCTTCAAAGTTTTTTCTAACAACCTTGAGACTATTAAAAGGCCTCGATTGAAAGGATGGACACGAGTAATCACTTCTTAATTTGATTCTAAACGCATTAGTAACGGGAAATTATTTTCATTTGCCTTTACCATATTACTTTATTAAAGTTAATGATGAGTTCCAGGCAGGAAGACGGAACCAGGAGGCGATTCAGTGTAGAACATGAAGTGAATGGCAGCCATATAGGTGCCAGTACGCTTGGAGGAACGCAGGAAGAGGAAGGCGGCGAAGTACCGCAGTTTGATATCCAGGAACTTCTTGACCTGGCTAATCGATTAGCAAACAACAGCTCAAGGCTGCAGCGGACGACACCCGTTGGTACCGTGCAAGAGGCTCGAGAGATTATTCATGAATGGGAACGCGTACAGTCAGACGTGCAGAGCCATTCATTGATAACAAGAAGACCGTTGGTTTTAGAAGTAACTGGATTATTTACTATTGCTTTTGTGGTTATGATTGTTTATCAAGTGGTTAATACGGCTATTGTTGCTGTAGCTAATACATCGTCTATATGGCAAGATGTACGACAGTTCATGGATCTTTCAGTAGACCCGAATTTTATTGCAACTTTGAACGAATGTATCCGAAGTAAGGAGAATGGTTGGAACGACAGCAGGTTACAGTTGTTCCTTAGTGAAAGTAGTATGCAGAGCACTCTGTTGGTCAAGTTCGGCTTTGTTTTGAGAAACGAGTTCCCCAACTTGCCAATTCCATTATGGTCATTGACAACTTTAATTTGCTACGCCGTTTATGTCTCTGCTGCTTCAAGCGGTGCGTTAGCTGTGTCTGTGTTTGCAACATTGAGTGTTGTTGTTGGTGTGGCCGTCAAGTGGAGAATGGTAGCCAACTTAATTATCAAAGTCATTGATAATTATGTAGATTAAGAGAACTAAAAAATTTGATCAAGGTTTATAATTAACAAAAATGTGACATGCTTTCATTGTACCAAGATTATATTTAATTGTTACCGGCAACTGGTGTTAGGCAATTTGGTTTTACTTAGTTCTTGGCTTTTATAAAAAAGTTGAATTTTTTATAGTGTTGAATTTAACAACGCGTTCATAAGGCTATTGATTCCACAGAGATCATTATAGCATGTCGGAACAGAAAAAGGGTACTGACCCTAATGTGTTGCTAAAGCGTCGTCAAGATCGTCAACGAGCTAGTGAGAAACTGCAGCTGAGGCTTGAAGAGGCAGGAATCAAAAGAGTTGACCAAGGCGATTTACTATTTTCCACCATCCCTTTTGTCCCTCTAATTAACCAAAAGAACTACTATACTGAGTATCTTCGTAAGGATGACCAATTTAGAATGATTAGGAACACCAGAGAAACTGTGTTAAACAACATGAAAAAGAGAAAGCTAGGTAGCAATGGTTCAGGAAATCTACTCAAGAAAAAGGAGGATTCTCAAAGCAATACGCCCGTCTTGACTAGTGAACTAGATGATGATATGGTTGACGATGATGATGTCAGTGAAATGGACATTGAAACTAATGAAGTGGAAGAGAGGATTTTAGTTATTCATCCAGGATCTGAGACAATTAAAATTGGATGGTCAAATGATATCGAAGCACAGAAAGTCATTAATATGGTTGCTTATAAGAGCCAAATTAAAGATCAAAAAATTCCATCAGACCCAAAAACCCATGTAGTTGAGAGGAAAAATGATGAATTAGACTTAGTCGACTCAGAACACTTTAGAGAGAAGCTTCTACCAATCAAGGAATCTTTTAAAGAAAGAATGAAATACTACAAACGCCGAATGTTGCCTAACTCCTCAGAGCAATGCAGACATTTCAATAGAAAGGGAACTTTTGAGAATGTTGATGATCCATTAACCGACGAAAATGACACAATTTTTAGTGATAATTTCAGAGGTGACTATGTTGTTGGAGAAGATGTCTTGAAAATAGGAGATTTAGAAAATTGGACTATTAGGTCACCATTTACATCAGGCTCGTTGTCTGGATTCAACGACACAGATTCATTATACAACAGTCAAGAAGAGGTCTTAGGTGACATCGAGCTGATTTTGAGACAGTCTCTAAAGAAATTATTTGGTCTTCAATACAAAGATTATTGTAATATTAACGTCATGTTGGTCTTACCAAATGTCTATTCAAAGGCTTATATTGAAACAATGGTAGGACTCTTAATAACAAGAATAAGTTTTAAAAATGTTGCTATCATTCAAGAGGCCTTGGCTTCATCGTTTGGCGCTGGTTTATCTTCTGGATGCATAGTTGATATTGGAGCTAGAGCTATCCATATTGCATGTGTAGAGGAGGGTGTTGTTGTTGAAAATTCCAGGTTAGAGCTTGATTACGGTATGAGTGATATTGTGAGGTTATGGGGCAAATGTCTTATCGATCAACAAATGAAATGGGGCATCAACTTATCAGATATCAGAGACTTTTGGACAATAAGAGAAATTTTCAAGGAGTGTGCTACTTTCGATGATGAAGTCGTTGGTATTAAAACTACTCATACAATAGTCAGAGATCGCAAAAATGAACGTAACGAAATCAAAGCTAAGAAATATTTGTTCAAAGTTTGGGATGAAGTTATGACATGTCCAATGGGATTATTTTATCCGGAGATTTTCAATGAGCCAAAGGAAGAGAGTGTTGTATTATCTGATGAAAATGTTAGAATAGGCATGTTATTTGATCAACTATCGCCTACAAAGAAAATTCACAGACCTCTATTTGAAGGCAAAAGTGGAAAATTTGAGGGTTATCTTAATGAGAGTACTTTGTCCGCTTTACAAAAACTCGAGGAAGCTAACATTGAATTGCACAAGCTTGAATTGAAAGATGTTTTGGAAATTATTAGTGAGATATACTATGACAACGAACCAAATACTGCAGGTGGTGGTGGTGCTAAGAGAGTCAAACCGAGTAAATTTAATACAGGCGAATGGCTGAACGAAAAGTTTCAAAAGGATTACGAAAGAAAGATTCCATTTGGATACAGTAACGACTTAAGAAGAAACATGACCCCATTGGATACTGCAATAGTGGAGTCCATTGCTGTTGCTGGAAGTGAAGATGTCGACCGTATGGAAAAGTTTTGGTCTAATGTTTGTGTTGTTGGTGGTGGAGGTTGTTTAACTGGTATTGAAAACATGTTGATTGACAGACTACACATTAGTAGGAGCAATCTGATGTCCAATACAAAGCTGGCTGAATGCATCAAGATTGTTAAAGATTTGCGCAAGGCGCATAGTACTGAAGAGCCATTCGAACTCACTGAGGATCAACTTAAAAAGATGAAAAGCGTACTGGAGTCCGGTACTGAGTGTCAGGTTGATGTCATGGGACCAAGTGATCTGGACCCACTAACGATTGGATGGAAAGGAGGGTGTGTTTATGCCAAATTAAGAGTTATTGAGGAGATGTGGGTTAGCAAAGAAGATTGGGAGCTACTTGGTGGCCGTAGTATAAGGTACGGAGGATTGTTCATTAATTGAGAAGTTGATACACGTTAGTGAAACGAAAATAACAAGTTACCGTAAAACCAAATGTACTTCTACTTAAATAAACGCAAACCCGAGTATATATT
This sequence comes from Saturnispora gosingensis, assembly GCA_030570395.1. Taxonomy (NCBI): domain Eukaryota; kingdom Fungi; phylum Ascomycota; class Pichiomycetes; order Pichiales; family Pichiaceae; genus Saturnispora; species Saturnispora gosingensis. The sequence goes on from JAJLVU010000004.1 coordinate 706,102, forward strand.
TATTAACAAAGACTTTCACCTACACCGTACAAGATTTTCCATATATGAGCTGTAAAGGCTCTAAGAAAAAGAATGAAAGAAAGAAACCCCGAGTGAAAAAGCGGGTTTGAGCGACGGTCACCGTGGCTAATATGATATCGTTAGATAGCCCTTGGCGTGTTCTAGCCAGTGGTGCCATTTTATGAAGTATTTCGTATTGCACTGCGTGCCGGTAGACCATTAAGTCAGTTGGTGCGTGGGGGTCACTTTGCGCTCGGTGCACCGGTCAAGATGTCAAAGTATAAAAACGAGCGAGGCTCCCCCTTTTATTTCTGGAAGCTCAACAACATCAACAAGTGTCCAAGAGATAGAAACGATGTTCAAGAGATCCTTTTCAACCACCAAGGCCATTAGACAGTACGCTGACACGGTCAACAACTTAAAGATCAACTCAGACACCAAAGTCATTTTCCAAGGTTTCACTGGTCGTCAAGCAACTTTCCACGCTCAACAAGCACTTGACTATGGTACACAAATTGTTGGTGGTACTAACCCAAAGAAGGCCGGTGAAACCCACTTGGGTAAGCCAGTTTTTGCTAGTGTTGCTGACGCAATGAAGCACACCGGTGCCACTGCCTCTGGTATCTTCGTGCCACCTCCAATTGCTGCCTCAGCCATTGAAGAAGCCGTCGCTGCTGAGATCCCTCTTGTTGTGTGTATCACTGAAGGTATCCCTCAACAAGACATGTTGAGAGTGTCCCAGCTCCTTAAGACCCAATCTAAGACCAGATTGGTGGGTCCTAACTGTCCAGGTATCATTGCTCCAGAACAATGTAAGATTGGTATCATGCCACAAGCTATTCATAAGAGGGGTAGAATTGGTATTGTTTCTAGATCTGGTACTTTGACCTACGAAGCTGTTGGCCAAACTACCCAAGTTGGTCTTGGTCAGTCTCTTGTCATCGGTATGGGTGGTGATCCTTCTCCTGGTACCAACTTCATCGACGCTTTGACTCTTTTCGTCAACGATCCTGAAACTGAAGGTATCATCATGATCGGTGAAATTGGTGGTTCTGCGGAAGAAGAAGCTGCTGAATTCCTCAAGCAATACAATTTGACTAGAGATGTTCCAAAGCCAGTTGTTTCCTTCATTGCTGGTGTCACCGCTCCACCTGGTAGAAGAATGGGTCACGCTGGTGCTCTTATCTCTGGTGGTAAGGGTACTGCTCAATCTAAGATCGAAGCTCTTACTAAGGCTGAAATTGAAGTTGTCCCATCTCCAGGTATGTTGGGTGAAGCTCTTTACAAACAATTTGAAACTAGAGGCTTATTGTAATTGTGAATGTGCTGAACGAGATGATAACGAATAAAAAAAACTGCTAAAACTATACGCTTTCTTTTATTAGAGAGCTTATGATTCTTAGTCTCAAGTAAACTCCATACTATTAATTTAAACCAAATTCTTTTTTAATCTATTTATTCAATGTGTACATAATAAAAATTATAAATTCACACTAACACACTCATGATACTCCTTTTGCTACAACTGCTGGTGGTAGTAGAGGTAAAGAGAACAAGTAATTTTCCCAAAACTCTTCACCATTGGTAACAACACCATTGTCAATAGCTTCCTTTTCTAACTTAGCAGCATTATCAAATATATCCCACCTCATCCTCAATATATCATTGTGTAGCTCCATGAATTGCTTGACACGTTCATTCCACCTTTCTATGTAACTTTTCCATTGGGGTATAGTTGCTAAATTAGTTACATTCAAATTTGGTGTCAAAATATTTGATTCGTCACCACACAAATGACGAAATTTAAGCACAGTCTCTTCTGTAACGTGATTTGTCAAAACATCTTTGTATTTCTGCCATACTGCGTCCAATTCGTTAAACCATTGGAAGTAAATCAAATACCTATTTTGAAATGTTTGTATCATATCTCTCAATTGAATAATTTTATTCAGGTAAAGGTCTCCATTATTTTTACTTACAATTTGTGACTTCGGTTTCAGAGGACGTTTGACGATTGTCTGAGCTTCTTTCCTCTCGCCTTTCTCTTTCTTTAAAACGCCTTTGGCTGCTGTCTGCATTTGCTCTTTTGACTTTAATGGAGGTGCCTCCTTAACGACCTTTTCGACCTTCCCTATATTTTTCAGTGGAGTTGACTGTTTACCAGATGTCACTTTGTTTATTTTTGCAATAATACTTTTCTGTGAAATCTTAGCCGTAAGTATTCCATAACTAAGTGAACTGGTATCATAGTTTTTTGATTTTACAAATTCGTCCCAATATTTGCTTTCAATATTAACATTACCTGTTTCCAATACTTTGTCCCATTTGATAAGCATCCTATCCTTAATGACTTCGCTTTTTAAAGTTTTCAGTAGCTCTTTATATAACCCCAAATCAATGCTTGGTATATCTTTAATTTTATTTTCAGTTTTCATGTGGTCAAACAGAACCCCATTTTGAATAAACTCGGTATTTTTATCATTCAATATACTCTGCAAAATCATCATTTTAGTCTTCCGTTGTTTTATACTAAGCAATTGGTCCTGTGATAGTACTGGATTACTGTTAACAACAGATATAATAGGACTTTCTTTGCCTAAATTTACCGCTGTATCATTATTCAATGTCAAATAAACGTTATCACCTTCATCATTGTTCTTTCTTATGATTTTGATGATTTTAGAATCTACAACATGAGTTTTTGTACTCGATGAATACGTTTTAATCTTATAGGCCAACTGGACACCATTCTTGACTAAAATTGTAACCGATTTTAACGGATCAATACTTGCAGCCATTAAAGCCAATAATTGTTCGTCACTTAACTCTAAAAAGGCATAATCAGAATTATTATCCTTGAGAACGTTCATGTTCCTTCCTCCTCCGTTAGATCAATACGTTTATTTCAATCAAAGCTGTCAAATATATATATATATCTATATTTAAAGTGTGGGAAAAAAAAGTTGAAGATACTTCACCATTTTAAAACTACGTATAAAGAGCAAAAAAAGGATGGAATTTAGCAAATTGCACACTGAAGCGAGCCACATACTAGGTCAACTTGATGACATGGGTCCACAGAGTATCCAGTATCAGCCGCTGGAGTCAGAATTTGTGCAAATAGTAAACGAATTAGAGTCCTTGACCGACTTGACAATAGACCAAAAAGAACAAGTTCAATCGCTTAAAGAACAGCTAACAACAATGCGACAGCAAAGAGGCGCTAACGAAATGCCTGGCCAATATGGGGAAAATCCATTCGATAGCCCAGAAGATGTGCAGTCAGCGACAAATGCTTATCATCAGCAACTTCTTCAAGAGCAAGATCTTTTGATCTCAACACAGTTAACACAGTCAATTAATAATTTGCATCAGCAGGCATTACATATTAGTGACGAGCTCGAAGATCAGCGATCATTACTTGACCAGGTGGAAGAAAGCATGGACAGACTGAATTTGAAAATCGTTGGTACAGGTATGCGGAAAATGAACGAATTTCTGGAGACAAGTGAGTGGGGTGGTAATTGTTGCATTGCATTGCTTATAGTCGTGTTGGTGATACTACTAGTTCTTCTACTAATAGCTTAAATCTGCGCTATATTTAACAATTCTTGTATTATCTATTTGGGAGCTCTTTCCTTAAATTTTTTAAAAATCTGGTTGATGTAAGCTAGGAGCCACAATGTTATCTTGAAAGTAGATTATAGCACAAGGAATAATGCAGGCATCTGGTGTTAAGCCGCATAATGGAATTCAGAGAAGGCCTTCACGAATAACACACTTGACACCTGCCCAGCAGCTTGACATCAGAGCACATCAGAGGACTTATCAGGGAGCGTATATCAGAACGTGCATTGGTGTGTTGTCGTTTTCGGTGTTGGTCATGAAACTATTCTCTAAAGAGTTTGCAGCTATTGGGCTCGTATTTCAGATATATGCACTAATACTCTGTTTTGTTGGATATTTCAGAGGTAGAAATTTGGATCTTTATTTTATTGATTTCAATGGAGACTGGAAGGATGAGTGGGTGTGGGACCAAAACGGAGACGGAGAAGTTGACAACTGCTATTATTTTCAGACAAGTGGTCACTATGTGCTGTTTTTGACTATGTTAACGAGCGGTTGTTTCATAGTAATTTTGATACTCATAGCCAAGATGTAAAATAGTTGTAATGCGTTATGGCATGCAACTGATACGTGAAAAATTGAATAGGAACCGATTACACTATTGTAAAATTGTGTATGCTTAAAATAAGTACATAAGGTAGACAATCTCTCATCGATTATTAATAAACACTATTTATACGAAATATAACTGCAAAGTTTGATCATTCTTCCTTGACACCACCGGCACCGGAAATTTCAGCCTTGGCAATAGACTCCTTGTCTGTCTTGTTGGCGTTTTGACCAGTCAAACCGGCCAAAAGGGAAGGAGCAGCCTTGAAAGGTCTCTTCAAGTCACCGGTAGCTGCAGACCCCCAGAGGTGGATCTTGACGATGTTGGATTCCAGGGCACCCTTAAGAGGGGAAATAGATTGCATCACTAATGGGTTAGTGAACTTCATGTACAGATGCATGAAACCGGTCATGGCGAGAGACGTGAAGACACCCTTGATGGCGCTTTGAACTTGTGCCAAGTCATAGTCCTTAACGGTGGTGGTGATGAGTTTGTCCTCGGTTTCACCTGACATCTTGTTAGCTGGTTCGAGGTACTTCAATGTGGTCAAGTCGTTCCTGGAGATGATAACTTGTCTCACATACAAGTAAACTGCAAGAGTCAAAAGAGTACCGGTGGCAAAAGCGCATCTGACGTAAAAGATCACATCTGGGTTTTCTAGGTCAAGACGTTTTGTGAGCTGCATGGATGCAAGCATCAACACAAGGTTGGAGATAGCTGGATTCATGATTTATAACAGCAGACAACAAGTAGAACAGGAAGAAACAGGTATCAAAGAATCAACGTTTTTTCCATTTTATTTATTTTGCCACATATCGAAAAACGAAATTTTTGAAAATTGAGCCGATTTTGAAAATTGTTCGAATATTTTCACTAAAACAAATTTTTCGGAAATCGGGTGTCGGATACAAATATTCAAATCTTTTTGTATGACAGCAATATTGTCGCATATATTTGGTGTCGGATGTCGGAAACAACCTTATAGCCGCTTAGCCGAAGAAAATATTTTTGGCGTCGAATTTTGCGACGCAACGCGAAACCTCCAAAAAAATTTAAACTTTTATCAACAACAACAAAAGGGACAAAGAGAAAAAACAATGTAGCAATATCAACAACTAAACAAAAGTAAAACAACAATTAGAAGTTATTTGATTAATATACAAGAAAATTGCCATTAGAGGGAAGCATTTGAATACTAGTACCTAGTGCAGTTATTTCTAAACATTCAATATTATCAATTAACAACACTGCAGTAGAAACATAAGTTTATCAAGAAATAAAATGGTTAATCGTCAACGACAAGAGGGATTGACAGAAATATCGCCATCATCACTAAACAGAACAGCATTTCCGGCAAATGCGAAGAAGCGGGCCCATCATTGGAGCCCGTCTCAGAGTCCGAACTCGATGCACTCGTTGTCACCGTCTACTAAGCAAACACTGCAGAGACCAAGTTTCAGCTTGAAGAGAAGTTCAGGAGTACTGAACTTGTCTTCGCGAGGCTCGTCTACGCTATCATCTACAGTGACAGACTCTCCGAGCACTGCAAGGGTGATCAAGTCAAAGTATGTCAAAAACGAAGAGTCACCAAGCATCTCCAGAGTGATTAAAACAAACTATTCTAGAAACGAAGAAATGCTCAAGAGTTTTAACGAGTTATCATTTGAGGGTGGTGAGGAAATGGACATAGACAGTGACAGTGAGCCTAGCACGGGGCTCCCTTACTCAAAGTCAACGCCCTCAATGCTCAAAATGTCTAAAAAGATGTTTCCCCTGCATAAACATACGCTTAGTAACGTCATTACAAACACAAGGAAACCAATCGAACTACTGAAGGGCACCAAAAGCCCCATATTGAACACAAGCGAAACTAATGTAACAATATCGTCTTCCTCAACCACAAAAACATCAACATCAACGGGCTCCACAGATTCAAGGTATACACCAAAAACTTACTCACCTCCGCTGTCCTCTGCTTCTGCCATGGGATCCAAGAAATCACATAACATTTTTGGCTCCATTCCCCTTCGATCTTCTTCCAGCTCATCGTCAAACACGTCGACATCACCTTTTTTCAAAAGAGATGAACCCACCTTTAAAAAGACCAGAAATAGCTGCAACAACTTAACATCTTCAACGCCCAGAAAACCAAGTATTGAAGATGATCAAAAGATCAGCAACATTGTCAAGCCGCTGAATTTATCAAGACCCTTGAATAGGTCAAATGTTAATAATAGGAGAATTTCGAGTGCTCCAATATCCACTAATGGACATTACGTGACTCCATTCAATAACAATTCAAGTAATGAAAAGCTACCATCTTCTGCATCATTGAGCTCTGTTAAACCACTCTTATCAGTGTTTTCGTCATCTGGTCTTGTCAGCAAATCTGATAAGCTATTTAGAAATCATCAAAGAGACAAATGCAAACCTGTTCCTGAAACTCCGATGAAGAAGGGACTGCGAGACATCATTGGATCTGCTAAGACATCAACTTCAACACCTCATAATAACACATTTAATAGTTCACTAGGAGGTGGTCCTTCAATTAATAATACTACTTTTAACACTACTGTTGATAACGGGAGCTACTTGAAAAATAACTGGAATGATTTATCAAAATTTGATATGGAAATGGATGATGATGCATCTTCTGCAAATAATAGAATTGAAAGTGAGTCTTTCAATGATTTACTATCTGATTTACAAAGGCAACCAAAATTCACTTCATCAAGCTTTGATGACGATAGAATAACTGAAAATGAATCACCAACAATAAAGAAATCGATGAGATATACAAACGGGCTTTCACAAAGTAATGATAATAATGGAAGTTACTGGCAAAGGGCTGGATCTCAACAGTCACTTGTCTCTGACATCTTCACAAAGCCATCAAAAATTTTAGTATTAACGCATGATAACAAAACTAGTGAATCTCTTGGACCTAAAACTCCTGTTGAGGCGTTTAAAGTTCCATCTGAAAATCCAAGTTCTCAAATGCCAACTTTACAATGGTCTTCAAGTGTTATGACAGACGTCGGCAACACTTCTGATATACAAAAAATGGAAGTCGATTCCCATCTCTATGAAAAATTTGGAAACTGTGCACTTTTTGGTAATGGAGAATTTTCACTTGTCTATGAAGTTGAATTCAAGGGTGTTAAGTATGCTGTTAAAAAGACCAAAGAACAGATATTTGGGCCTAAGAAAAGAAAGAGGTTGTGGGAAGAGGTTGAATTATTGAAGGAAGTTTCAATTTTGAACGATGAAAATAATAAAGATAATAATAATAATGATGGCAATGAATATGTTATCACGTTAATATCAGCTTGGGAGTTCAATAACCAGCTTTACATAATGACAGAGTTTTGTGAAAATGGTACCCTTGATCGATTCCTTTTAAAGCAAAATGGAGAAGGTGAAAGATCCAAATTAGATGAATGGAGAATTTGGAAGATTCTCATTGAATTGTGTTTAGGTCTCAAATGGATTCACCAGCATAATATCATTCACTTAGATTTGAAACCAGCCAATATTTTTATCACATTTGATGGTACGTTAAAAATAGGAGATTTTGGTGTAGGTATAAAAGTGCCTATTAGTATTGAAAATAAAGACTTTGATAGAGAAGGTGACAGAGAATACATTGCACCAGAAATCATTTCACGGCATGAATATACAACAAAGGCGGATATTTTTTCAGTTGGTTTAATTATGTTAGAAACGGCGGCAAATGTAGTCCTACCAGAAAATGGTTCTCCATGGAGAAAGCTACGTAGCGGGGATTTATCGGATGCTGGTAGACTAAGCAGTGGGGATTTAGCAAAGAGAGCAAAAAACATTAATGTTGGCTCAACAAATTCATCTTTGACTAATAACACAAATACCACTGCCACGTTAAGTAGCTCCAAAGAAGAATCGTATCTTGAGAACATTGATGCAATCTCTATGATGGAACCATGGACACCAGTTTGGTTTTATGATGGATCCGGTGCATTAGACAAAGTTGTCAACTGGATGATGTCCCCTAATCCAAAATCAAGACCAACTGCCACTGAAATTTTGAATACCTGGGAATGTCAGTTAGTTGAACTTAGAAGACAGTCAGGCGCAACGATTTATGAAGGAGACTTTGGTCCTTCTTTGTCAAGAGAAGAACTCCAAAATGAGGTTTTGCTTTTAAAACAAAGAAATTTGCAAAGAATTCGTGATTTATAATGTCAACGCTAATGTCATGCTCTCAACATTTGTATACTATATATATTTTAAAACACTTTTTTTAATGGCTGCTTGCTTGTTAATTGTTTGATTAATTTTGGATTTTGGACTCATCAATACACGCATTAGAAAAAACTAAATTTGTATGTACAAGCTGCAATTTTGTGTTTCTCTTTATCAAAAACAGCCTCCCTTCTGATAGTTTCGCATTAGAGTATATCCGCAAAGCCATTGCAGCTATAACATCAAAAGGTCGTAAAGGTGTCTGTTATTTCTAGTTTGGAAAAATATATCCCAATATAAAGCAGTTTAAAGAGGTAGATGTCAGTTATCTTCTTTGTGCGTTTCGTATTATAATACCATAAAACTTATCAAGCAATGGGTAATCTTCATCAAAAAACAACTGAGACGTCAAATATATTATCAAATGATTCGGCAGAACAGGAATGTGTTCAAGGAAATTCGTCATTAGCGATATCTGACAGCCTCGAAGCTTATCAACCGTCAGAAAGCATGCACTACATCCAAGTTATACCGGGAGGTAACACTATAGCGAGCTCCAACCAAAGAAAAACCACTCTCGCAATGAGTGCCGATATGGCGACCAACACTATCAATTTTGAGACGACCCCTCCCTATCAAACCAAATTCGTTAAATCTATTCTCGATAACTCACATCATTCCATCATTCCAGAGAGTCGAATAAAAAAAAAGAGAACAAGAAATAGACCAATTGTTTCGTGTCTAACTTGTAAACATAGGAAAATTAAATGTGATAGATCAAGACCAATATGTGGCTCTTGCAAAAAAAGTGGTAATGTAGAATGCCATTATCAGATTATTGAAAAGGATTTGCAGTTAGATACTAGCTTAACTAACAATAGTAATATTAGCAATAATATTATGAACCAGAACAATCTCACACATAATAATATCAAAATCATAGATAATAGTACTATTAACAGTAATGCGGATAATGAAAAGTCATACAACGAGTCTTCGACGCTTTTAACGTCTGCATTCTTATCACCAGATTCTTTAGGAGAGTGTCATACAAATAATAGTTATCCAGCATCTATATCAAGTTCTTATTCTTCATTATCAAATAATGAAAATACGAGACTCAGATTTGCCGAGGCTAACACAAATTCAAATGACATGTTAACAAATTGCAACTTGGCTCAACGTGGCGATCAATTTAACAGTCCTCAAAATAGTACCATACCCTTACTCGTTGAACCAATGAATAATCAATATGAAAAAGTGACACCAAACAATAATATCAAACTTAATAATCCATTTGACAATAACGATACCAAGAGGCCTAACAATATTGATAATATTAGCAATAACAATATGATTACAAACTATAATGATAACATTAGCATCAATGATAATCAGCAAGAAATAAACTTTACAAAGTATGAAAGTGAAGGAAAATTAAAAAACGTGGATAGTCAAACCAGGTTATCCTTCAATGCAACAAACATCAGTAGTACGCCTGTAATAATGAAAAATTTGAATTTAATTCAAAATTCGAATATCAAGACTGGAATAATAAAAGATTTGTCTGTTGGGGCCGATAAAATTAAGGCCTTTTTTGGAGGCTCATTAATTTCAAGTTTTGTTCAAATGGATTATAGATTGAGATTGATATTTGAAAAACTTATGCCTTCAATTGCCGAAGATATTGATAAATGGGACAATACTTTTTCTTTTGAAAGATATAGTAATGCACTTGAGAGAAAAATAAGTGTTGAAAGTGTACAGCAAATTGGTAGTTCCATTGACGATAAAATGGATTTCAAGTTTATCAGATTTAACTGTATATGCAACCATCTTGAAGCCTACTTTATTGATTATATTACATTTCTGAATTTAGTTAGCAGCTCAACGATTGCCTTGACTGATATTGCACCAATTTTGCCTGATAAAGCAATTGACTTCATTTTATCAAAACATTTTATTAGTGACCCATGTGGTAAATTGAAAATTGTCGATAGAACAACGATGCATGACATAGTTGAAATTACTTTCATTTTGACGGTGGCTAGGTTTGGTTTGAACGATAATAAAGGGTTATTCAAGGCTCCTGAGCATGTTAACTTTAACAGTTTCCTGGACGAAGAAACAATTTTGCAAGATAACAAAACTGACCTTCTGCACTCGATCATTAAAATGATCGTTACTGATTTTAAACTACAAAATTATAATTCTTTGCTTAATGTTGGAATATTTGTCCTTTTGTTTTTTGTTAAAATTAGCGATAGGACATCCTCTTTCTCTGCTCCTCCAAATGGAATTAATTTTGGTATCATGTCAATATATATGGGTATCACTATCGGTGTATTCAGCACAGAAAACTACAACTTAGTGCAACCTATGGACAACACTCAAAACTATTTGACTTTTTTAACCGCTGACGATCTAGAAAACATAAAGGCTTTACTAATAATTATTGATACTGCACATTCATTTCAATCAGGAAGACCTCAAATGATAACTTACCCGATAGAAAATTTGAAACAAACTAATTTTTTGACATTTGATACGATAGGGCTTCTTTATTATTATAGAAATACTTACAACTTAGTCAATAAAGATGTATTGTCCGAAAGTGAACCAAAATGCGCTAACGCTTTCAATCTTGTCAACAACGAAAAAGGTGAGGCATGTTATAGTTTGAACGAATATGAAAGTTTTGTTGAAAACTTTGAGGCTTTGCTTTCAAATTACATTCTTGTATTTGGCTCTGATCTTATATTACGACCAGGGCACACAAGATTTGCAACTCCGCATAGGTTTTCTAATTTATTATGTTACATGTACATGAGTGGCTACAAAATAGTCAAAGAATCTGTTAAGAAAGTTCAAGCTGATCCAAATCATAACCCCAAAGAACTAAAGCAATTAAAGGTTTTGGAAGTCAAAGAGTTTCATCGTTGCTTCAAAATGGCGATTTTGAGGTTGGCAGCGTTGAATGAGTCTTTGAATACACCAACAGATTCATCCGAGTTCTATTACTTAAACTATTCAATTGACTTGATTCAAATGTTTAGCAGAAATGCTATCACTTTGATATCATTAATCTTAAGATTAATTGTTGAAGAAAAAGCTAATAGTGAGTTTTACCATACTTTGCTATCAATATGCTCCGTTAAAAACGAGGAGAGAAAGGGGCCTGATCCCATTAATATATTCAGTCTAAGCCACGATGCTTTGCAATGCATTTTCTTATACAATGTTGATCGATTGAATGAAAACCATTATACTATACTTAGCAGGGAAGAACTGGAATTATTGGATACAAAACTCAATAGACTGATTGTCTCTCCATTTCACACACTAAATTTTATTCTGACCTTTTTTTTTCAATGTTCAAAGACGAGAGTAAGTCAGTCTTTTGAATTCATCATGTTTTACAAATATTGTATCTCATTATTGAAAAGCTTTTATGAATCGAGTGCAGCTGATATTCCACAATTTGATATAGATCAGTGGGTGAAATCAGTTTCAGACATAAGTATAACATGGTTCACAAACAATCAGTAAATTATTTTTACAAATCTTGTAGAATTTCAGCACACTTATAAAATCAAATTTGTATATTATAAATATAATGTTTAACTGTCGAATTATAGATTAGATTAGATCTATAAAATTATGAAGTAAATTAGATCAACTCTACTCAAATAATAATATGACTCTGGTTAACGCCTAAGGTGAGCCTTTTTGGTAATATAAACTCGATTATCTAACTTCATCATCTAAAGTTATCTAAAGTATCTATTAAACAATAAAGTATCCTAGTTATGACATCAAAGTTTTATCTGACAATTTGGGTTATATGAACCGAAACTATGCTTTTATTTCTATTTTATGTTTTGTGTACAAAAGGCCTACATTTTACCTTTCATTTTACACTTTTTTTTATTATTACCCAAGTATTTAAAACACTGTTCAAGATTAACAAGCACAATTTTTTATTTTAACCAACTTTGATTGGGATTACTTCCGAAAAAGTTCATCCAGGTAGCAGTAGCCAATAAAAATGACCTGACGTACTATATTCACAAATGTGACAAATATTGAATTTGGAAACATTAATAATTGCATTAGATATACATGTGCAAATGTAGAATGAGTGATAGCATCCCATATATAGTGACCGTAAATCAATAAAGCTACCCATATCCTACTTTAGGGGATTATATCAAAGCAGAATTGTAGATAATAAAACCAGTGAACCATCTGCCTAACAATTAGATTGTTCCCGTTATCGAGCAACTTGTGTCTTTTTATATTTTCTTTAGTCGAAATTAACAAATTAGCTATCATGCAATGCTTGAACCACTCAGGGGAAGTTAGATTTGTCTAATCAATTCACTATATTGGTGAAGCATTTTACTTTAGTTTCATCATTCAATATGATCTATTTATGAGAAATTTTGAAACTGAAAAAAGTATATAATTGTCTTGAAAGATGTTCTGAAAAGTAAATTATTGAATATGGTATAAAAATAAAAGGGAGATTATAGGCATGTATGCACAAAAATAAAATTTGGAAATAGAAATTGATGAAATCTATGCACATCATAATATTAACTGAGCATAATACATGCATGTTGCAATAAGATGCTGAAGAGATTTGATAGAAATGAGATTAAGACGTAAACGCAAGCTTTATTCACAAATAAATCGTAATGCGTCGGTAATACAAACAATTACCGAAGTCGATCGAGACTTTTAGTATGACTAATCGACAAACTAATTTAGAAACTAATCCTTAATCCGAAATAATATAAATAGTCAACACATTTGACTTTATATTTAATTTATACATAATTTATAATTAACGGTTTTGAGTAATAAACTCTGGATTTATCAGTAATGGGTAAACTATAACTTTAGGAACTATTGCATAAGGATTATTATAAAAAGCGAGTTTTTGCTTTTGAAAGATAATTGCATTTACAACCCTATGAGACAAACTTGCTTAGTTAACCCAACTAGATATTTACCGAGTTCCGCATATGCATATATTTGACCGATACGATATTTTTAACACTTTACTGATACTTTGCATGTATTAAGCTCAAATTATATTATGCTGTACATAGTTTTTATTAACAGAAAAAAAAAAAAGTTCTTATTATTGAATTTTCAACATAACCCTAACTTGCGCAAAATGCTTTTAGGAGTCACTTGTTGAAGGTATAAATATTCTGGCATAAAAAATTCCAAGATATGACTGGGTGGCCAAGCTGGTTAAGGCGTGCGACTGTTAATCGCAAGATCGAGAGTTCAATCCTCTCCCTGGTCGTTTTTTTTCAATCTTGAAGTGAGGCTACTTAACATTCTCTTCACCAGCATTAAAGAAGGCGATTGAACTAGTAAAATGCAAGGTAACTATTAAATGTATAAATGTTTATGTATAAAAATATTATATTTTTTGAAAAACAAGACTTATAAGCAATAAAAGATGATAAATGGAAGTTGCAAGATTTTTCAATAGTACCTTTCAAATATTATTGCCTACCCGTTCGAAATGTTCAAAGACTTGAACATTATAAATACCCAAATCCAAGACAAACAAATGCCCCCCGTTTCGTTTGAACAAAGTGACCATGTCTTGGATAAAAGAATCAAAGTCTCTTTCCTCTCTCTGGGCTAGCTCGCTGAGAACGGATGAACCTGCTACTGCTCCGTCGCTAGACTTGTTAATGGGGTTGATTTCACTTAAACGTAAAAACAATTCCTCGATGCTATCCAAATCATCGAATCTTCCGCCTGTGCCACAAACAATGTCTCTGTATCTGACCAATGTATCATAATGTTTTGTGATAAACATCGTGTCTTCAGGCAGTTGGGTATAAAAATCAGAGAGAAGAGGAGACTTGCTTTCCCTCAAACTGATAAAGTACTTATAAGCACAGATAGCAGTATCTTTTTCCGAGCTCTGGTGTCTGATACGAGCTTTGTAAATCATATTCAAAGTATTACTATCTTGCACAGGTTCCTTAGCTCTACGGAGCACTGAAGTAACGAACAATCTTCTCTGACTTTGAAACGCTTTCATTGTAAACTTGTTTTATACAAAGAAACGTCTAATGTCTACAATCTCTCTTTTCCAGCTGTTCAACAACTCTTATATACTTTTTCACTTTTATAATAAAGTCCGATAAGATGTCAATGCCCTCTCCGAAACAATGTAACTCGTACTTTGTGGCGCATGAAACATGCGCCACAAAGTATAGAAAAAGAAACAAAAAAAATCCGGTATTTTTTCACTTTTCTTTTTCTTCTCCACAACTTTTCTTTTTTTTTGTCTCTTTTTCTGAAAGTTTCAACTCATTTTTTGATTTTCAGTGCTGCCTGAAAATTGCAGTTGGAAAACTAGGTTTTGCTATGAAAATGTGTTAATTTACAAATTAAAAGGATTTGGCAACTACACTCACATAAATGCTCGTTTAATTATCCCTTCAAACCCACATCTTACTGATCGTACTTTGTACTCGTATCCTTCTAGAGCTTTTAGTTCTTAGCTCCAACCTTTAACATAATCATCCCTTGCTTACAATAGCGCAATCGTAATAGCACGCCACAGGGACTCATAACTTTGTGGAACATTACTTAATCAGTTCCTTAATTAAATCTAAGGCTGAAAAGCGCAAGCCAAAACAAAGACACGAAACGCGGTAGCGGAAAAGTAAACAAAGGAACAATAGGAAACGCGGTAGCGTGTTCTTACCATTTGAAAGAAAACCAAGATCATTTCCACCCTAAGTACCAATGAAGACTGCTTGAAATAACTCTTTTCACTTGAAGCTGTTAATAGTGGTGCAATGGTTCATTATCTATCTACTCCTCTCTTCTCAATCCAAGAGGCAGCCAAATCAGAGACCAGCTTACCAGCTCCAATGAAGATTCACCAGGATCCTGTTGATTCTGCCTCTGCTAGATACTGGAAAGTTGTAGACGGGTTCAAAGCCTCTGAAATACAATACAGAAATGAGCTGAAGTCACTTTATGAAATTGTGTGTTCATTTGACCCCGTTTATAATAACTATTTTGATGGTTCGTATGACGATATCACTGACGATGTTGTGGAACAGAGGAAAGCCAAAAATCACAAGCTGAGACAAGCTATCAAGACCATTGCGCAAAAACATAGGCTTTTATTTGAGCAATTGCATGATCAGAACATCGAGCATGCAATTGTGAACATTTCTGAATGGGCCCTCAACATTGACCAGTATTACAAACAGTACATGTCACTTTACAGACTTGACCTGAATCAGAGTAAAACTGAGATTAAAATGAGGAGAAGGCCGCTCGTTAGGCTTGGCCACTTGAACAACTTTCTTTGGGCGCTAAAAGAACTTGTCTTCCATTTGGACGGATCTCAGTACATCGCTGAATTAAATTCCAACTTGGAGATCAGTTTGCACAAATTGAAGAATTGCTTGTCCCAATTAAAGCAATTGAATGACAATGAAACACGTAAAAATGATGATGATATTAAGGTTTCAGAATGTAAGGATGTATTCAAATTGAAACCAGTTTCTGTTACAATATGCAATGAGGATTTCAATACAAAACCATACCAATGTAAATTGTTTTACTTCAACAAGGATCAGAAGGTCTCTATGAACTTCAATCATATTGAAGCTTATTTTTTCAAAGATGCTAAAATTGAACACTTGTGTTTGGTCAATATTGATGAATATGGTAAGTCTTTGTTATTTTCACCTATTAAGAAAACTGAACTAAAATTTGCGAAAAAAATTGATGCTAATACTATCGAGTTTGATGCTTATGACGAATCTGTTCAATTATTCTTTACCAGAGATGAAAATACTGTTAACACGTTCTTCAACGAACTGATTCAACTGTTTCCAAAAAGTCAAGAATTTATCTTGCAAGAGCCTTTGAATGGGCTAGGTATTTACAATAGCTCAATAACAGTAAGTGAAAAACCAGTACTTGATACAGCTCCGACGAAGACTAATCTGATTACTAGGGAAGTTTCTGCATATCCAAAAAATATTAATTCTGTCATCAATAGCTCAAAACACAACGCTCCAGTTCCAAATCTCAGCAAGTCCAATAGTTCCAAGAGAATCGATGGAACAGAACTTGCTAAAAAGTTTATGCAAGAAATGCTAGAGAATGATGGCTCGAGTGACGATGAAATAGGTTATGATGAAATTTCAATCGTTTCCATGGAAGAGCCACCAATTCAAGAAACTGCTAGTCTTGTTGATACTAACAGAGTTGAGCTGATCAATGATACAAAGACAATGAATTCAGCTTCTAGTATACAAATACCTCCTAGAAAAGAGACATTCATAAACTGCGACAATGAATCTTTGATTTCATCTAACAACTCACAAACTAGTAATAATGACAATTTATCAACAGCGTCAAAGCCAATAAAATCAAGGTCATTTAGAAGCATTTTCTCTAGTGTCTTTAAAAAGGAGAACAACAACAGTAGTGCTAGTCTGATTTTAGAACAGGCATCTTCCTTGAATCTTTCGAAAAAAAGCCTTGATTCAGAAATGAGTGCATTATTGGGAGGGCCAAATAAGTGTTCATATATCTTACTACCATCAGCAAGAGTTAGTACTTGGAAAAACAATTCGTGGACTGAAAATGAAGAAAGCACACTAAAACTAGTTAATATTGAAACGAAGGGAAGATACCTTGCAGTGTATCAGAAGACAAAAAAAGAATACCCAGATCTTCTGGTTAAATTGAACCAATCGACCAAATGCCAAGTTTTTGCATTAGATTTACAAATCAAAACAGTCAATTATGCTGATGTACCTATTACGGTTCTGATGAGGACCTCAAGTGCACAAAATCAAATCACATTGAAAAACGCCATTGAAGACATCCATTTTCAACTTCCATTGTCTGATTCTTCAAGTACAATTTCAATGAACAAAACAAACACATTTGGTATTGGAAACTTGAAAAATGTAATCTCAACAAGTTCAAGCTGGAGATCAATAAAATCTGATTATACTACAATTACAAATGAGCCGGAACAAATTTCATGGACTGGAATTGGTTCAGCTTGTATTTTATGCGACGGAAAGATGAAAAAGTGTTCAAGATGTGCTATTACTATTACTGCTGAAGCTAATATTTTGCTAGTTGAATTAACTGGTTACGAATTTGGCAAAATTGATTTGAGGCTGAACAAAGATCAAATCTCAAAATTCATTTCTAATGAAGGGACAAAGGTTCTTTTGAGCGTCAAATCAACTAAATATATTTTAACTTTCGATTCATATGAATCCCTGAATGGCTTTTACGACTGTGTTTAGTAAATTCATTCTTGAGTGATGTCTTCCCTTTCTATACTATTTACCTTAATACTTTTTCATGACACATTTAATTTATTTTTTACTTCGACGAACTTTCAACATATCAATGAAATTTATTGTCAATACTATATACAGTGAAGGGGAAAAAAGGAATACTATTAAATTAAGATTTGAAAGCAATTAAAGAGGCAGAAGCAAGATTTCTCTTCACATCAACCTTGTCAACATCGTGAGTATCTTCAACTTCACCCCATCTTGCTGTTTGTAAAACTGTTTCTAGTGAAGCTAATCTTGACAACTCTTCAATTGGAACATTGAAAGGATCATTTGAATCAGCATTTCTCAAAATGGCAACGCCAACAAGGAATGATTTTGCTGTCAAGGTGGCCTTTTCTAGAGCCACAAGGTCCCACATATCTAGCTGATCTAGATAGTTTGCAGCAGCCTCTCTTGTTGCATCAGGCTGCCTGTTACCAATAAGACCGTCTTTTTCGGAATCAAGGTAAGTGATTTTAATCGCCTCACCATTCTTTGAGAATTTAGATAAAAACGTGCCCATATCTTCAAGCAATGGCAGATAGTACTGTTCTTGTTGCTTTCTTAATTCACCATCGCAGTCTTCTTTTGGCGAAAAGACACACAATGTGTCAGTGTCCAAGTAGCGAAGCAAAAGATTCTTGACAGTGGATAAATCGCCTATTTTGGCTCTAATCTCGTCATCCTCTGAAAGTTGTGCATGGTGTAAGTCAATGCACCTAGACACCAGTGAAGTCAATGGAACAAGGTATGGGCGAATGTGCAAACTTGGCAAACTTTTCCATTCGTTTGTCAGGAGGTAGGCAAGGGTCTTTCTGTTCGCAGGGACTAGCATATCATAACCGAGTGGTGTTTTAATAATTTTCGAGTCTAATTGAATAGCATACTTGTTATCTGCTACCTGTTCAATGGACACTTTTTCCCAAAATTTGGCTAACGTCTTTTCCAATCTATTGGTTTCGGTTTTCTGGTTCGATTCGTAGGCGGACTGGGAATCTTGCTTTGGCGATGCTGATGCATACCATCTCACAGAAAAATTCCTCACCGCAAATCCTCTAACAACAGATCTTTTCAGGGACAACATTGCACTGTAATAAAGGAGGCCCCTATAGCATATTAAATCTTTGCACTTCTGTAGAAAATTTCTTTACTAATACGAGTCCAGCAAGTCACGTGACAATTTGACCAAATATTACATAAGCAACCAACATCACGTGACAATTACGTAAGATTTAGATCACGTGACATATTTATATAAGCTTACGTAATATACGCGGTACGTCATAAACAAAAAGAAGGCTTTCATCGTGTTTGGCAGGAAAAAGCAGGTTGATCCAGGAGATGCCGTTAGTGAAATTTCAGTAAACTTTATTTCTTCTTGTCAAGGAGACTAAAAAGAGGCGTTGGAACTTCGGAAGTTGCTTGGATTAAGTAAACGAACATCAATACAAGTAAATCAACGAAGTAGCAAATAACAGAATGAAGATAGGCAGTATATCTCTACCTAACGTGAAGCCAAGATATGCTTGGCTTTTACCTCTCATATCGGTAGTATTTTGGTGGGCAATGCTTATTGCCATGCTAGCGATATGGTTTTCTTGGGGGAGGCCCATACTCGACACGTACCATTACTATATGACTCAATATATTGTGTATTTATCAAATGTCGGTGCTACGCACATTCAGCCTATATTTATCGTAGGTTCCGGTGGTATGGGAATCTTCTTTGTGTGGGCGGTTATTGAAGACTATTATTTGCGTACGAAGGAGAAGTGTTACTTGCCACCTACCTTCCACTGGTTTACTACCGGTTTGCATGCATTGGCTATTGCAATGTCCATCATCGCGTCACTATGCATTTTGATGGTGTCTTGTTTGAAAGACAATTGGCAGTACTCACGACCACACTCAGTTTTTGTTGTTTTATTTGTCATCTTTGTCTTTGTTTACTTATGTGTGCAAAGTCTACTATTTATCATCTACTACAGAAAATATCAAATTAGATATTTCCTCGTTTCTGCCATTTTGAAAGCAATATGGGTGGCCATTGCTATTGTTTTTGTTGTGTGTTACGGTGCATTCATGGGTAAGGGTAACAACGGTGGTAACAGGTCAATTTGGTGGGGTTATTCTGCGATTATGGAATGGACTTTGGTTTTCTTCTATGGAACAATGTTTTTCAATATTGCGTGGGATTTGAGGCAGAAA
This sequence comes from Saturnispora gosingensis, assembly GCA_030570395.1. Lineage (NCBI taxonomy): Eukaryota > Fungi > Ascomycota > Pichiomycetes > Pichiales > Pichiaceae > Saturnispora > Saturnispora gosingensis. The sequence continues at coordinate 726,079 of JAJLVU010000004.1, forward strand.
TCCTATGGAAACCCTGCTGCTTGGATGGATACTGCACAGCTTTCAAAGGAAGAACCTGAAAGTGAACAGCATGATTTGGAGTGGGATCCTATTGACGAATATGCCCATTCGTTTCAGTCTCCACCTCCACCACCATTGCCATCCGCTTACACAGCTGCCACATCAAATACCGACCAAATGTACACTACGACAGCCGAACAAACACATGATTCTGTATATCTTAACCCACAACATCGTGCTCATCACCAATCGAGAGAAATCCTATAATTCATTTACACATTTTGCCTTTTTATTCTTGTACCTTTTTTAAACTTATATAAGGGTAATTCTACTGTTGTGCACTTATTTAATATTTGTGTATTGAGCATATTGACGAACTTGACATTTATTGTGGTTTAAGAATCTTCTTCCAAACATTTTTCCATATCAGTGTTGAACTTAAACCACCTGCCAAAGTACCAAACAACCCAACTTGCCAAGGTTGTAGACATCCCTCTTCTAAACTCCAGTGCAAACAAAGTGGCAATGTAGAAAGTCTTTCTATGAAAGTGACCCACTGGGTATGGTCAACATTTGCGAAAGCTTTGGAAAGTAGCTCAATTTTACTGCTAGAAACATCTCCCTTAATTGCATATCCATTCTTCAATGCATTTATCAAGCGATTTGTGTCATGTCCGAACTCGACAACAACCCAAAAAAACCACATTTTTGTGGATACCACGTACCACCAACCACATTTATTAGGACCATCAGGTGCAGGTAACCACCATCCTTTGTCTAACCCAAAGGCCACGGTTTCAAATGGCTGATATAAGCAGATACTTATAGTTGACAAGAAATCAATGTAATTACCCTCTGATAGAAGTTGACCCGGTGCTGATAACAGATCTGCAATAGCTTGCGGTATCTGGAATGTACGATAGAATGTACGCACATCAGATATGTATCCTGAAATTTGCTTTAAAGTTGTGCTGAGGTGGTCTATGTTAGGATGTTGGCTGTTGATCTTCTCTATTTTAACTTCAGGAGCTGAATTTTGTTGAGAGGCTTTATCTAGTTCACCTAGGGACACTGTAATCAGTTCATCAAGAGTGCATGTTACTTTGTTAACATTTGAAAGAGAGTGAAACTGGCTTTTCATTGCTTGAAATGAGTTTAGCAATATTTTGACAGCTGTTAATAGACGCTTTAATAATACTATGCCTAATGATTTTATGATTTTGATTATTCTTGGTTTAACACGAAGCAGATATAACTCTAATTGTGGTATACGCTCTAATAAAACACTTAGTAGTAAAGATGCATAACAGATTGTGCCTAGTGTAGTATCTAGTTGCGAGAGATCTGATAATGGTTCATTAATAATTTCATACGATCTTGGTGATAAAGCTAACTTTGACAAGAATACTAATTTTGTTTTTAATGTTTTCAAAGATCGATTTTCCTTAAAAACTGAACTCATAACGAGATACACTATTGCTTGATCAGAGGCTTTCAATATGGACTCTTCTTCAATTCAGCTTAAAAGATTTACCTTTCAAGTGATTAAAAAAAAGAATAGCTCGGCCATTTCTTCAGAAACAATATTTAATAAATTTCAAAATAATCATAATGTCAACCCTTATTTATATACAAAGCTATTTAACAATAAGGACGATAGTATTTTTTTTAATAATCGTCTTTTTTAGGGTTTTACCAAAAAGCCATTTATCAGAAAGTTCGTTGCGCCTAACATCGGCAAGACACCGTTCAAGATCTTGAGTATCATATTCGCTTGTAGAAGAGTGAACAAATCTCATCTTACCGTTAATCATAACGTTATAGTTAATTTTTGCTTTAACGGAAGTAGAAGCAACTGGCCAGTCGGACTTCAAAATACTGTCCAGTCTCAGCTCTTCACTATTAGTTTCTTGGCCATAGGTGTTGTACAATTCCCAGGCCTCTTCACAAGAAGCTGGCGTAACTGGACACATCATTTTGATCATCTTCACAAACTTACCAGCAATGTACTCCTTTCTCACCCCATTGTGCTTGAAAGCTAATGCGAGCGCATTGTTATATTTCATATAGTGAGAAATCAAGGTGTTCAAAGACAAGTCGCCGACGAAGGAGTTGTTAATACTATTTTCATACTCAACAAGTTCATTATGCAATTCAATCTCTGCATCTGTTTCAGGATTGACCTCTTCAGTAACACATTTTTGAGTGACACAGCTTAAATCAATGGCAAGCTTTAGGACTTTCTTCAACCACCTCTCCACTCCAATGATTTTAGACTCATCCCAATCTAAAACGTCAGATATTGGTGCCTGAAATAAGATATGAGCCCTAGTGGCATCTGCCCCATGCGCTTTAATGCATTCAGCTGGATCTGCTCCGTTATACTTGGATTTGCTCATTTTTTCGTAACTAATACTGGCAATCTCACCTGTAGCAGTAACAGTGGCATTGCCATCATCATTCAAAGTATACTCGTCAGGTTTCAAAAACTTTCCTGTTTTTGAATCAACAAATGTCTTTCCATGAACCATACCCTGAGTAATTAATTGTTTGAATGGTTCACCATTCCAGCCCTCTTGCGATATAAACCATCCTGCATCTGCCAAAAACTTAGAGATAAATCTAGAGTATAATAAATGCAAAATGGCATGCTCAACACCCCCAATATATTGATCAACAGGCATGTATTTGGTTGCAATTTCATTGCCAAACGCTGCATTAACGTTTTTAGGGTCTAAAAATCTGAACATATACCAGGATGAATCAATGAAAGTATCCATAGTATCTGTATCTCTTTTAGCGGGCTGCTTACATTTCGGACACTCACAATTAACAAACTCTTCTACTTGAGCCAAGGGTGATCCTCCTCTAGAAGGAATATAGTCCAAATGAGGTAATTTAACAGGTAAATCTTCATCTGGTACAGGTACCACTCCACAGGAAGAACAGTGAATCATCGGAATTGGAGCACCCCAATATCTTTGGCGAGATATTAACCAATCTCTTAGCCTGTAGTTTGTCTTAGCGGCACCTCTAGCAATTAAAGCTAACTCCTCAGTGACTTTAACACGAGCCTCGTTTGCAGACATGCCTTTCAAAAATCGGCCATTAATATTCATCACACCTTCTTTCAAAACGTATGGTTCATTATCCGAGGACTCATTTGCCAACTCCTTAGGTGATACACTATGTATGATAGCAACTTCTGGACCCATGTTCTCAATCCAGAATTCAAAATCACGGGTATCATGAGCAGGGCAACCCATAACAGACCCAGAGCCATAGGTTGAAATGACATAAGGGGCCACAAAGATTGGTAAATGTACGTTTGAATCAAGCGGGTTAAGCGCATGTACGCCTTCGAGTAAAAACCCTTCTTTGGACTTTTCAGCTTCTTCACCTTGTTTGTTTAATCTGGAAATGAAGTCTGATAAATCAGAGTTAGTTGTCATGTACTTTTGAGTTAAAGGATGGTCAAAGCCAATGGCAACGTATTGAACGCTGAAAATGGTTTCGGCTCGAGTAGTAAAGGCTTCTAGTTCAGACAATTGTAACTCATTATTGCTACTAGAAGCCACGGGAAATTTGATTTGAGTTCCTTTTGATTCGCCAATCCAATTTTTTTGCATAGCTTTGACTTTTGAAGGCCAATCTTCAAGTAATTCTAAGTCTTTGTTCAAATCACTAGCATACTTGGTGATGCCTAAAAACCATTGCTCCAAAAGTCTTTTTTCAACGATTGCACCAGATCTCCATGATCTGCCTTCTGCATCAACTTGCTCATTGGCCAAAACGGTATTGTCTATTGGGTCCCAGTTGATTTCTGCCTTTTTCCGGTACGCTAAACCGTGTTTATAAAGTTCTAAAAAGATCTTTTGTGTCCATCTATAGTAATCAGCATCACATGTTGCAATTTCTTTGGACCAATCAAAGTCTGTAAGCATAATACCCATTTGGTCTTTCATTTTGGCAATATTAAGCTTGGTCCAGTCTTCTGGATTTACTCCTCTTTCTACGGCTGCATTTTCAGCTGGTAAACCAAAAGCATCCCATCCCATTGGATGAATTAAATCCAAACCTTGCATCCTGTAATATCTTGCCAAGACATCAGAAATGGTGTATACTCTCAAGTGTCCCATATGAAGCATACCACTAGGATATGGGAACATCGTCAATGAATACATTTTACGATCTTTATTTTTCATCGGAACAAGTCTTCTTGGATTAATGAACTTGTTATCACAAGCTGACCTCCATCTTGATAACCATTTGGCGTCCAATGAGACCAAATCAACAAGCCCTTGAGCAACTGCAGTGGTAGCTGCCTTTGTCATATCAAAAAAGAGTCTAGCATATCGTCCAGCGTATGAAAAATTAATATCATTAGTTGACTAAGATCAACTCCTAGACAACGATAAAAATTAAATGGGTATTTTGCTGGTCCTGAAATGTCTCAACCACAGCCTCTAAGCTAAGTACATCACAAGCCAGATAAAGACATACTGGACCTCAGGACTTCAATGAACTACGTCAATGCGCCACACAATGCGCCACGTCCAATATCGCTTGTGAAAAAGGAATCTCTAAGGTAACGCGTTAGATTCTTGTTATGTTATTATAGTGTACGTGTGGTATCGAGATGACAGTAGCAGGTGAGAAGAGAACAGTTGAGGCCATGGCTGAGGATGCTGCTATTCGGTTTGCAGATATTGATAGGAATTTAGAGGAGATAAAAAGAAGGAGGAGGAGAAGAAGTATGGAGCATATGACACAACATCCTGCTCTAATGGTGCATTCAGCTACCACCGAGCTGGAAGCAAACGATAGCGCGCCAGCAGAAGCAGGTGTGATAGAGCGGTTAGAATTGAAGAACTTTATGTGTCACGACTCTTTTGTACTTGATTTTGGGCCTCAGATCAACTTCATTATTGGGCGTAATGGCTCTGGGAAGTCAGCGGTTTTGACTGGAATTTCAGTGGCTCTAGGTGCAAAGGCTACAGACACAGATAGAGGAAGCTCTTTAAAGGGCTTGATTAAACACGGGAAAAACGTTTCAAGAGCCACTGTGACTTTATTGAATAAAGGCAACCAAGCATTCAAAAACGAGGAGTATGGTGATAGAATCATCATTGAAAGAGTCATCAAAGCCGAGGGCGCACATTCTATCTTTGTTAAAAACTATAGGGGAAAGACTGTATCTACTAAAAAGGCCACCGTAGACGAAATTTTGCAGTTCTTTTCAATAACTATTGCCAATCCAATGACCATTTTAACGCAAACTGAAGCGAAGAACTTTCTAGCTCATTCATCATCAACAGATAAGTTTAACTCATTTATGACAGGCACTAGGCTCAAAGAAGCATATGAAAACCTCAAAAAAACTTTCAACGATGCCAAAGAGGTCAGCAAAGCTTTGGAGGAACATGAGCATACATATAACACCGTCAGTAAAGAACTAGAAGACGCCAAGGAAGTTGTTTCAATATTTACTGCAACTAAGGAACTAGAGAGAAACCGAGAGTTGATAGTTGGAAAGTTCAATTGGTTCTTCCATTTGTGCAACCAGTATCGTTACGAAAGATGTAACGAGTTAATAAAAGAAAAAACAAAACAAAAGGAGACTAAACTCGAGACTCTTGAAAAATGCAAGAATACTATACAGAAAGATACTAAAGAGTTGGATAAAGCTAACTCTGTCACGTTATCAGAATCTTTGAAATCAGTTGATGAAACAGATTTAAAGCTTAACCTTCATAAAAATACCATTAAAGCTCTCAAAACAGAGATTCAAGATCTCATGAAGAATATTTCTGAGATTGAAGGAAGTATAAAAAGCAGCGAAAAAGACATCGAAAAAACAGAGCATTTAATCCTGGAAGAAGAGAATAAACTAACAAAAAATAACGATGGAACAACAGAAAAGCTTCGAAACTTCATAATTCAACGCTCCGAAGAAGAGAAAAATTTGAAATGTCAACTTCAAGAACTTATTGATAAAGTTGATGACGCCAAAGAAGAGTACGAACGTACAAGAATAAGACTATCAAAAGAAGTGAACGATTCTGCGACTAACAAAAAAAATGCCTACGAAAAGTTGAGTAATGCCAGGTCTAAAGAGGCAAAAAATGATCCAGTATTGTTGTTTAATATGGCAAACCAAAAGCTCATCAGAGAAATCAACTTAATGAAAAAAAACAAAAAGTTCAACGGTGAAGTTAGAGGTCCTTTGGGCTTATATGTAAAACTAAACTCTCAATTCAAAAGCGCCAAGAATGTCATTGAAACTTTGCTAACCAGACCATTGACTAGTATTCTTTGTGAAAACTACAGCGATATGCGACTGCTAATGAATCTAGTCAGCCAATGTAAACTTTCGAATCAGGTTATTTTGAAGCAACCGGAAGTTTTCGATTTCTCAAACGAAATTCCGCAATCTCAACATCCGTCTATTTTAGATGCGTTGGAAATAAACGATCCTATCATTAAATGTCAATTGGTCGATACTCATAAATTACATCGTGTTTTATTAATTCGTTCGAGAAGAGATGCTGAACAAGTATTGCTCGATGATAAGCAAAATTCAATCGCAAGTGTTATTTGCATTGTTGACGGTTCAGGTCCTGTACAAATGTCCAAAAGAAATGGAGGATTACAAGTTGATCCTGTCAACCGTGCTCGTGGCGAATCAGAGTGTCGCTTACAAATTGTTGGAGAATCATTATCTGAGTCCTATCAAATTGAATATGATGAAGCAGTTGAGATAGCTAAAGAGGCTCAAAAAAATTTACAAGATGGATTAAAACCAAGTAAAGATATCATGCTTAAATTAATGAATGAACGAGATCGCGTTAAAAAGGAATGGAGTGATTTAGGAAATGCCATCGCAAAAACACAAATTAAGTTGGATTCTTTAACAAATGAAGACGTCAAGCTAGAGTATTTGAAAGATCAGAAATCGGTTTTAAAGTCAAAAATTGTTAAAGCTAAGGATCAATTACCGCCAGTGAAAATTGAATTTGATAATAAAACTAAAAAAATGAATGAGGAAATCGATATATATAACAAGGCGAAACTTGCTTTTGAAATCAAAAGTCAAGAGTACAAGCAATTAAGAAAGCATTTACAGGAGCTCGAAGGTAGAATAACTCACAAAAAGAAGGATGTCTCAATTTTGGAAAATGAAATAAGAAGTATTGATGAAAATATTAGAAAAGTATCAGAAGCCGCTCCTGGATTCAAAGAAATTGCTGACGATAGGAAAAAAAAAGCTTTACAGTATTGTGAAATAGAAAAGACCGATCTGTTGCAAATATCCAGGGATGCCCTTTTTGACAAAGATCAAAAACGTGAAATTGAGGTTAAAATCAATAATGAATTAGACCAAGTAGAAACAGAAATTCAAAGACTAGAAGAAGAACGTGGTATTACTAGAGAAGCTGCAGAGACGAATTTGTTAAATGTCAACGACAAAATGAATTTAGTATTGAAGAATCGCAGAGATATGGAAAGGCTATGGGCTAGTTTAAGGACCGGACTAGAGGAGAGAAACGATAACTTGAGGCAAACTACACTAAGTGTATTTCAAGAAGTGGAGAACAATTTTATTAGTGCTCTTGCAACAAGGCAATTCAAAGGACGTATTGATTTTAGCATAGAAAAAGGCACACTATCTCTAATGGTAGCAACCAAAGAAGATGCACCTCTTCGTGTTGTTGAATCATTTTCTGGTGGTGAAAAGTCATATGCGCAAATATCATTTCTATTTGCAATCTGGGGTCCAATGCATTCGAAAATCCGAGGTTTAGATGAATTTGATGTTTTCATGGATCAAGTGAACAGAAGAATTGCACTAAAATTGATTTTGGATAAAGTCAAACAAAATTCAAAAAGACAAACTATCTTTATTACTCCATTAAGTGTTTCGGGCATTGAAGGTCTATCTGATAGATCAGTTCACATTCATGAAATATCACCACCGGAGAGAGAAAACATTTAATAGTGGAACCTGATCTTTATTGAATAAAGTTTGTATCATTAATCATTACAGTGTATTTGTATATAACATAAGACAATGTATCTTTTATACTAAAAATTAGACAGCAACTCATCAATGAGTTCCCTAATACCGTTACAGCAAGATTCCTCCATCTTTACTACTTCGTAATTTTCTAACTGCGTGTCGTCCACATCGCTAACAAAAGCATTCACGATATTTGTAATTTTTATCAAAGTTTCGTTCACAATAAATAATAAGTTTTCATTAGGTAAACCATCATCAGTTTTGCAGACATTTGAAGCAAATACCATTTTTTGAGTTATGGCGACATCTATATCTTCATCCAAGATATCACTTTTCTGTAGGTGACTTGTTAAATTTGATTTTCTTTCACTATAAGTTCTTGTAGTTTCAATGCCACCATTTGAAGACATCGATCTCATTTGAATTGATGGTCGAGTTGACTTTGGTGTTATGACTAACTTTTCTGTGCTATCAGCTTCAAATAGCTTAACCCATCTCATACCAACATTAACCAACCACAGTTTACTAGCTCTTTTAGATCTAATAATATCATCTTTTATAGTTTTATGGATAACATTTTCCAAAATATTTGAACCAACAGTTGGGCCTGCCACACCGTTAGCAACACTAGGATTGGTAACTGGACACGACAATAATGTAAATTCTGGATGATACTCATTGATGTATCCAACTAAAAGAGGCAAACGAATGGTAGTAGTACTTGAAATGTTTTCCATTTGCGCCTTTAATAAACTGTTTTCGGGGTAATTCAATTTTGAAATAGTAACACCTGATTCTAATCTTTCAACGGTTGCTTTTTCCTCTATATTATCACAATTTAGTAACTCATCAATTACATCATTTATAGACCTTTCCAACTTTTGATATTTGATTGTTTTTAGATAGCCTGTTGACCTTTGAACGTGATATTCACTTCCTTTGCATTTATAATTGAAACCAAACCCAGTAAAATGATTACTGAAATTGCTCAAAACAGATTTGCTTTTAACGTAATCTTCATTTTGTTCTGATTCGCTCATTTGTCCTTTCGACTGTTGGCTGTCCGCAGTAAATGTTTTTTTAGGCGTAGTTAGATAATTTGTGTCAAAAGTGGCGTCGTCCCAATCGTCTTCCACTTGTGGCCTTAAACCAGGAGAGGGTGTTCCATAACCATCGGAACCACCATTTGAATCGCTTGCAGCTCGTCCATTTGAATTTACATGATATGCATTTCTACCATATGAGGAACCTAAAGTGGAAGCTCTGCTATTTTGGCGAGGAGACGTAGGGGGATTCCACTTCCACCTGTCAACCCAAGAGCTCATATTTCTCCAGGAGCCTATAAATCCCAGAGAATTAGTAGGTGTTGTCGCACCATACGACTCCGAGATGTTTTGAAGAGATGCATATGAATTCGATCTATTTAGGGCAGGGATGAATTCAATATCTCTTGCAGCTGTTTTAACATTTGTAGAGTTAATACCTTTGATCGGGATACTTTTAGAATGTGCAATACCCGCCCGTTTCGACTCAGACGGAGGCGAGGAGGACCAACTTTCGTCGTCAACATTAGTAGATGCCACATAGAGTCCAGACTTTGATGAAATACTGACTTTGTCAGACTCATTATTTTTGTAGCTAGTACTTATAGAAGGTGACCAGCCTCTGGAGTTTGGTGAAGACGTTAACACTGAATTTAATGAATTTGAGATTTTTTCCTGTGATCTGAAAATTGAGGGAGAATTTGGTCTTTCAAAAAGCATGGGTATAGGTTTTGAGGTAGTTTGATTTGATTTATACATGTTTGTCAGTTCAGATGGTGACGGAATCATGCTTTTAGAAGTTGAATTAGCACTATTGGGCTGATAGCTATACTTAGATTTGTCTAATACCAAGTGTGCAAAATTATTATTAATTCCACTGGACGACTTGGAAATTGCCTTAGAAGAAAGTGACAAAAAATGGTTTAGTTGATCATACAGTTTGCCATAGTATTCGTACCCTAGCAATCCCGAAATAATAAAAATCAACTTTTCAGAAATTGCAGGATTTCCAGTAGCAATTACTAATCTAGTAAGGTTTGCTGTATCAGAACTTAGTGGATCTGTAAAAAATTGATCTCTAACTGGTAACAAAACCGAAATCATAAAGACAATAAAATGAGTTTGTGTTTGAGTTGAATTGATTTGCTGTGAATATTGATTAGTGTTTGGGCCTATATTATCCTTGAGGAGCATCCAGGCCGACAAATTTGTAGCCCAATTGATAAGCATTTGGTTTGAATGCTTCAAATCGTAAAATAGCCTTGGAGTTTTGGTAAATGTCATTATCATTTTTGTGAAAGTGGAAAGAGAATGGTAAAGCTCGATTTCACTCTGTAAGCAATATTTTGGAAAACTTAGTCTTTTCACAGCGTTTTGACTGGTTATGTTATTAATGTTGAAACCCGAGGACGAAGGAGAAGTAGAAGAAGAGTTGCCCATAGGACCGGTTACATCATTACAAGACTGACGCTGGACCATGTATTGATGTGGCATGTGCGACGCTTGAAAATGCTGTGACTGCGGTTTGCGTAGTCTTAAACTGTTATTTACATGAATTGCCTTCATTTTGGTGACGATGATGTTCTGGAGTGTCAGGAAGGAGTTTGAAATCTGGAGCCAATTTTCAGTGATTGTATCCCTAAACACTTCAAATGAGTCTGATATTGGTAAAATAATTGCTATAGCAAATCTAGTGGATGCATTTTCGTTTATTGGCACTTCATCACTATCTAGCACAGGCTCCGGAGCCCAATCTCCGGAGGAGTTTGAGTGCAAATGTCTTTTTTGAAAACTTGAATCTAAAGAAAACAACCTTGAAATCAGGACTGAAGAGGGTAACGCAGGCAATGCTGGTAAAGAATGAATCTTTACAGAAACCGCGTGTTGCGACATTGTCATCCCAGACCCACCGAAAAGCAATGTGGCAAGTTCAGCGGGTGTGTGATGGGCGTCCCTCGTTAACCGATTTTGAGAGTCAAAGAGCGTCGTCTTGGCACGAAGACCACCGTCCTGAATAACAACAAGTCGGGTCGACAAGTCCATGGCAGCCTCTGATAACCAGTGGTTACACCTTTGTATATATAGCCTAAAAAATTAAACTCAAAGTTTAATCTTAGTGTATAGCTGGACATTTAAAATTTATTTTTATTTCCAATACGCGTGGTAGCTTATGTACCAGCCATTATCAACACTTTCTTCTCTAAAGTAACATTAAATGGCCAGGCCTGTCTTCAACTCGCACTACACCGATGACGTGGCGCGTGAGTATCATAAACATAATACAGATGAAGAAGATGAATCCACTTCTCCTAGAGCTAGCGTCACTGAAGCTAGCGAAGTTTCTACTAATGTCAAACCGCTAAAAAGATCAAAAAGATCGTCTTTCTTCTCCAAATTCATTTCATCTGCTTCGTCATCGAGAACCAGCAGTACATCACACTCATCTGCTAATTCTGGGAAGTCGAATCTTGACAGAAGGTCGTCTGTTAACTCCAATTATGCGAAAAAGCATTCGATTGGACTCCCTCATGGATTTTCCATGTCCGAACTAAAACACAACAGACGCCCTTCTGTGCAGTCATCTACAAAATCTAACAATTCATATAGGAAGCAGTCAATACCTCAGTCGATACCAATGTCGGCTTCTAACTCCGTTTCAATGGCGTCCTTTGGCATTAATCTAGCTGACGACGATAACGTCGACGAACTAACGACAATGAGCCGTAATCCTACAATAGCTAATGATCTGATGTCTATGCCAATGACTCCCACAGGCTCTGCCTCAAGTCTAATGGTCGATCCTTCACATGAACCAAAAACGCTGTGGAGACCTCCCGAATCCTGGAAAGTTAAGAACGAAAACGCTCCATCTACAATGTTGAATACCTCACTTGATAACGAACCAAGTTCTGATTCCAGCAGCAACCTATTTTTACAGTTTTCGCCAACAAATAATGATTCTTCCCTAGTAAACGAAATTAAGGGAAGGCTATCTCGTCCTCAATCTCCAACTGACAACAGAGCACTACCTGGTGAGAAACGCTTTCCAACCCAGCAGTCGCTTTTAAAAAGTCACAATGCAGCTCTAATACTCAAGCATACTGTCACAAGGGAGTTGAAGGGAGCTGCTAGGTCTTCAGTTAGAATTTTTAAAGGTGAAATGTCCTCTCTACTACCTTGTACTCTAGACACTTCATGTCAGGATATATTAGATGCGCTTAGACGTAAGCGTTTCCTTAAAGCAGACGAAGATTTTATTCTGGTTTTAAAGTGTGGTGGGTTGGCCCGTACATTAACTGCCGATGAAAAACCTTTGAAAATTCAAAGAACTTTATTGATGTACTACGGCTATACTCAGAGAGATAATCTCGATTATATTGAAAGAACCGACTTGAGTTTTCTTTTCAAATTCATAGTGGAAGAAAAAGGTGTTGAGTCTATCAGTGAAGAGAAAAGAATTTTGATCAATCCTCAAAATGTCAATTTAGTCAATTGGAATTTACAAGATATTCCTAATTTCTTATACGCTGAACCGATTGTTAAACTAGATGTTTCTGAGAATCCCTCATTTGAGTTCACCAATGAATTTATGCATGATTGTCGTAACTTAACGACTTTAGCTTTCAACAGAGCAGGTTCCATGAAATTCCCATTGCAAATTGTTTTTGCTCCAAGATTAGCAGTTTTGGATTTAGAGGTTAATTATATGAAAGTCATTCCACCTGAAATATCAATGATGAAAAGTTTGATAATATTAAACATGGCATGTAATAAAATATCGCAATTACCTGATTCATTTGGCAAACTCAGCATGCTTCAGGAACTAAATTTGTCTTCAAATAGGTTTAATGAGATTCATCTTGCTATTTGTAAGCTAAAATCTTTAAAAAGATTAGATTTATCTTATAATAACATCAGTTATTTCCCTCATGAATTCTCTAATTTGACCAATGTGGAAGTGCTGGAAATGGCAGGTAATAGGTTGGCAGGGGAACTACCAAAATTTTTTGCCGATTTTGACCATTTGATTAAGGTTGATTTTCGTTTCAATCAATTGAATTCAATAAATACCCTTTCATCATCCCCAAAATTAGAAATCATTAGAGCTGCCGGTAACACTATTTCAGTTTTTAGAAGTAGCGCCTCTAATTTGTTTGAAGTTGAATTGAATATGAATCCATTGACTTATGTTTTTTTCGAAGTCGATATGCCTAATTTGAAAGTCGTTGATTTTTCGAAGGGTAAATTAAGTTCATGCTCTTTTTCCAATAGATTGATTAATGTTGAAAAGTTAATTCTAGATCAAAACCATCTAAGTGTGTTGCCTGAAGATATTAATAAAATGAAACATTTGGTCCATTTATCTGTGGTTAAAAATAATTTGAATTCAATTCCAGATACTATAGGTGATTTAGGCAAGTTAAAATATCTTGATTTACACTTGAATAATATCAGTAAATTGAATGAAAACATCTGGAAATTAGGCTCATTGTCTGTACTTAACGTTGCTTCCAATATTTTGGAAACATTCCCTGAACCACCTGACACTATGATGCATGTAGCCCCTCTAGACACTACATCATATACAGAAGCTGCTGTAATTGATGAGGAAGAACCAGAGGAAAACGGTGATCAAGTCACAAATCTAAACTTAATTCCTAGATCTAATTCTCCATTAGCCAGAAGGAGATCGAGTGAAGCTACTCCTGTTTTGAATAAGTCAGTTTTTGGATTACAAAATTCTTTGAAAGCACTCTGTCTTGCCGATAATAAGTTGACTGACTCATGCTTCCCGACAATTAGTTACTTAAAAAATTTGACATGTTTGAACTTATCTTATAACGAAATTTTTGAAATTCCAGCAGGTAATTTATCCAATTTGACTCATTTGCATAATCTCTTCTTATCTGGTAATTATTTATCATCATTACCCACCGAAGATTTTGAAAACTGGCCAAATTTAACTTCATTCTATTTGAATGGTAATAGATTTACTGCTCTACCAGGTGAACTATCTAAGATAAAAAATTTGATTGCTTTGGATGTTGGGTCCAATTCTTTGAAATATAATATCGCCAATATTCCTTATGATTGGAACTGGTGCTTCAACGAGAAGCTAAGGTATTTGAACTTTTCAGGTAATAAACGATTAGAAATCAAGCCACAACATATCAAAAGTGAAAGTGGCGAACCGCTTGATTCATTTTTTGGATTGAAAAAACTCAGAATGTTGGGACTAATGGATGTTACTATCACGACAGAAGCCGTCCCAGATCAATCTGTGGGTGTTAGAGTTAGAACAACTGCCTCGCAATTAGGTAAATTCGGTTATGGTATTTCAGATACACTTGGTGATATTGATGCTCTTACGGCAAGAGATGCTGTGATAGAAAAATTCAGAGGTAATGCAGACGAATTTTTGATTGCTCTTTATGACGGTAAAAATTCTGTTACTCAAGGTGGTGATAAGATTTCTAAAATTATCCAGGAAACTTTTGAGTTTCATTTGAGTGAAGAACTGAAAACAATTGGACAGGCAGTTGGATCCCACACTAAAACAGTTGAAGACTGTATGAAAGGTGCATTTTTGACAATGAATTCGGAGATGAACATCTTAATTAATAAAGATGAGTCTTCCACATTTTCTTCAGCCGCAGCCCATAGGACACAAACAACTGATAAATTGACAATGGAAGAAGACGGGTACTCTGGTTGCTGTGCAACTATAATTTATATCAAAGGTGACACCCTATACGTCGCCAATGTTGGTGATATAATGGGTATAATGACCAGATCAAATGGTGAGTATTCATTAATCACTACTAAACATGAACCATATGCACCTCAAGAATATGAAAGAATCAGAGATTCGGGAGGTCATGTTACCACTGACGGTTATTTGGATGGTATTTCAAATGTTTCAAGAGCTGTTGGCTTTTTTAAATTGATTCCTCACATCAATTCAAAGCCAAGTGTGCACAAGTTCAAGATGACACAGAATGATGAAATGATTGCTATTTGTACAAGCGATATTTGGAAAATTGTTCCATATGATTTAGCAGCGGATATAATCAGACAAGAAAAGTCAAATCCTGGTATTGCAGCCGAGAAACTGAGAGATTTTGCAATTGGTTACGGTGCCAGAGGGCAGAAAGCGACATCAGTTGTTTTATCATTAAGACAATTTAGTACAAAACAAAAGCATCATAATCCTTCACAAGCTGAAGATTCCACTTTGAGGAAGTTGGATGAAGAAATCGAACCGCCGACAGGATCTTTGGCAATGGTTTTTACTGATATCAAAAACTCAACAGTACTTTGGGATAATTATCCATTGGCAATGAGATCAGCCATCAAAGTTCATAATGCAATCATGAGAAGACAATTAAGGCTTATTGGGGGTTATGAAGTTAAAACAGAAGGTGATGCCTTTGTGGTTTCATTCCCAACCCCAACGTCTGCACTTCTTTGGTGTTTCACGGTTCAAACACAGCTATTGACAACACCTGAATGGCCAGCTGAGATTTTGAATAGTGATCAGGGTTGTGAAATTAAGGACAATGAGGGAAACATCATTTTCAGAGGTCTAAGTGTCAGAATGGGAGTTCACTGGGGTGCACCTGTTTGTGAACCGGATGTTGTTACAAAGAGAATGGACTATTTTGGTCCAATGGTTAACAGAGCATCGAGAGTGAGTGCAGTGGCCGATGGAGGACAAATAACGTTGTCTAACGATTTCTATCACGAGATAGAGAGTGTGAAGAACATTCATGAGATGATCAAACAAGGTAAAGTAGATATTAACCGTGCCTATAATTACAAGGGTAAAGGCAAGGATATCGACAATCAAGTTGAACAGCTACTAAATTTTGGTATTGTTGAGGAAAGCATGGGTGCCAAAAAGCTCAAGGGTTTGGAAGCTCCGGAAACTATTTGGATATGTTTTCCAAAGTTGTTGGGTTCCAGATTGAAAGCTGTTCATGCGGATTCCGGCGAGAGCCAGATTACGTCTAACCATTTGATCTACTCTGGTGTTACAGCAGACACTGCGTGGTTACTTCGTAAGATCACATTGAGACTCGAAAGAGTTTGTTCGTGTTTTTTCAGCCCATCTGGGGTTCTTAACATCGACGGAGACCTAGGCAAGATCGACGCGTGGATGCAAAGCGAATGTGAAAAGAGCATCAAGGAATTCACCTCAATGGACAACTTCTTAATGAGGTTGATTGAGCACTGTGTGGCAAGAATCGAAAACACCGTTACAATTTTGGGCCTACGACAGGCCTTATCGCCAAACCCCGAGGATCTGTTCAAGGAGACAAATGTGACAGAGCTCTGTGACATAGTGCTTGGAATGAAAGACGAAATTGCTTCCCTCAGAACACAACTGGAAGCCGAGAAAGCAAAGTAGCACTTGCTGGCTATCCCGAACAAGAATAAACACAAAACTAGGACGACTCTAGCACAGTATGGGGCTCCAAGTTTACAATAATTAATATTTTTTTTACAAACAAGTTTAATAATTCATGTATTTTAGTATCAGAAACTTCTGATAGTTAAAAAACACTATGAGGTGAGAACCATCCTCTCATGCTGAGCACTTGCGCGCTCAGTGCCCTTACGTAATTTCTCATTTCTGACGAGCAGATGCTGAGCATATTCATCTCTATTTTTGAAACCGCTCGCGTTTTGGGAGGCGTTTTGTTCCCCACTTACTGTTGTCACAATTGAAAGAGGGGACGCCTGTAGCTTATAAAGGATGGTATGTCAAGGTTCTCATCTTTACCTTTTAGTCAAATAATTTTTTCTCTAACCTCCTTCCTAAAACGGAATACCTCACTTTTTCACTTCTTAGGCTAGAACTTTCTAGATAGATCACGTGACACTGTTAGATCAGCTCTTGTTCGGATAAACTTTTTTTCTTTTCTCTCTTTTTTTGATCGAAAAGAAGGGCGGATTAATTAGCACGAAGTTATTCCATTCGGAAAAAGCAGAAGAACTATTCGTTTCTCCGCAAACTGAAGCCACAACAAAAAAATCTTGGAGAAGAAGTTGCTTACGTAACGGCATGCTTTGTCAATACTTTTCAAAATCTGTTAAGAGAACAACAATAGTGTACTCCAAACGCTCGGCTAGACTAGTTGCGGACCAGGCCGGTAGTATCTACACTAGTAACATCAACGATATTGGATTCAACATTGGGGTCTGTCATAATCACCATAGTCATCAGATCTGCCAATCTCATACCATGGAGTCTAAGTTCCTAACAAATTTGAGAAACTATAAGCCAAAGTTCTACAGTGGATCGAGCACCTCGATCTGGCACAAGGTTCCAGTGAGAAGGAGGTCGGCAGTTATGGTGTTGTTGTTTGAGGGCAACAACGGCGAACTGCGAGTCATCTTGACTAAGCGATCAAGACAGTTGAAGTCCTTCTCGGGCCACATCTCCTTCCCTGGTGGCAAGGCAGACTGTGGGTCCGAAACTGAGTTCCAATGCTCCAGAAGAGAAATGGAGGAAGAGATTGGACTGTCCAGGAACAACGACGTATTGCTGGAACAATTTGGTTGTGTTATCGATGAGATGACAACACTACCTGCATATCTCGCTAGAACGTTCCTAGCGGTGGCGCCATGTGTTGGTTTCATCAAGTGGACCAAAGAATCGCAAAGAAAGATTCATGAGTTAGCATTGAATCCTGGTGAATCTGCTAGCATCTTTAGTGTCCCCCTTAGGGATTTTTTGCCTCCTAGTGGGACAACTTCGTTATCGGAGTGCCTCAAACAGAGCCATATCAAAACCAAATGGGCAGGTATCCCTTGGAATCTTAGATCCTACGTCTTTCCAGTTTATAATGAAAACGAAGTTGACTGGCTACAAGACATTGACGATTTAAGTTCTGCATCTGAAGATGAAACTCACGAGGATCAAGAGTTGGATGTCAGAACCAGAAATTGTTGGGGCTTAACCGCTAATATTCTACACGACGTTGCTAATATTGTTTACAATGGTAGTTCTAACGTTTTAGGGGAAGAGGATTTGATTCAGTCTTTGTTCAAAAGTGGCCAAGTCCAAACGGTTACAAGAACTCTTTTCGAAAAGAGATTGATCAATAACACAAAAGGATGCTCTTTTTCTGAGGTTATCAATGACAAGGAATTTTCTCACTTGCAATCACTCTACAAATAACGACTCTCAGAGATTGACATCCCGAAACTCAAGTTATTTCACATATACATACTTATTACATATATAAAATTATATCTTTTCTAGGTTATTGCTATGGCAAATTGATTTTTTGTACACGGGGATACCTTTGTAGCGATTCATAGCAATTATAACACTGTTTAATTCTTTATCGATAATATACATTTTTTAAACCATACTTGATATCATCACTAATGTGGACGGTCATGATTTATCCTCTCATCTTTTCTCCATTTATTAATTCTTCACCTATTGACTTCATTGTTTCTTCACTAACAAGATTGTTAATGTCTCCGTGGCCTAAACTAATTTCATAAGCTTTTACTAATCTCGTTACATTGATAGCAATGTTGCAAAAACTTAAGGCTTTCAAACAGTTTCTATATCTTGAAATCGATTCCTTAATACTGTCGCTTATTTCTTCATTTTTATCACTGTAAATGTCCCATGAACTTTCCTCTTCTAACCTTGTAATACTAACGGAACCCATACCGATAGAATAACCCTTTGCTGCTGCAGCGGCGGTCATTTGACTTTCAGCTTGTGCGACAGTGCTAGCAGATGATTCATCTTTGATATTTAACTTAGTTTTGTAAACCCAGCAATAACCATTGACACCCAAAATTATACTAACACCACCTGGCAAATCATGCATATGATTCTTTGTCCTAATAATCAACCTTGGAGAGACTTTAATAAACATTCCATTTCTCAACTTTCCGTATTTAAGTGATCTTGTATGTAATGAAGCAGCACCATCATTGAATAAACTTTGCACTTCACAATTCAGCAAATCACCTTCTTTCAAAATAGCTCTCATTTGTAATTCATCACTATCACTTTTACGTCTTAGTAAACCACCTGGCAAGTTGACGGCACCAAGCATTAACACCGCAGCATGCTCACCACCAATTTCTACCTTCCATCTCTTATTGTTTGTTCCAATGATTCTCCCGATAACATGGTCACCAGTCTCTGGCTGATATTTACCTTTGAATGATTGAACACTTAAAAGTTTGTTAACTTTAGAAATGCTTCCTGCAACCGATGAGAATGTGAAATCATCGAGATAGTAAGTGCCATGACCTCTCATCCAAGTTGCATCATCTGTTATCAATTCACCGGGAGCAACTATGGATTTATCATCAATTTTCATTTGCTTTTGATGCTCTTGTTCCATGAGTTGATCGACTTCATCCATTTCAACATCGCTTTCTGAGTCACTATCATTGTTCAAACTACTCAAATGTAAGTTTTCTTGATTGATAAGGGCAGGGTTACTAATCGAAATAATGGACATAATCTCTCTCCTGTACTTTTCCAACTAATAGTTACTGATATAGTACTACCTAAGAAACATTTTTAAAAATTTTCTACTTTTGAGCACTGAAAAAAAAATATTAATATATTACAAAGTAAAGTAAAGTGCTTAGCATGCCTCAAGACCATTAAACACCACAAGAGATAGTAGAATAAAAAACTTAAGCCTAATTGATGATTTCATAGAACAACAGATAAACAGACTCATCTCTAAGGATAGACTTATTTGCTAATTCTAATGTAGCTAGCTTATCATCATCACATTCTACCCAGGTGTTCATTTGATCTGAGTACACAATAGCAGTGTAATGGCCACTTGCAATGGATGTACCAAGATGATCAATACGGGATTTTAACACGTACTTCTTGAAGTCAGTATTAGCGCCATCATTAAGTACCAACTCCAAAGGAAAAGTCAAATTCTCTGCACCAATTTTAGCTTCTGAGCGATATGGATCAAAAATGGTAAAGCAGACCACCAGTATATCAGGCAACTTAGCAAATTTTACTGTTCTATGGGCCACCTTTGGAACTAAAAGGATTTCACTTAGTTTCTCATACTCATCAATTTCGCTGTTTGTGAGATACCTAGTATCGAATGTAAATTGTTTTGTGTTATTGTTCTTGTTTTTGGACCCCTTTGAAGATGAAGATTTGAAGAATTTCAGCTTTCTTTTCTTGGTATCATTTGAATTGTTGTTTGATGTTTTGCCATTTTCAAGTGTCTCATATGAATCTTGCTCAACCAAATCTGTCAACCTTTTCAACTCTGACTCCATTTTCTTACACCCATCACAATCCCATGCATTTCCTAAACGTTCACTCATTTCTTCAGACTTTATGTTTTGCAAGATCACATCATTCAACGAACATGCTTGTTTAGTTTGAAAGTTCAAGTGAAGCATATTGGAAGTTTCGTATCTAACACTCGAATAACCACATCTGTCACATTTCATTTCAATTTGGTTAACAATAGAAAAGAGATTTTGAACGATACTAAACCCATCATCTTTGAAGGATTTTAGGTACCATCGATAAAACTTGGAATTATAATCAAAGCCCTTTGGTATTATTGATTGCAGACGTGATTGTAGATTGTAATCCGTCATCCTTAACTCTTTATGCAAATCATCTAGTAGAATGTAAAGAAATTGTGATGTATCCTGTTGTTCATTTGGTATATTTAGTTCAGGGCTTTTAGAATTAATAATATTCAATAAAGGATTCACATTAATTAATGGAGGTGACGGTGATTGTGCTGAACTCTTATAAAACCCTTCAAAAAGGACTTTAAACATTTCACTCAATTTATGTGTTTGACTACTGCTGGACTTGATACATCTTTGATACTCATCATCATCAACAAACAATAATCTAAATTTGGATAACCTAAAAAGACACTGAATCATTGAGTTAATGTAGCATGTTGAACCTGCATTTTGTAGTTTGACTAATGGTGGTGGAATTTGCTTATAATCCAAAAGGTGGTTAAACGTAATTGGGACAGTTAAAGACTTTTCGAGATGTATTTGATTGCCTACATAAGGAGGCGACACTGATTTTGAGGTTGCAGCAGAAGGCTTGTTGATGTGTTGGCCATTGGTAATTGTGTTTGGTAAATTAGGAATGCCTAAAAAGTTAGCAGCTTGAACATCTGCCTGTGATGGCATCGATGGCCTAATGTAAGCAGGTGGTGAAGTTTCATTTTTAGGCTGCAATGAGCAAGAGTTTTCAGTTAATGTATTAACTAATGTTTTAAAAGAAACATACCCACCTTCGAGCCAATAGCATGGGGGGATATTTGATTTCGAGATCAAAATCTTATAGATTTCCTTTTCGGAATAGGTAATTTCATCCGATCTTGTGAAGAAGACTACCATGTTGCAATTGACATCGATTGCTACTTTCTTAAGTTGAGCTGGGTATTCTAGATTGATGATTTTGTAGCCAATGAGATTAAGCTGACGATGTTGTACATTTATAAACTGTATTTTGTCGATCTTGTAATGTAATAAGTTATTCCACGAAATACTTAACACATCTAGTTGAGGCTCTGTTATTCTCACATTGTGCATATCAATTAGTAATTCATCATCATCATCATCTTCTTCTTCTTCATCTGTATCTTCTTCAGATGGATAAAATGTAGACTTTACGTGTTCATTATTTCTTGCAATTGTTGCTTTTCTTATGTTAGTATCTTTGCCGTTAGGAGAATTTTCCTTTTCACTGTTTATGAATTCATTGAGCTCAAAAACAACTATGTTAAGTTCCTTCTTTATTGGTGATTTGGTGATACATAAGTTGTAATAGTAATCTAGTGTCTTGATTTGATTTGAAAATTGATGCACCTGATTTTGATCTCTCAAACTGTAAAGGATCAAATATAGCTGTGTAAATAGCCAGACAGCCAAATCATCACAGAACGATAGATCGTTGTTGAAAAGAATTGAACAGTATTCTGTAGCGGCATTGATCCACTCTTCGAGTACATACTGCATCTTTTTCGGTTGATCGTTGAGTTTCTTAATTTGATCTGATCTGGTTTTGAAAACTTTCCAGTAATTTCGTATCAGTTGTTTGAGTGTTTCACTAGACATTGCAATACTAGATGCCTGGTACTCTTCCCAGGCCTGAGGTATATCTTCTGTCATTGGTGTCAAAAGTTCGTATGAAGAATAAATATCTGTGACTTGATTGTGATGATGGAATTTATTATCAGCCTCCCCTGCATATTTTTAGTACGTACTAATAAAATTATTATGTAATAATCAACTATTTAAATAAACGAAGAGAGACTTGTTATATAACTGTATAAAAATATCAATTCAAACTTAATAAAACCCATTAAACCCATGTAGCAAACCCTTAAAAAACCAATGCTGGATTTCGTATCAACAAAAAAAGAATAACGTTAATTGTAACAATATCTTAAAATGACAAATCACAATGCTAAAGTTTATAAATCATTATCGTCGTCATCATCATCATCATAGTCACCACAGAATTCATCATCATATTGGTCCTCTTCTTCAATTTCTTCGTCATTAAATTCATTTTTGTCATAATACTTTTCAATATGTTCGTTGAAGTGCAACTTGCTAGCAGAGTTCACAGATGACTGTCTCCGTTTTGCCTGAATAGTCTGAATGATCTCAGCCTCAATGTCACTCATTTCGTCATCGTCATCTTCATCATCATTTCCTTCTTGAGCTTTGTCCATAAGTAATTCGTCATCAGTATTGTTATCATCATCATCGCATCCCTCTGTGGAATTTGAACTGCTCCCAAACTCGTTGGCAATTATATTAGCAGCTGCAAACTTATTAACGTAAACTTTGACAGTTTCCTCATACTGGTCTTTATCATTGTGAAACAAATTACTGGCGTTGCCGTTCAATGGGTCTGCAGGATTGGGATAAATCAGTAGCTGTGGCAAAAAAGAATCGAAGATGTTGATAACAGAAAACATAGGTGACCATGTTTGATTAATCACATCTAAACAGACAGATCCTGAATGTTCATCAATATTAGGATGATAAATCTTGTTCACAAAACCAATTGATGGCGATTTATAAGGATAAGCGTCTGGTAATTCCACACGTACCTTCCACGCTCCTCCTTCATATAAAGAGTCCTTAGGGCCATGTAGTAACACCTGGAACTCTTGTACGTTATCATTGACTAATTTAACAGGAAACTCACTCATCATGAGTTTAGCAACATCCTTGTTTATACGACTGGAAGATATGTTAGTATATACGCTTGTAGCGGTTCAAGGTCCAAAGCAAACCGTCAAACTTACCTCTTTTCATTCATATTTGTTTAAAGGAGATTCTGGTATCTAGTGAGTCAATAAAAAAAAGTAAGCGATAAAGCAATTAATAGACTATACATCACGAGATAAAAACAGAGAGCGTCAGAGGTCGACCATTTCACCTAGCATTTCGCTGACATCGACGTCTTCAAGACCTCTCAAGTCAACGCCAAGATCAAGCCCCATGTCGCCACTGTTGGCCCCCGGCTGTATCTGCTGTTCTTCCTTTTCCAATATTGGCATTTCTTTGAGTTCAATATGCTTATGACTTAGCTGTGTCCATCGCTCCTGAAGTTTGTCGAGCTCTTCATCACTAAGGTTCTTGTTATCTAGTGATTTTAGAATGCCGTCGTAGTCCTTGGATTGCGATGTGTGATGTTCTTTTTTGTGATTCTTCAAACTGGCTACTTCTTCCTCTAATTGTGCTACCATTAACTTGAGATACATTGTTTCGTCTCTGATCACTTCACCCTCATCATCAACAATCGTTTCACGCAACCCAAGTCCATCTTTGGTCCCCTGTGTTGTCTTCAGAACATTTAAACCCTGTAAAAGTGTTTCATTCAAAAACAAGTACCTTGCAACTAAATCCGACCTTAATGTAGTCGATTCCAGTTCGTCACCATTAGTGACCCGCTTGACAGCTAGCTCATCAATAAAACTCAAAGCCATTGTGATGCTTTTCTTGCAGTTGATATCTTAGAAAAGAAGTTAAAGTATGTAAACAGTGAAAAAAAATGCTTCTTGACATTTTTTTCATAGCAAGATATACTTATTCAAGTAACCACCTGTAGGTATGGAGCCAATAGATTTGATCTCAGAAGAATATACGTTTACTATTACAGATGGGAGAGATATAATTGGCATTTTATTGGCAATTGACGACCAGTCGAATCTTCTTGTGACAAATGCTGTCGAAGTTGTTCATTCACCCAAATTCAATCAGAGAGAACTAGGACTCGTCTCAATACCAAAGGATACCATAGCAAAGGTTGCTTCTGCATCAAAATTTTTTGAAAGCTAGTCTTCAGAATCTGATATATAGTACACCCTTTTTTTAAACATGAATAATTAACGAAAAAAAACGTACAAACATATAACATATGTAATTATACACACACTAGTAGTAAAGCTTTTCCCCTTTTTTTTCTAACAAAATACCACAGGCACTATCTGGGTTGACTTTTTAAATGGATGGAACAGACACACAGGAACAAAGGTAATAAAATAATGAACAATAACAAATATGAAATAAAAATATGAATCGATCTAATCCTCTTCCTCTCTATCGCTAGGAGCAACACTTAAACCTCTAAGAGTGACGTCTTCTTCGTCGTCACCAGCCTGCAAATTCCAATTGACGTAGTCTGCATCGTTGGTTTCCTGCAAAGTACCTAAGTCACCAGGAGTCATAGCCACGTACTTACTGTTGTCTCTTGGCGAACCTGGAACGCTTAATGGTCTGGTCAATTTAACCTTACCGTCATCATTGAATGGATTGACGTCGTGATCAAAAGAGTCTGGGTACGCTCTTCTCAAAGACAAAGCACGTGCTTTAACGTACTCTAAACCCATTCTCTTCCAATCCAACAAATCACTTAATCTTTCAACACGGTTTCTTTGGTTGATTCTTTGCCTTCTAGTTTTTTGAGTAAAGTCAAACATTTGATCAGTTAACTGATCAATGGATTCGTTGACTGACTTCATTCTTCTGTCAACAATGTAGATACCATAGTCCTTAGAATTTTCAATCAAATCTTCCATGTAGCATCCAAAACCTGATAAATTGGTTGTGATAGATGGAATACCCATAACGGTACATTCAGCAGGAGTGTAACCCCATGGCTCATAGTATGATGGGAAAACACCCAAGTGACAACCTCTGACAAACTCATCGTAGTCAATTGGTAAAATTGGATTGGAAGAGTTCAAGAATTCTGGATGGAAGATAATTTTAACTCTGTCTTCCTTCTTGTTGAACAGTTGGCAAGATCTGATTTGGTTCAAAATTGGATCGTTGGCATCATCGACCATATTGTGGGTGGTGATTGCTGGCAAAGTGTTTGACTTCAGCGCAATCATTCTTCTTTTTAACAAAACTCTATCACTTGGTTTCAAAATGTCATCTAATTGTGGTAGAGCACTTCTAGTACTATCACTGAAATGCGTTGGGTTTTGACACCATTCTAACAGTCTTTTACCCATAGCATCTTGAATATCCTTAATGGTTGATTCCATTTGTCTGATAACGGCTTGCCCTCTTAAAGTTTCGACTGTATACGAGTTATTTTTAGCTGGCATGATGATGAATGCCACCACTGTAGTAGACGAACCAATGGCTTTCAATTTATGGTTCAAACGAGCCAATGACTCGATGAACATGTCGGCACCCTTATTACGGTATTCATAACGACCTGCGATGAAGAAATACAACGTTTTGTCCAACGAGAAATCCAATTGACCGTGGAAATGACCTCTGATAAACTCGTTAATCATATCTTTCTTTTCAGCATGCAAATTTTGGAACTCGTGGAAAGCCTGGAACTTGACCACGTTCAAACCGTTTGGCAACACGCCGTCTGGTTTACGCTTGAGTAAATGCTCACTCTCGTAAGCAGTAATGTGAGAAACGGTGGTGAAGACATCAGCGGCATGTGCTGCTGACCGCTCAATACAGTATCTGTGGTAAATACCCCTCTTACCAGCTTCGTAGTCAACGTCAAACTTGTCCAAGTTGTTGTAGAAGTCCACCGACCCAGCACACAAGTATCTACCCAAAAGCGTGGCATGCGTGGTAAATATAGTAGAGCAGTCGATTTTACGCTGTCTGCAAAGTGGCAGGGCCACACCGGCCAACCACTCGTGCGCATGCAAAATGATGGCCTTGTTAGTCTCGTGCGTGGCATACTCGCCTAGGAACCATGCAATCACGTAACCCAGCAATACTGCGTCGTTCGTCTCAGTGTCGTTTTCCGGTGTCGGAATGGCCGCAATGTTCCAAAGGTCTGCCTTCCACTCGTGCATATGGTGTGCCACAGACCCCAAGTCGAAGAGAATGACCCTTGGCGCACCCTCAATAAGCCATCTACCATAAAGGTAGCGCACACCCCTCTCCTCCATGCTGTCAAGCGTGGTCTTAAGATGCTTGTTAGTCACCGGAAGCTGCTCCACCTCCACTGCCGCCGACCGGTAGTTGAGAGGCCCTAGCAGCATGTAGCGTTCCCTGTATTCAGCAACAGTCACTGGTGCTTTCGATTTCAACACCGAGTAGATACCACCTACACGATTGGCGACCTCTGTCGCCGCCTCAAAGAGAATGGGAGTACCAGCGTCTCTTGCCATTCTAGTTCTTATAGTTCAATTGATATTAGTTTCGTTTATGCTCTATCAACCAAAGGAAAATCATGCTATCAGCTGGTAGCCAGATTTATCAGCTTCACCACCCCTCGTCGTCCATGCGCGCAAAATTGCGGGGATTGACAATAAGCCAGCTTTGCAACAAGTTCAACGCATTGTTCTCTGTCAAGCCGCTCTCCAAAGAGCACTGCAGAGCGGCACGCCTTGGACTTGATGGCCTCGACGAGTATCGTTGGGATCATCGGCACCACGGCTACCCACCAGAATTCCTTCGAGGTGTCTAGCTTGCCTAGTAACGCAGTAGTCTTGGCCTTTTCTCTTTTTGCAATGTTGAACACGTACTCGCTCACTCCGCTGGTCACTACGCCCAGCGGACGACTGTCCAACAATTTAGGCACGCTGTACATCCGTGTCGCCTCGTGGTTGAACTGGAACCCCCAAACCTGTAGTTCGTGGTGATACTGGCGCACGAGGTCTCTGTCGTACTCTGCAAAGTCAACACCCTTGTCCATCACTGTAACGTGCTCCTGGCGACATAATGCCATCTCGGGAAATACACACTGGACTATTATTTCCCGATACAGCCTCTCGACATTGAGGCGTTCGCTGCATGCGTGCTGGTCAAACGCAAGCAGCTGGCCTCTGTGGGTGACGATTATGTACTTCTGGTCTGCCTGGCCTACCACTTGGATCTCTGAAAAGTCCTCTCTCTTCAACTCAGGACCAAAGCTACTGCTGTACCACTGCCCCTTTCGCATGGAACAGAACCCAACTCGACTCGGTTGGACGATATCTGCAGGCTGTAGACAGTGCTCATCAACAGGCTCAAATGCCCCTTCTGGCCCCATGTTCTCAAGTCTCGTCACTTCGACACCTTTGTTTGTCCGTTTTTTGGCCTTCTGTATCCCAAAAAATACATCAATCGCCTTGGTAAAAAGCTTTGCTAGAACCCCAATCCTTTCGCTTTCGTAGCAAACCTTGGACGGATTTTGGATCAAATCAGAGAGCTCAACTGGCGTTTCAAAGTTCGCCACGAAGATCGCATTGGTGCTGAATGGCCTTCCATGCATTTTCAAACGCTCTTCCTTATTTGCATCACCGTGCTTAGACCTGAACCCCCAGGTGCTGAACCGACTTTGGTACCTGCTGTTCACCTCGTTGTGTAATTTTCTGTTGATCAATGGCCTTCCATTGAGAAACATAAACTGGTACTGGCGGCTCTGACTGATAGAAAAGGCAATTCCAACAGTCAATTTGCAATCTTCAAACTGAACCTTGCATATTTCATAGTCCTTGAAGATGCTCCCATAGAGTTTCTTCAAAAGCATCATTTGAGTACTCACGACACTGTCACTATTCTCAGCGTTATCCAACCTGAACATTTGGCTTTTCCTGTTGCCATCCTTCGTGATCGCAATATCAATAGCGAGCTCGACAAAGTGATCAGTTCCCACACACAACACCACATTGCGTTTGATAGCATTCACGAACTGTGAAACATTTCTTTCAATATAACTTAGCAAAACGTTTCTCCTGACCTTCACCTTATCGAACAAACCTTTGATCTTGACAGCTGTCCCCACACCCATATCTTGAAAGTACTTTCGAACACCTCCAACACGTTCCCCATCAATAAATGAAATTTCAAACACATCTTTGCATTTCCTCGTTCTGCTTGTAACAATCAGCTTGCTAGACACTTTCAACATGGAACTTAGCGCCTCGCCTCTAAATCCAAAGGTATTGATATCCACCAAATCATCAGTTGCTTTAGAAGTCCACCATCGTCTTCCAAGAAGTGCCATATCATCTGCTGCAATGCCATCGCCGTCATCTGTACATGTCAAATCAATTCCCAGATCATCAAGGTTCACTTTCAGCTCCATGCTAACTTTCTTGGCCCCCGAATCTATACTATTTTCTAATAACTCTTTGAATGCGGTACCTACATCATTGACACTTACTTCACTCTTCACCAGCAACCTTACTTGCTCTCCTAACTCTTTGATAGCCATATCAAACTAACTTATCAGGGCTTACGTAAAACGCGTTTCATATAAAACCCTCTAGAACTCGTGAAAAACTTTTCAGCTTTAGATTCCTTCTTCTTTATCCTTTGAATTCGCAATTTTGTTGTCACACTGGTGAAGCTGGCTTATAACAAGCATTCTACCTAGAAGTCATTCACAGCATAGACTCTTTTTTTTGAACACTTGTGAGAGACACTGTCTTTACTTAATCTTTTGCGTTAAAAATTTTGTAGTTGGGAGTTTGATTTGGATCTACACAACATCCTAACATCCTTAGATAACCATACCTGGCGTTTTGCTTTTGTATACCTTCTTTGGCAAGCGTTTCCATTATGGCTACAATATTTTGTGAAAGATCTGGGGTTTTGATTGTGCTTTTTTTTTCAGATAGAGATCTCTGCTGGACTTCAGGGTTACGTGCTGTTATCAATTTCATCTGACTGGTGATTCACAAAATTGTGAATTTGGAGGTGAGAATAACTCATTGTGCATCATAGTACATCAATTGTTTTTCCGTTCTGTCCGGTCGAATTGGTGTCTCCAAGAACACAAACATTTTACTGTAGTTGTAAAAATCATTTCAGTGATGCTGAAATCTTGTATTGTAATTTTATCATTAAGTACACACTTTTAATTTTATTTAAAGCTTTCCCGTAAATACGGATTAATAAGAATGAAGAGTATCCAAAAGTAGAAAAGATTGATAATTGGTTCTTATAAGTTTTCATTATATTATTTGTATCTTATTAGGATCCGAGATTCTCATTGCTTGTTGATCTTAGCGAGCCATCAGACTGATACAATGGATGATTGGCTTTTGTATATGACAAACCGTCGTCGTTGGGGTCTTCGTAGTCATCGTCGTCATCATCAATCGCGATAACATCATTTTCAATGTCATCGAAGTCGTCTTCTTCTCCGTTGTTGATTATCTCATCATCTAAACCTCCAGCAGTCATTTCATGATAGGGATGACCCCCAATAACAGAGTCAACAACCTCTGACTGTGATTCCCAATTAATGCCATCCTCATTATTATCATTGTCATCTTCATCTTCGTTCATATCATATTTTCCATTGTTATTAGTATATGAACTTGTTGGTAACTCTTCATCACTATCAGAATATGGATCCTCTGATCTATGCAAAATTTCCTCATCATCTTCCTCTTGGTTCTGTTCATCCTTTTCTTCTCTATTAATTTCATTATTGTTATTCAGTACGTCTACCTCATTAACATCATCTTCCTCCTCCTCTTCTTCCTCCTCTTCATCGTCGTACGATCCATAGTACTTTTGGAATAATTCCATATCATGTTCATTCATTTGCTTGCCATCACTACCAAGAACAGAATTGTACTTATTTCTGATATCTACCAAGGTATCGTCAACATAATGTTTCCATTCCTCTTCATCTATGGCCTCATCTATAATATATGATTTGTCTGTTGTATGATGAATATTCAGTGACGTGAACTTAACTACTTCTTCAGCAATCAAGGTCAAATGACCCATGTAACCCAATCGAAGACCATTTTCTTCTTCATATTTCAAACAGTTATTGTGACCATCGATTATTAAGTTGGTAATGCGACACCTGTCAAATAAATCGATTGCTAAAAATTTGTTGAACCCAATATCCATTTGAGCATTTAATATTTGTTGCACAATATCAAAGACAACGTTGTGTAGAAAGTTATTCCATGGAAATTTGAAAAACATTTTTAAAATTGAAACAATAATTTCATTATCATATAATCCAATTTTTAGCAAATCACCGACAATTTTATTATTTCTCAATGATTGTTCATCTTGTGGTGGCAATTCTTCATCCTCACCTTCTTCATGCTGTGATTTGTCAGGTCTGTTAAGATCCATCTTCTCAATTTCTCTAATGATATCTTCATCATCAAGTGATGCAGTTTCCATAGCATTTATCAGCTCTTTATGCTTTTGAATTAAAATTTCTCTTACTTCATCTCTCTCTTTAATTATTTCTTCTCCTCTCTTCTCATTTAAAAGTGACATATTGGAACAGTGGATTAGTTCGGCAACCAATTCACAAATTTTGAATCTTTCAAAACCCAAAGGCTCGATAACTCCGAATGGAGTTTCAAGGGTTTTGTCAACCTCCTTTTCTAACATTGCAGTAAATTGTGGTATAGCTTCAGAAAATATTCTGACTAGAGTGCCCAAATAAATTGGATCCTTTGGTGAAGGTGGGTGAGATTCCAATGAAACATAAACAACAGGCACTGGATCATAATCAGAGTTGTTTTTACGAATTATTTCAATAACAATCCCAACACCATTGCTTAGTCCTGTGCCACCTTCTAACATATTGTTCAGTAATTTTCTAATTATCGGTTCACTGACTAATTCTCTACTTAGCTCATTAGGCCCGATTGTTGTATTTTCTGCATTGTTAGCAGAAATGGTAATAAATGCTTTTAAAAAATCACTTGATGCACTCTGAATTGATGATGGAACATCTGAGGATAGAAATGATACCAAAGATGATATAAGATTTTGTTCCTTCAATACGTCAATGACTCCTGTTGAACTATCAGGCTTATCAGTAGAAATGACTTTCAACATGAAATCCATCAGCGGTGGGGTCTCGATGTGACGAACAAATCTTTCGACCAAATTTGGTTCGTTGAGGATGAAATGCACCATTTCAGGAGTCTTCATATCTAGCAAGTGTTCGTTTATTTTCATGAAATAAGTTGCTGATAGTATTGGTAATGGTGCTGCTTTATCTAATAAACCCCATAGTTTTTGCAGTAAATGTGTACTTTCCATAAACGCATCAGTAATTGACCAAACATCAACCGATAAAATTTCGGCAGCAACCTGCGCTCTTCTTGTATGAATTTCGGCTTCTGTTTCCTCTACGTCTTCATCTAAATCATTGTCAATTGAGTTAGTTGAATCTTGACTCCCAATTGAAGAAGTTTCATCTTCACCGTCATCCTCGTCATCAGAATTTTGTTCTTGCTTACTCTGAGTATTACCCTCTTCTTCATATTCCCCTTCTTGGTTTGTAAAGCTGTCAGCATTGTTTCGACCTTCATTGCTAAGATCTTCAGTTTCATCAAACTCAATGTTTTTCTTTTCTTCTTTTGCATTCTCCTCTTTCTGCAGTTCATTTTGGTATTCAATTCTCTGGTATTCGTCATCTTCTAAAACGTAATCCACCAAACTCTCAAGTATTTCTGGCTGTCTCAAGTATTCTGTTAACTTGGCATTAGAAGCCAAAAGTTCAGGTATAGTGTCTCTTTCGTTTAAAAGCTCTTCGAGAGAAATGTCATCCTTGTCAAGAATGGTAGAGACTCTTGATCCATAATTGTTTGTAAATCTCCAAAACCCAGACATGGTCCACTACTTCAATAGTATTGTATTATCTATGTAACAATAAATTGAAATGCACAAGTGTAGTCCACAATGTTTATAGTCAACCAACTGTAATAGTGCTTTTGACGGAAATTACTAAGGCGATGTTGTCGAAAAAAAATCATTCCGGCTTTTTTTTTTCTTCGATAAACTGAAAAAAATTCAGAACAAAAAGCAGCAATAGAGTCACGTGAGTACTTAGACATAGTTAAGAAGCTCTTGATAAGGATACTATCATGTATTACACATTTAAGTTGCCAAAGTGTGATATTTTGTTAACGAGAGAAGCCTTTAGTTTGAATTTAATAGAATTTTTTTTGTTGGTAAAATATAGCAAACTGAACTGATACTACCTTTTACGAGTGTTGCAAATCCTTTTGTTTTTTAATGATATATCTAATAAAGTATACATGAAGAGAGATGGAGGTTTACAGCACATTGATTCTGGATGTGGGGCTATTTTCCATTTTGGTTTGATTTTTTCAGATCTATAAAAACACTCTTTGTTACTTAATCTTTGAATTGGTCAAGCCACCCCATATAACGTTCAACAACACCAGTAATTGAACCATGGCACATGAATTCAGCTTTGGATTTGATGACATCGCTGTCAAAAGTTTCATTATCAATAAATAAACGCAAAATCTGTAAGCATATCAGGGGGAATTCACCATAGTATTTGGCATTCCAGCTAATGGTCTTCAAACACAATTCCAGGACAAAATCGTTGTCCAATGTATAGTGATGATCATCATCATTGACCAAGTGTAGCTCAACAAACGTTTGATTTTTGAGGTTAAAGTTCAAGTAGTATCTCAATAGCTTAAAAGCTGCAAATATACTGAATCGTTGATTCAAGGCTTCCACCAAAGGTAGAAAGCCTTCTCTGAAATAATGAGCCTTGAAAAATTCATCACCCGTAAGCTCCCATTGAAGAGCTGATATATTTAGTGTCTTATTGTTGACCTTACTTGCGTCGATTTCATTTCTCCAAATTAAAACCCTTTTTAAGTTAGAATAGAATATAATAAACAACGAATCTAGCCATTTTTCACTAAGCCTTTTTATTTTGAAATTGTTGGATATGCTAGCGGAGGAATCTGAATTTGTTTTATCTAAGGTGCTATTTTCCCTACTTGATTCGCTGGATACCTTATTGTATTCATCTTCCATAACAAAAATATTGGCTCTTAGTTTCAATAGTTCAATCCACCCCATTTGCTTGGACATTATTGCCAACAAATCGTAGGACTCTTTGAAGGTGGCATTCAATTTGGTTTCTTCGTAAACTTGTAAATCTTCAACACAAACCGATTTCACTTCTTCAGATGTGGAAAACTCAACGATATCGCCAACTCCGGAGATGGAACCGTATTTGGCAGACGACTGCCAAACAGCAGAAATCTCACCTTCAACTGGTTCTGGGAAATCGAACTCCTTAGGATTCAAGGCAGGGAAAATATCCTTTTTCCTGTTGACATACATCGGAGCAGAATTCAAAGCCAACAATGCGTTTCTAAAATCCTTTTTCAAAATGTAAACCTCAACAAGATTCTTCCAAGGAAGATACTCAGTTGGCAAGGATTCAATTGCTTTCAGAGCTGGCAAAAAGGCCAAATCCGGCCTGTTTAGTTCCAACAATAATTGAACTTGTTCATTTAACATCCACCCGTTTCTTGGATTCGCTGATAACGAGTCATGCATGAGCTTTATAGCCTTTGAGATGTCGCCTTTCAGTACCAAGATCCTAGCAATCAAAATACTGAATTTGTGGCTTGACTGCATGCTGTTGAGTTGCTCGATTGCAAAATCATAGTAGTGGGTAATGGAAAGCAATTTCAGCAGTGCATCAACAAGGAAATTATTGATATGACTTGGTTTATTGAATATGTCCTGACAACCAACCAAGTGGCCCTTTGGCAAAAAGGAACAAAGCGAAACGATTGCTTGTTTGACATCCTTTATTGACTGCAGTGGGTTATATTTACACATGCCAGGCAATTGTCTCTTCAAATCGTCTGAGAAGAGCAGTTGTCTGATAATTGACGATACGTAGCACTCATTCCACAGTTTCGTGGACACGTCATCGGTGATGTCGTTGGGCAAGTAAATAGGCAGCATGTTGGGGTCTGAAGGGTAAAAGTGAACCAAAGGCGGAACTAGGAGAGGGAACGTGCAGCGAATTCTGAGATCGCCCTTGGAGAAGACGTTGTACGAACAGTAATGGGCAACCTTGGGATGCTTCACGGTGGCCTCGCTTTTATCGTTCAACTCGATCGTCTGCAAGTACATGAACGGTTGGACCTGCGACGAGAGATCAATGCCAATTGTGTAGTGATACTCGCCGACCTCGTGCTTGATCGACTTGTCGTACTTGGTGAAGCACACCAAGTCTGGCTGCCCGAGCTCCTTGAACTGCGTCTGGATGTCACTTCTGTATCTCAGAGCTTCTCCAACTTCGTTTTCCGTAATCTTAGGCGTTATTATCTGAGGTTTGGCCTTTGCTGCAGTCTGAAACCCATACTGAAAGTGGTGCTTTTTGGGATTGGACTCGGTCCTGCTCTCCGACGTCGATACCCTTGCATCCAGCGCTCCACTCATGGTACCACAGCAGTATGGTGCTCTATGGATCTTGAATTTTTTTTATGGTGTGTGTGCTTTTCCGTCTCCCTCTATACACGTACACACACTCAGGCGAGATCCTTGATTACGTAACGCCCTCTGTGCCATACGGGTTGTGCTGCCACTGATGCACAGGCTCCCGGCTCCTCTAGGCCTTGGTGTCTGTGGCGACGTCGATTACGTGAAGTTGAATGCCTGGAATCAGCTAGCGGAACCGGCTAAGACCAGCAAAGGCAGCTAAGCAAAATCAGCTTAGCAAAGCCAGCTTAGCGTCCAGGTTCTGAGCTAGGGAAAGTACATCGGAAGGAAAGGCAGGTGCGGCCAAACAGCCTGCAACGACCCCAGGGCCTCGCCGACGCACTGGTGCCAGCACAGCTACAGCGGCCTACAAGAGAGCGCACCAGCGCCGCCGAACGAGTCGCAGCACTGGCGAAATGTAAGCAGCACTGCACACGCAACGGAGGCGACGTGCAAAAGCCGTGGGTCTACCTGAGCCATGCTTTCTGCTGCTGCCAGTGCAAATCTACAGGTAGTGTGCGGAAGAGAAACCTGGCACGGTGTGCTTAGCACAGATCTAAAAACAGATGCAGTGCCGGTGCAGCCAGCGGGCTTTTTAATGCACGCAAAAGGGCGCAGCGCCCACGCTGGTGCAACTCGAAGGTGTGTGTGTGTGTGTGTGTGTGTGTGTGTGTGTGTGTGTGTGTGTGTGTGTGTGTGTGTGTGTGTGCGTGCGTGTGCGTGTGCGTGTGCGTGTGCGTGTGCGTGCCACACGTCGCACTTGGCACCTGGCAGCGAAGCTCTACACAGTGTGCTGGCTCACTAAGCTTTCTGCTGAGCCTCGCCGGACAAATTTCCCCAAGCAGCAGCGTAGTGGGAAACAGCAATTCTACATTCCCATACCCATACCCATACCGTTGACACACCCATTCTCGTGCCCTGTGCTCCGACGCCAGCACGCCCGGCCACGACGTTCCGTGGTCGCCCACCACACACTTGCGTCTCCCCAGGCTTCCCCGTCTTCCCCACGCTGCCAGCGCTCACAGATCTATTCTCCCCTCGGATATCGGTTATTCATGGATTATTGTTGTGCACCACCCCCATTCGGACGCGGTCATCTCCCCATTGGGGTTAAAGATAGCACAAAATAATTTCTGGACTTAAGGGAATGGTGTCATCATGCGATGACGTAGCGACACACCAGCTCACATGAGTGGAGGCTAAGAGTTGGCGACCGCAGATCTAACTACACTGCTGCCCTGCTTGCCCACGTCCGTGCGCCGCCACTGTCCGCCATCCTCCTCTTCTTTTATACACCCAGCTGGCGTGAAGGGCTCAAAACAAACACGCACTCGTCTCCTTTCCTATGACGTCAAAGCAGGGCCCTTGTGCAAATTCTGGTGAACAAAAGCAATGTGCCCTCTCCCCCCGTGCGCTCAGCGCACGGACTAACAATAGTGCTACCACACAGTGAGGAATATAGTATAAATACAGGGATGGAACCTTGGAGTGGGGAAGGGTTCGTGTAGCATGAATTCTTGCAAGCATTACAGCATCATTGCACAATAAAAGACAGTGTACCGCAAGAATACAATAACTTGATTGTAAAAGTACACATCCCTCTACACCATTAGACAACAATCATTGCAGGCTACAAAGTGAGTACTGCCACCAACTACCATTCATACCACGTAGCAGCGTCGCGCACTCTCATTACACAGGATGCTGAGCTGGATCCAGAAACGGAGAGCACAGGACTCGCAGAAGTCGGGCGAAGACATCGACAAGATGTTCGCAGAAAAGCCAAAAGCAGAGTTTAGCGAGTTTTGCAAGGACAATTCGTCGTATGTGGTGTCCACCGACAAGGAGTCGGTGGAAACGGTGTCGCAGACACAGCGTCACCTCAAGGCGAGACACATCGATTTGATCTCGATAGGTGGGTCCATTGGCACTGCGCTTTTTGTGACGATCGGTTACGCGCTCGTCACGGGTGGTCCTGGTAACTTGCTCATTGCATTCACGCTGAACGGGTTCGTTGTGTATCTCGTGACGCTTTCGATCGGCGAGGTGATCTGCTATTTGCCCGTGGACTCGCCTTTCATCACCCACGCCGGAAGGTTTGTGGACCCTGCGTTTGAGTTCTGCTGCGGTTTAAACTTTTACCTTGTCATCTCGCTTTACATTCCCTTCGAGATCACGTCTGTCAACTCGATGATTCATTTCTGGAGGAGCGACTACACGCCAGCAGCTGCCATTGCACCCCAGATCGCGCTCTACCTTTTCTTCAACATTGTCACCGTCAAGTGGTACGGTGAGACGGAGTTCTATCTCGCCATCGGCAAAATGATCCTCGCCATCGGCTTGATCCTCTTTACTTTCGTTACTATGGTGGGGGGGAACCCCCAGCACTACGCGTACGGATTCACCAACTTTAAAGGGGTGAGCAATGCGTTTCCAAGTTACCTTGGATCGGGTGCCTCGGCGTTTTGGTCTGCGTACATGAAGGCAGTTTTCACTGAATGTGCGCCGGAGTACCTTGGCATGGTTGCAGGCGAGGCGGTTAACCCTCGAAAGACGATGCCAAGAGCTTTTAAGACCATCATATACAGATTGGCCTTTTTCTACGTACTTGGTGCGCTCTCCGTCGGTATCATCCTAAACAGACAGGACCCTACCCTTGTCAAGGCCATCTCCGAGGGTGCCCCTGGTGCCAACGTGTCCCCATACGTCATTGCCATGAGAAACATGTCCATCAAGGTGCTTCCTGACATTGTCAACGTGCTCTGTGTCACCTCTGCTTTCTCCGCTGGTAACTCCTACGTTTACTGTTCGTCCAGAGCGCTCTTTGCCCTATCAAAGAGAGGTTTTGCTCCTAAGATCTTCCAGAAGTGTCTCAAAAACGGTGTCCCTGTCTACGCTCTCCTGTTTGCCATTGCCTGGTCCTGCTTGGCCTTCTTGCAACTGGGCAGCTCTGCCTCCGTGGCCCTTGACTGGATGATCAACCTTTGTACCGGTGGTCAAGTTCTCAATTATGTCTTGATGATGATAACCTACTTGCATTTCTTCAGAGCGTGCAAAGCGCAAAAGGTGGACAGAACCAAGATGCCTCTGCAGACGTGGGTCACCAAGCTGCAACCCTACCCTGCCATCTTTGCTCTCATTTGTGAGAGTCTTGTTGTCATGTTCCTCGGTTGCCAGGCCTTTATTCCTAAGTTCAATATCGACGAGTTTCTCTACTATTACCTCATGTTCTTTGTTGCTGTTGGCTCCTTCACATTGTACAAAATTATTTGTAAGACAAAGTATGTGAAGCCGGAAGAAGCCGACTTAATCACTGGCATCGAGGAGCTCGATGACTACGAGAGGGAATATTATGCTAAGTTAAAGGAAGCACCCCTTGACGAGTCTCACTTTGGCAAACTCAAGCGTCGTTTCTGGTGGTCTGATTGAATCTTGGCCTCCCATCCCTTCAATATACTTAGATTACGATTTTACGTTCCCCTTTACTCATTTATATCCCGTTTTGTTTTTTCTATATTATTTTCTAGATGTTAAACCTTAAAATAGAGATTTGGTTCTATCTTCATGAGCGCTCTGCCAACGCTTCTTTTAGAGTTGGAGAGAAAAAAAATTCTTCGCCTTATAATAAAATCCACTGAATAGCTCTGATTCTTCTGAAATTAACCATGTCTGTTGACTTTAACACTCTTTCTCAGCAATTCTGTGACTTCTACTACCAACAATTCGATCAAGACAGATCACAATTGGGTAACCTTTACAGAGACCACTCCATGTTGACATTTGAGTCTTCTCAAGTTCAAGGTGCTAGAGCTATTATTGAGAAGCTCACCTCACTTCCATTCCAAAAGGTCGCCCACAGAATCTCTACCTTGGACGCCCAACCAGCTTCTGAAAACGGTGATGTCTTGGTCATGGTCACAGGTGAACTTTTAATTGACGAAGAACAAAACTCCCAAAGATACTCCCAAGTTTTCCACTTGATCCCTGAAAATGGCTCCTACTATGTTTTGAACGACATTTTCAGATTGAACTACGCTTAATTTATATATAATAACTCTTTGTATCAACCTTTTTTTTGCTTGTTTAATCGATCCTAATTGTTATTGTACCTCATTTTTCTTTCTCACTTCATCACCACCGTCAACTATACATATAAACATGGATTCGAGTCCAGTATGTGCAACTCCTTCTGGTTTCATAGATAAGCTTGTATACTAATATCACGTCTAGAATCTTCCT
Source organism: Saturnispora gosingensis (assembly GCA_030570395.1). NCBI lineage: Eukaryota > Fungi > Ascomycota > Pichiomycetes > Pichiales > Pichiaceae > Saturnispora > Saturnispora gosingensis. Next base: position 765,145 of record JAJLVU010000004.1, read on the forward strand.
CCAGTGGTGCCATCGCACCGTCCAAGCAGACAACAGGCATCCCCACAACCGGACACTCCTCCTGTTCCGCCAACTAGACCAACTAGAAAACACACACAAGACACGCCTTCACCCCAGTTGCCTGTTACAAGGCCTAAAAGGATTGTTAGAGATGAAACCTCCAATGAGAGCAATGGTGTCCTTGTCAATGGTGAAGCTGGCGACAACGACAATGTTATCAAATCGGCTGAAAATGCCTCTTTGGATGAAAACAAACACAATCACCCTGACTTACAGATCATTCAGTCAATTTCAGCCACAAAATCTAATAACAAAAGCATAGACGATTTAGATACCATTGAAAAGGAATTGCTGCAGGTGGAGAAGGAGTTACAACTACAGGACAGTGAAAACGAAGCTTTGGAAGAAGAAGAAGAGCTCAATGAGGCTTGTAACGATACTTCTGATATGGATGAAAGGCTCCAAGAAAAAGCAGCTAATGAACCCCATGGAACCACTGATAACTCAACCGATGAAGAATTGAGTTTATCCAAAGAGGAAGCACTTGATGGTGATTTTGTTCATGTCGAAAATGATGTGGACGAGAGAAGCGAGAACAGAGCAAACGAAAGCGACAATGAAGAAGCACATGAAGTTACGGAGATTCAAAAAGTTCAAGAAAGGCAAGAGTCCAAGGAAGATGAAGGAAAGGAAAGTCTTAAAGTAATTTCTCCTGGTTCGGATACAACTTCAGATACAAAAGAAGTACACCACATTAGCCAGTCATCTCTTCTTAACGACACAGATTCAAAACAGAAGGAAACTTTTGCTGGATCCACAATTGATGAGAACTTGGTGGTTCAGGATGAGATTTTGCAAAAGGAGCCTGTTCAAGCAAAAGAAGTTGAAAATAGTGCTGTTGCCAACGTGTCGGGAAGTGTTGAACAAGAAAAGGATCGATTTGATTCCACAAATTCTGTATTAGAGAAAAAGACCACTGAAGAAATCAAACCAGCTACATCTATCCCCGAAGCAAGTGAACATATTGCACCTAAACTCCCAAAATCAAGACCTCACGTTTCAAAACAGGGAACAGATGTTTCACTTGAATCTATTTCAAAGTCTTCTACAGATGATTCAGTTGCAAATAAAAAGGCACCACCAAGAGTTCCAAAGAAACCATCTTCGAAAATTGCTGCCTTTCAACAAATGCTTGAACAGCAACAGCAACAAGATATGGGAGCTCTTATAAATAAGTCCAAACCTCAAGTTCCCATGAAACGCCCAATCGTTAAGAATAATGAAGCAACAGAAACTACAGATGAGGCTTCAATTACAAATGAAAGAGATTTCAAAGCACCTTCTAGAGTTAATTCCAAATTTGCGCAAAACTTGAATGGTATAATTGGTATGCCATTGCCTGGTATTGCTTTGGGTGCGAATCCAATTGCTGCATTAAAGGCATCTAAATCACAAGACTTAGAAAGGAAGGAATCACCAGGTGATAATGATAACGGTCCTGATCTTAGAAAGTGCAGAGCAAGAGGACCCCGTGGAAGAAAACTACCAGGCAGTGTCAAAAATAAGGTCAGTGTTAATGATGAAGCATTGGGTACAGCAGATGAAGTTTACGTTCATGACTTGTACACATATAGTTTCCGGTCTTCTGAGACCTCCGTGGAAACGTCCGAAATCTCTAGATCTGCTAATACATTAGTCTCTTGTCAAAGCTCTGATGAGAGCTTGAATACAAATACGGAAGAAAGCAAAGAAGAAAGTGATAGGGAACTGAATAGAGAAGAAGTTGCGGAAATTACAGACGATTCAGTTTATGATGAGATTGAAAATGTTGGTGCGAGCGAATACGATTCTCCTCAAGATAAGGGCAATAGCGAAAGTCCGGAGGTCGAAAGCAGAACTTCAAGTATCAAACCGATTGCACATGCTGTGGACCCTATAGAAGCATCTAACTCTGATATTAGAACAGCGTCGTATCAGATTGCATCCGCTGAGACGACAAGTAACGAATCTATTATAAGCACAACTACGGAAAATGATATCCAAGACAATGAAGACGGTTCAGTACTTTCAGAATCTGAAACATCAAACTAAGGTTACGTTGTATGTAATCTGTTTAACAGTTGGAATTCAGGGCAGAATGTGCAGCGAATGAGTTTCATCTCAATTGTTAGATCTCAAAAAAAATTTCACTCTTTTTCTTAGATCCGTTTTTATCAAGATCTTTAAGAATGTTACTCCCAGTGCTATCTTTAGCTGCTTCAGCTTTTGCTGGATTGCCTGCTGTTGAAATTAAGGGCAACGCTTTCTATGAAGAAGATAGTGACAACCGTTTTTTCTTGAGGGGTGTTGCATATCAACCTGGTGGATCTTCAAATTTGACAGATCCATTAGCAGATGTGAGCATTTGTTCTAGAGATATTCCATACTTTAAGGAACTGGGACTGAACACCCTTAGAGTTTATTCTGTTGATAACACCCTCGACCACTCTGAGTGTATGTCACTTTTGGATGATGCGGGAATTTATGTAGTCATTGACGTTAACCATGCAAAGCAGTCTCTTTCAAGAGGTGATACCAACTGCTCCTACAACATTGACTATATGACCGAAATTTTTGCCACCATTGACAGTTTTGCAGGTTACAATAACACTTTGGGTTTCTTTGCTGCTAATGAATTAGTGAATGAAGAACAGTATATGTCTTTGTCTCCATATATCAAGGCTGTCACCAGAGACATGAAGCAATACATGGCAGCACAAAAATACAGAGCTATTCCAGTTGGTTATTCCGCTGCTGATGTTGCTGAAATCAGATACGATCTTGCCCATTATTTGAATTGTGGGGATGATTCTGACGAAAGAATTGATATGTTGGGTATAAACGATTACTCTTGGTGTGGCCAGTCTTCTTTTCTGACATCTGGCTACAAAGAAAAAGTTGCAAGTTTTACCGGCTACTCTATTCCTGTGTTTTTATCTGAGTTTGGATGTAACGAAGTTGTAAGTAGCAGACCATTTACTGAAGTCAATGCAATTTATTCGACGCTAATGTCCTCAGTCTTTTCAGGTGGTGTTGTTTATCAGTATTTCCAGGATGAAAACAAATATGGCCTGATTGATATTGATTCTAATGGTAATGTAACCGTTCTCACCGATTTTGACAACCTTCAAAATGAATTTAATAGCGTTTCTGATCCAACTGGAGATGCAGGAGCTTCAACCTCCTACAACTTTAGCAGTTGTCCAACAAATCAAAACTTTTCTTTATCTGTTCCTTCCCAGCCTTCTGGTCTCACTGAATTAATCAAGAAGGGCCCTGACGGTAACAATATTGGATTTGATGCCTCAACTCAGAATTCCTGCGATTTTGAAGATGACAGCGATGTCGATACTTCTGAACAATCATCTTCTTCTGATATTGTGGTCACATCTTCCTCATCTTTTACCGAATCGGCTACTTCATCATTCACATCTGCAGCTTCTGACTCTTCCGCTAGTTCAGTCTCATCCATTCCTACAACGTCTCATAAAAACGACTCTTCCAATTATGCATCCAATAGTTTGGTGTCTATACTTGCATTTTTTATTAGTATTATGAACTTTTAAGGGTAGTTTTACTCATTGCACCCTTTCTTCTATATTAAATATTTTTTATAAATTCTACTAAAACCTTTGTTTTTGAAGACATCCAGACCAATAATTTATGTTGCAAAAGCGTCTTGGTTTTAAAAACTGTTATGAGTTCAAAAAACGATTTCGTTGACGTCCAGAGATTGTTTTTGACCTTTAAATGATGCTATTCTGTGTAAATTCGAATTTCCACATCTTGATCTAAAAATTTTTATACTTTTTAAAGAGTCAAATTTGTGAAGTTCTTTTTCTTTATTAGCACACCTTGAGAGAATACGGTAGATACCAGCAAATGCTTAGAGCCATTAGAGTATCGCCCCTTTTTGTTAATAGGCAAAGTATTTTTCGTCGTTACAGTGTTGTTCTAGATCAAGTTCCTTATCAACATCATTTGAATGCTAAAACATTAAGAACTGTAGAAAAGATTATAAATGAAGAAAAAGAGACTGAAGACAATATTCCCATAACCACATCACTATTTAAACATAGGTTCAAAAGGGAAAATGTACCAAAATATATGCCATTACGTGAATTCTCCGATAATCCAAAAAAATCGGTTCCCCAATTACAACATGGATTAAAAAGAACACTTTTTTCACCAGGAGTGCATTATCAATGTGACCCAAGAACAGGATACTCTAATTTCAACGCCCATTTGTCAAAGATTCCACACATTGATGAGCTGAAAATGGATAAGATTAGTTCTTTCACACCATCAAATAGAGATAATAGATTATTAGATATATCAAAATCATTAAATTCTACAGAGAAGAAAATTCATTTTATATCTTCAACTTCATCGATGACAGGGCTTTTGATGAAATTTCATTCTGCTTTGAGTAATGGCAGACTTATCAACACTTCTTCTTTTTCAAGTGCATTTCCTCCAACTTCAAAATTCTCCTTTTTTTCAACAGTACCAACGTCAGTGGTTGTTACACCAAAGGAGAAAATTGGAGTTTACTCAGTGGATGCAGACAGATCAACAGACACTGAAATTACATTGTCAATCCTTGGTAATGCATTGGAGCTGATGTTAACGAAAAGTCCACAGGAATTCAAACAGTATTTAAAGTCTTCAGAAGAAGAACCAACCCTGGATGATTCTGCTTATCATTATGCTAAGATTGATGGGTTTTTGATCCGGTCCCAATTAGATGCATATAACCCACAGTTGCCAGGTAAGGGTACTTTCGATATAAAAACCAGAGCGGTTTGTGCCATTAGAATGGATATTGCACATACAAATCATTATCCGACAGACTATGAAATTCATAAAACACATGGTCTCATGGAAAGTTTTGAAAGAGAGTTATTTGATGCTGCCAGAATTGTTATGTTCAAGTATTCTCTACAAGCAAGATTGGGTAATATGGATGGTATTTTTGTGGCCTTTCACAATATGAAAAAATTGTTAGGTTACCAGTATCTACCATTACCTGCGATTGATAATTTCTTTTTTGGAGAGTTGAACAATCAGAGATATTCGGATAAGCTCTTTCAAAAATCAAGCACTGAATCTAGCGACGATGAGATCATTGATGAAATTGGTAATTTCAATCAAAATGTGCTGAAAAATATCACCAATGATATCGGAAATCAATACCAATCTAAAAGAGAGGTTTTATCGTCAAAAGTAGCTGATTATGAGTTGAGAGCATCCATGGCCATTTTAACAAAAATTATGAAACAAATTACTATTGATACCAAAGGAAGGCCCTATAGAATGATTATTAAAAAACAAAGATATGAACCAAGGATTTCAACAAATGAAAACAGTAATACCGATGTTTCAGATGTTCTAGATAAGGAATCAACGGACCTGGCTAATGGGGACCAATCGAAACCGAACCCTGAAATCAAGGCAACGAAAGAAGCATCAAAGTCAAAGGAACGCAAACCCTATAGACCAGTTGAGTTGACTATTGTCGTTAATGTTTTAGAAGAGTATCAATTAGAAAAAATGCAAATGCTTGTTAATGAGAGATATGCGGATGCTTTGAAAGATTTAAAAGATTACACAACGATGGACAAAATCAAATTCCTGGTCAAAAATAGACCTAATGATAAAACAGAGTTTTACAAACTCAATAAAAGTATTTTGAAGTCAAGCACAAAAAAAAATGGCTTTTTTGCGTATCAAGTAAAGTTCAACCATTATTTCAATAATCAGTTGTGTGAAGATTTGAACCCTTTTCCAGATATTGATTTTATAAATTCAGAATCAAATTACAAATGGGACATTGAAGTTGAACTTAATAAGATTAACTCGCCAACAGAAAAACAAAGATTATTCGATACCTATTTCAGAGAAATATCAAATTCCACGTTCAGACATGAAGATAGCGAATTAAATGTTTATGATGATGCTGAAAATGGAATTCTGCTAGATACCAACGCAAGCGAATTGCAAAATATCATGAGGGCTCATAGCGCTAAGGCCAAGAAAAGGAAGGAAATGGCTGAGAAACAAAAAGGAAAATAAGAGTATAAATATTGTTAAGGCATATGTTTTAGACACTGTTTCGGTGTCCGATTTTACAACTTGTAATTCTCTTGTACAATTTATAACTGTATATAACAGACTAATAGAAAGAATTTTTTTAAATAAAGTTGAAAAAAAATAATTTAATGAAAAATGCATGTAGTGAACAAACAAGTACAAAATAATAATACATAATAGATATAAATTGAAGAAGATATGAAACTACCAATTATGAAAACGGGTTACTGATAAGCCTTTTTTTTTACTTTACTCAAACAACAAGCAAAAACTTACCTTTGTCAGAGAAATTTGGAGACTCCCACAAATCTGAATCAGTAACGAACGCTTGCTGTTCATTATAAGAGGACTCATTTAGATTAGTTTCATTTTTGGGTAATATCTTAATTTTTGCAATGATATTTGGATCATCTGCTTCATCAATTTTAGCAATGGCAGCTTTCTTTAAATCATTCAGTGTTATATTACCAGGAACACCAAGGGCAAAAATTTCATCTCTATAATAGAACTTCAATTTTAATCTAGTCGAAGCATCCAATGTTGTAGGATGTTTAATGGCTCCGCCAGTATTATTTGGACCATTGAGTAAATCAGCATCGTGATTTTGGCTTGAAGATCTTGATGAATAACGTTGAGAATCTATAGAATTAGAACCATTAGAATTTAAGTTATTCATTTTAGAAGATAAAACACTTGATCTTTTTGGTTCATACTGAGACAACCTATCCTGATGAGATTGTGAATATCTATCATTTGCTGTTTGTTGCTGTTGTTGTTGTTGTTGTTGTTGTTGTTGTTGTTGTTGTTGTTGTTGATATTGATGGGAAATAGGTGGCGCCTGTTGATCTGAATTCAAGATCTTCAGATTTGGTGCAGCTCTTATTGGTTGTGCAGGTGAATGGTTTGAGTCATTTACTAACTGATCACCCCCCATCAAATCAAAAAATGATACGACTAAAGATGATTTAGATATGTAATCAGGTAATTTGAGTAAAGATTGTAGGTACTCATTCAAATCAATCATCCTTTTATGGCAAAGACTTTCGTTAACATCAATTACCGGTCCTGGAATATATGGTAAGATACGATCTTTTCTATCTTTACCATCAAATTTACCACCTTCTCGTGGCCAGGCAGATAAGAGCTTTTGATGATAATTAAAAAAGTCCTCATAATATCGACAAAGTGATCTGATTGAGCCATCGGACATTGTTACCCTAACCAAAAACCAAAATTTATTATTAGTACTGGTGAAAGACTCAATATTAGCATTTGTTGCATGAATGTTAGATATTTCAAAGATATTAGATGCATGATTTGAAGTTTTGCCAAATGAATGAGGATTTGTTTTCTGTGACGAGTTCCTCGAGAGCTGATCTCTAATAGCCTCGCCAACCGGTCTGGCACTAGCCTTATGTTTGTTTTTTATTGCTTTCCATTGGTCGATAGTAGGCAACCCTTCTCTTACAATAACATCCGATGGTTGCTCTTTGAATGGGATTTTTGTAACGGTGTCTATCAGTTGAACATAAGACACTGGCACAAGACCCACCTCGCCGATTTTGTCCACAAATTTGGCAATATACCATTCATAGTCGTGGTGTGCACAAATGATGATCTTTTCACCGGTTTTGACACTGAGTTCGTCCGATCTTTCTGCACGAAAATCGTATAGTACAATACCAAACAGTGTAGCAACATGCGCCACAGGAGCAGCAGGAAGAGTATGAGATTGGTTATTTGAACCTTGGGAAATCACTCGTTGTTGCACATTTGGACTGCTGCCAGTGGATGCTGTTCTAGAATTGCTTTTACTGCCAGTTTCAGTAGCTTGGTTGTGTGTTTTTTCAAAAAACTTGAAAAGGTTATTTGGTGCCCGACCCTTCTGGCCTTTGGTAGGGTCGTAAATTTCAATGCACCCGTCTGGTGTGGGCACACTGTTGATCACGTAAAAGAAATCACCCTTCTTAAATGATAATTCGCCAGCTCTTTTAGCTGAGTATGCAGCTGTTGCCTGAGCAACTTCCTTTGGTGCGTCAAACGGGTTCTTGGGATTGAAACTGTGTATGCTGGATCCAGATCCCACTCTTGGTTTCTCCTTGGACGTCTTTTCCTTGGCCTTTTTGAACAATGACGACATAATTAGTGTGGTGAAACAAAGGTCGAAAAATTGATTAGCGGTGTTATCTCACAATTGGTGTCAGTATCACTGTCTATAAACTGCTGACCTCTCAATAAAACAAATTGTTTATGTTTGCCAATGATTTCTTTCGCTTTGCGACAGTAATACAGTCAACTCAAACAAGAAGTTCGTCCTCTATGTAAGTATGTCTTTTCCTGAGAAGAGATTAATGGTGAAAATTCTCTATTTTATGAAGGTTTATGAAACGCGCGCTCCAAAAAAGACGCTCAGCACTGGAAATCGTATTTTGGTCAAGAGCAAGAAGAGAATAGACTGAAAAGAAAACGTTGTGACAGGGATCACAGTAGAGTGGAAGCTGTGGTCGAAAAGCAAGATGAATTGGTAGGACTGATAATATTTGATCAAATGTGATTTTTGGCCAAACTAGTTACAGATTATGTAAATGGAAGGCTACAAATTACAAGTTTCCATCACTTTCATAGTTTATGTTGTCTTAAAGTTCATTACAAAAGTTGCCGTTTTACACCCATGCAACTTGTCAAAAGTCAGGCTATTATTTGCTTTTTGAGTTCGTCTAATTTACACAACATAGCACCAAACTCAATACCGGCTGATTGAGAATCACAATACAGCTTTTTGGCCTCTTCTGAAACAATTGAGTACTTTTCGTTTTTGCTGTTGTCAGACACCACCAATAAAGTGTTGCAAGTGATCAGTTTCAAAAATGACAATTCGTCAGAGGGTAATTTGTCGATTTCGATTGAGTTACCATGTTCCATTTTATGTGCAAGAGATAACGATTCCATGTTTAACTGATCAGCGGAGTTAGTTTCCTGCGATACAACGGTGTTCTCGCTTTGGTTAATCACCTCGTCCTTGGCCGATGCATCATTTTGGTAGTTAATTCCAATCGCACCACCAGGATGGCGGGTACCGAAGATCATCTTTCTTACGCTCAAGTCACCTATATTGAGCTCGCTAAGGGCAATTGACACTGCGTCCAAGAGGGTCAAACACAACGTAGTGGAAATCGTTGGTGCACTCAAGCCGTAGAGATTCTTTTCTGATAATTGTGTTGGAAGTTCGGCATACAAGATGGATGTCACTCTAGGGTGCTGGGCTAAGCTGCTCTCCTTGCAGCACGTCATCAATATCACTGGGGTCGATAGTGGTATGTAATTCAACATCAATGCAAGTTCAGGCGAGTTCCCCGAAGCAGAGATGATTACTAAGCAATCGTTGTGGTCCTCTCTTATCATTCCCAAGTCCCCATGGAGGGCTTCTGATGGATGGAGCGACGCAGAATGAAGTCCAAGTGAGTTCAGAGTCGCCACGGTCTTCATTGCTATCTTGAACGATTTCCCCATACCAGAGATTATGATTTTGCCTCCTCTATTCAAGCAGCTGTTCAACGTGATCAAAGACAACTTCATCTGGCTGATAGACCATTCGGACTTTTGATACTGGCTGGTCAGGTTGCCAATGGCCTTGGTTTGATTGAGCAAGATGTTATCAATGGCCTTCAGCGCCTCGTCTAGTGAACTATCTGGCAACTTGGCGTAATCATTAGAATTCACTGAAAAAACAGACGATGCCCGGGATAAATTGATCGATGATGAGTAAGACTGCATTTTATCTCCTTAACTTCTATACTCAACTGAATCTGCCCTTCTATAATTTGCTGTTGCTGGCAAGTGATAGATTTTTCAACGGTTCAACCCTATGATTAAAAGCCATGCCACAGTAAAAAAACGAGAATTGTATTTAGCGGCGAAAAAGCCATAGTGGTCATAATTTGCTCAGAACCAAAGAAAATCACCAAACGTCTTCTTTGTATCGGCCCATGGACTTCATGTACTGTAGCTGTTGGTGGCCTGCTCTGAGGTCTTTTTTGCCAAGGCCTAATATATCCACTAACGCGCGGTTTACACCGTGGCACATCCCTAAGGCATCACCACAGACGAATATGTAACCTTTATCTGCGAGTAATGCGTCATTAAGTGTCTGAGCCTGACTTAACATTACGTCTTGGACATATTGTTTACTATTTGGTCCCAGAGGTTTGGATACGGCATAATTGATGACAAGTTTCCCCTTTTGCTTCAGCATTGGGTAATTGGCCTCATCTAGTAGTGACTCTTCTAAGTTTCTGAGGCCATAAAATAAATGAATCATGGCACATTTATCGGCTTTTCTTTCCAAATCTTGTAAAAACCCAAGTAATGGAGCAATCCCGGTTCCAGCGCCAACCAATACAATGGGCTTTGACAAATCAAAAGGCAGTTTGAATTTAGATTTTCTGGTGAATACTGGCACCCTGTTGGCAATGTTGCGATCAGCAATTTGTTGAATCCAGTTGCTCAAAACACCATGAAAAGTTTCTTCCCAGATAAGTTTGACTATAATTTCGCAGGAGGAAGGAGATGTGGTATTGCTAGAGGCAATCGAGAAGAATCTAGGTTTCAGCTTACCAAAACTTTCAATGACGAATGAAAGAGGTATGCATGACCCATCAATATTGAACTTTTCCAAGAAGCTCACAAAAGTCAGCTTTGGTTTTGTAATCGAGCTTTCAAACTCCTCTTTGTTTGATATCAGTGTTAGTAATTGCTGTTGTGTTTGCAGATCTAAAAACTTGATTAGCCCTTTGATTAACCGTCTACTCAGGACCCCGTTTATCTCAACATAATCTAAAAGTAGCTGCTTGTATGAAAGGGAGTTCGGAAACCAAATCTGGTTCATTCTATTAACAGGAGTCACTTGAATTAGCTGATCGGCCTCATTCTGTAATTTTAGGACGTTGAGCAGCTGCATAACATCATTCAAGGAGTTTTGAGGCACGATACCAATGTGATCGCCGGTACTGTACTTCAATTTGGAATCAAGTAGAGGCACCGAAGTTTTCAAGTAGGAATTAATTATTTCTGTTGAATCTAGATCCAACTGAGTAACAAAGGGATTCAATTCATGGTATGGGGGTCTTGAAACAGTTTCCACGGACCTTTTGGCCTCCTTGAAAAGATACATCGGCCTATAATCGTTCACTTCAACAATTTCCCAGCTATCGCCCAAAAACTTAACCAACGGAGAAAGATAATCAAATAGCCATTCATCGAAAACGTCATCGATAATGTCTCTACTTTCATCACTAAACCCAACAGAGCCAATTCGCTTGCACTGTAATCCTGTTAGTTTTTCATCCAGCTGGATAGCCATAGCCTGGTAAATGTCATATTGTGAGTTACCGCAACCAAAAAGAGAATATGTCAAAGACAATGATTCAACCAAGTTTATCAACTTGAAAAACTCAACACCATCATCACACGGTTCACCTTCTCCAAATGAAGAAATGAAAAACACATTTATTGTAGAGCTTTGTAAATTTTTCAGTTCGTCAACATTATGTAGAACAGATACCGAATTCAAAGAAATGCTGCACTCTTGACCACCAACCTTCAAATTCTTCAACAAATAGTTGGAAAAAAGCTGAGATAAGTGCTCTGAAGTTCCAGATTGAGAGGAGTACCATACACTTATGTCACTAGGCATGTATTGTCGATTACAAATTGGAGTTGACTTCAGCGTTTCACACCAATGAGATTATACAAAAATCTCAAAAAAAAAATACACAAGAAAGTGGATCAGATAGCTAGCCTAATTTGGAAAGATTAGCTTCAAAAGCTCTAGCCAGCGTCATTGCCATGACAGCTTGCCAATGGCAGCCTTTTGAGTTTATGTCGAAGTAATTAGCCTTTTCGTAAATGGTGAGCCAGCCTAGCTTGTAATCGTTGGGCGAGTCGTCTAGCGGGTGCCTTGAATAGAGGCCATCGTGGGATATATAATAATTTTGTAGCTTGTTTGAATCTGTATCATCACAGTCCAAATCGTCTTCGTCATCGTCGTCCTCATAGTTTTCGTTATCGTCGTCAGAATCAGATCCGTTGCCCATAGAGAGGCTGGAAAAGTCGACCTTACTAGTGCCAAACAGCTTTCTTGAGCCGGAGGAGCTGGAACCCGTTAATGACAGCCTGGATGTCTTCAGAACGTTCTTGGTGAGCTTGTTTGTCGTTGACCGATTGCAGGGCCTGAAAAAGGCCACAACCGGATCAAACCAGGAGAAGTTGTCTGGTAAATTAGAAGTGTCTAGAAAATATACGGAGCCCTGTTTGCCCAACTTGACACCATTGATCTTGTTCTTAAAGAGCATGCCCTTCTTGAAGTCTTTGAGCTCGCACACATGAAGCTTTTCACCGCAAGTGTAGTCGTTTTGGAGGTGGACGCTCTCGTTTAGGCTGCTCTGCGGGTGCTGCTGTTGCTGTTGCTGTTGCTGCTGGAATCTGAGCGACAGCTTGCTTCGTTGGGCGCCATCGCTGTTTACTATCACGGCGCCGCGTTTGTGTTCGCTGAACTCGTAGCTGACCTTGTAGTCGCCTTTGATCTTCTCAACCACCACTAGAGACGACGCCGGTGTCTGCTGTTTGAGGATCAGCTTAAACGAGTTGTTTTGGGTCTCCAGCTTGGCAAAGTAGCTGGGCCCGTTCCTCAACACCCGGTGTTTGAGATCTGGGTTTGTCGTGAGGTAGTATTCGAACGGTGCTACCTTAGTAATGTGGTATTTCCAGAACGTCTGCCGCTGGTACGACTGCCGCAATTGGTCCACCTCTGCTCTCAGGCCAGGTGCTATTGTGAGAGACGCGGAGATATTGTTTCGTGTTGTCGCTATTGTGTCCTGTGTCGCCATTGAAATTGTTCAGTCGTCTGCTGGGGCCTCAAATAATGTTACCACGATAAGATCCAGGCGTGGAACTGCTCTGAGAAGGCTTTCGGAAAATTTCTCAATTTTGCCTGAAAAATTACTGGAACCAAATGTAAGCTGTATCTCAGTCTAAAAAAGAATATGCACGCTAGAAGTCTCATGCATTAGGAAAATATGAACCAAAAATAAAAGGGTAAGGCAAGGGCCAGTTGGCACAAGTGGCCTGGCAGTCCGTGGCGGAGCCCGCTGCCGTGGTGCTGGCACAGTTGCTATCACTGAAGGGAGCCTGTTACGAGCGTGGGGCAGCGTGTGGTACTTATCTTTGCATGTATGTTGTACTGTCGATTTTCCTCTGGAAAAAGTTTAGCAAAAAGTGCTCCAGAAAGTACACTAGTGTGGTACTGGCAATTCTCCGAAGCTAGTGTTAGCGTTGTTACATTTTCGGCCCACGCCCAACAGAAAGACCGGACGACACCACTGGCGCACCCGCATGAAGCAGCAGTGGCGGCCACTGCGTCGCTCTGTCGCTTTCTTGGCGCCTGTGCAGTGCCAGTGCACAGAGACCTGCCATGGGCGTGCAGTGTTGCTGCATACACCGGTGTTTCGCACTCGAGGGCGCCACTGCACGAAAAGCTAATGCCATGGGACCCCTATTGTGTGCACTAAATGTCGAAAAAAGGGGGGTGTCGCATTATGCAAGGAAAATTGAGGCAGGCGCTTGGAATGAGAGACGATTGTTGGAGAAAAAAAGCACCATATTGCTCCTTTTGTACAGAAGTAGTTTTGGGCGTGCAATGAAGTCGAAAGTTTTTTTTTGAGAGGACGACTAATAGTATCATAATAAGGTTTGCATTAACTAAAAATTTTTATTGATATTCCATTTGTCAGTATATATCTGTATATATAGGAGAAAAAGTTTAGGAGGAAAAAAAAATAGTTAAGAATTTTAAGGTGATCAGCTTCTTTCCACTCTCAGACCCTACTATAACCTACCACATGGCACTACCTAGTAGTCCAAAGAAACGGAGTCGCAGATCATATAACTGTGGTCCATGCAAGAAACATAAAATCAAATGTGACATGCAGACTCCTTGTGGTAACTGCACAAGATACCACAGAGAACAAGCGTGTCGAGATTGTCCTCCAAACCCACCGACGAAGGAGCAGATGCTGAAGAAGAAGGAGCGAAGGAAAAAGTACTTTGAAAAGAAGACCAGGGAGCTCTTCAAGCAGCACTCGGTGGGGGCCGTCCAGGACACTGGCAGCGCAAACAACTCCAACCTTTTGTCAATTGATAATAACAATAATATGCACATGCAACAGAGTCTACAGCAAAATCAAATTACGTCCATGGACCTGCCATCTATTATCCACCAATCTCCGTTCAGTGTTGCCGGGGTGTCGTCAGCGTACGCGGAACCGCAGAGAGGCCCAGTGGACCAGCAGCATGTGTTGCCAACGAAACACACTCACGCATTAGATAATATTAGTAGCCACGACGACAATAATAACGATAATACTATAAGCACACACGATCAAACACATTATATTCCATACCAGCATTTACCTCCATACCAGCAGATGGTCACCCAACAAAATTTGAGCATGCTAGATAGCGCCAACGAGTCGCAGAGGCTGTATTTGCCATTGGAGGTTCAGCACCATGCACCTCCTATAGTGTCCACTACGTTCGCCAATAACAATTCGATCCACTGGAACCTCAAGTCATTTGCCAAGGGCCGCGTGTCACATGACCCGAACTTCGACATCAATGGCTCCGACATAACTTTGGTTAACAATACCAACGACCAGATCAATGATAACATTCACCATAATGACGCACAAAATACCATTAATGACAATAAAAATAGCCTAAGCAGCAGCAACAATCCCATATTCTCGAAATACAATGCCAACATGCATCACACAGTAGCGCCTAGATACGCGGATCAACTTCAACATTATCAGTCCAACGTCCCAGTTAGGGGGGGGAGCGATATGCCACCAGCGTTGGGAAACGGGCTAGTGCACAATAATGTCCCAATGAGTAACCCCATTTCTATGCCTCCAGTGCAGGCCAATGTAGGTTTTCAACAACCAAACGGAGTTGATTACGAAAGTAAATCTTTCACACAGCACAATCATCAACATCCCCAGCTACTAGACAATGCTTCAATGAACGCTTCTTCCAATTCTTCCACTACTGTTATAAATAGCAACCACGCTCCCGTTTATGCTCCCTATTCCCAAAGTCAAAACCTACTCCTTAATGCATATGAATCCACGAGTCCCAAACAATAGGAAAATTTTTTCTTTTGCTTGAAGATGCACGATTTTGTATTTAAGGTTCCTGCAAGCTGCGTGAAGGGAAAAAAAAAGCTCTTTAGTGGGATGGAAACTCTAAATCGTGAAGAGAGATTACCAGCAAAGATAACTCTATCTTTTAGAAAATGCTGCATGTATTGCAATGTATATAAAATATTATGCTAACACCAATATTCGGCTTTGGTGAAAAACTAATCTTCATCATCATCGCTATCTTTCTTCTTTTTATCTGGCTTTGATGGTACATATTTCTCAAACTTGTAGATCCTAGCTATTCGATCCTGCGATTCCTTGTTGGTTTTACCCAGACCGGCCGTTCTCTTGTGAGAATAGCCCTTGTACGTCTCCCAATTTAACTTCCCAGATCTTTGTACACAGTAGCCGATGGCATCTCTCGCAATCTTCTTGATTTTCCAAGAGTCGTATGGCTCGCCATCAAACAGCGTCACTGTGATCACTTCCTTATCAGTCCACTTTGTATTGGCACCAGCACTTTTCTTGTTCAAATAACTCCATTCAGCCTCCTCCACTGACATATTACTCAGCGACTGTTCTTCTCTAGTCTTGTAATCCTTGGTGGTATCTCTCTGGAAATAGAGAATATCGTAAAGGACCCTGGCACTTTTGAAAAACTCAATCAGCATCCTCTGGTTTTCTTGGATGTTCCTCTCCACATTCTTGATACCCTGGCCAATATGCGGGAAGTTGAAAATAATGTTGTTTAGCTCTAACGATCCTAAAACTTCTAGCGTCTTTCCACTTCCGTTACCCTGGCGTTTATTACCCCCCTGAACACCAAGTGTTTTACTCAACTGCGTACCATCGATTTCATGGTATACCTTGACACCAAGACTTTTTAGCAGTTCGATATTAGATATACATTCGTCTAAATATTTTTTCTGAAGCTCCTCAAGTGAATCAAATGATGTTGCAACTAGGTTTTCTGGCTTGATCAAGTTTTCACTCACAATACTCAATGCATAAGAAAAGTCTCCTTCACCAACCAATAATATTTTATCGTTCACATTGAATGGAACAAATGGCTTTTCAGTTTTAATATTTTTTGGCTTAGGCTTTGCATTGAAGAACTTTTCTTTATTTTCAAGTTTTTTTTTCTTAACAGCAATTGCCTTTTCATGATTCAGCTGTTTGGCTAACGCATTTGCAAGTTTCCCTTTACCTCTTGCCATCTTTATACTAGATTAAAGACCCTGACCACTACCAAAAAAAAATTATCTGGTTTTCTTAGATCTTTGGGTGAAAAATTTATTAAAAAAAAAAAGATCTATAAAAAAAAATATGTCAAGACATCATTCATTACCTTTCATAATTTAGTATCATTGAAGTATTTACCGGCTACAAAATATAAAGTAATGTAGTTTTACATAATATAGACCTTCTCCAAATCACTTATTTGAAAACGACGCAAACTTATAGGATCTTCGATGACCCAGTCACCTAACTTTAACTTCAATATATCCAATGAAACCTTTTTGGCATAATCAGGATTGATAAACCCCTTGTTATTTTTAAAAATCAAATATTCTTTATCTCTCAGTCTAGAGCAAATTCCTTTGTTAGTTGGATGGTTCATATTCGAACTTAAGACCAGCAACTTATCCAAAGGATACACTTTTTTGTTTGGCAATAATACAGGATGATCGAAAACTTTTGACTTCGACTGTAAACTGTAAGGAACATTTTCAAATAGTTTCGATAAAGCTGACGAGCATACTGGACATTCGCTCTCCAAGTTGCTAAGTGTGCCATTGAGTTCCTTAGATAATGCTGATTTTTGATCTGTTTTACATTTATGGGTCTTCATTGCTGATGCACCAATACTCAGCAATGTCAACAATGGAGGCTCCATTGGTAACCCATAAAGTTTTTTGAATTGAATCCAAAACAAATTGGCTAATCCTTTCCATTGTGTTTTCGAGTTGATCAAATTCCAGGCGGAGCTGTTCATTTTAATAGTTTCTTCGCCATAAGCATCAAAGGGGTCGGTAAAAGACCCATTTGCTAAAACGTTGTTTTTGTATTGAATTTTGCATAACCACACCAAAGATGACACCTTTTTCACAACAGGGGGTATGTAATCACCAATTTTTAGTTGGCTGCTAATGATGTCAAAAGCTAATTCTAAATTTTCCCTCTTTATCAACTCGATACAACGCTGAAGCTGGCATTCGAACATCAATCCATATTTACCCATAAAGTATTCATTTTCGATTTTGTCACTATCAACTTCAGAGCTATCGACCTCTTCTTCATCTTCTATCTCTCTGTTTCCAGATTTCCAGTTATTGCCTTCTACTTTTCTATTTTCTTCATTCTCATCATTGAAAGTATCTCTATTACTTTGTTGTAGAATATCTTCATTAATTTGGGCAGACAAGAAATTATCATTTTCGATACACCAACTGATTAAAAGATCAAGGTTTTGATTATTTCTAATCTCCGAGTAGATATTTAGGCCTTGAGTTAAAACATCTAAATCGATTAAACCATCTAGCTGTAATTCTCTTGCCATCAAAGTTCCTGCTTCAATGTTATTTGTTCTGAGTAAGTAATCTATTAGAAGTAGACTGCATTCTTGTTGGAGATAGTCGATTTGAATTTTGTCTGTGTCATTGCAATGCTTGAATCTATCAAGTCTTACATTTATCCTCGATAACAATTCATTGTGAGTATCAATCCTCGTTTTAAGACGTTTATTGAATCCTTCCTGGTGTTTAATGAGCTTATCTAATATTGCAACATCTATCTGACCGTCTTTTTGTAAGTTGGCCATTAATCTATTCGTTAATTGACGTGATTTGACCACCAATTGTTGGATCTTTTTGAAGTTTTTTAATATTTTTACAATTGGAGTTTTTAATTGATAGAGGTTAATGAAAATGTGATTGAATTCCATCTTGGATAGTCCAAAGAGCAAAGATAAGGATAGCTTATTTTATCACTTTTGTAGTAAAGGCGGACGGGATTTTTTTTTTCTTACTTTTGCTCTTTATCAACACCCTTTACACTTAAATTTTCTAACCCAAGTAAGAAAGTTTACTTTGATAAATAAATAATAATAATAATAATAATATGTAATAAAATAGATAGAGATTTATAATATATTTGTCGTTAAAATGATGGTGACGGTGATAATCCAAATAAAGTCACAACTTTATTGGAAGTTTCCAATTTGGACTCTGATTAAATCAAGCCAATTTAGCTAAAATAGCGTCAGTGAATTGTTCAGTGGTTGCAGAACCACCGATGTCTTGAGTGACAACCTTACCTTCCTTCAAAACTTCGTGGGTAGCGGATGAGATTCTGTCAGCGGCTTCTTTGAGACCTAAGTGTTCCAAAAGCAAAGTGGCGGAGAGAATCATGGCGGTTGGGTTTGCAAGATGCTTACCGGTAATGTCCAAACCAACGTGTCTACAACCAGGTTCGAAGATGGCGTAATCTCTACCGTAGGAGGCACCAGGAACTAAACCAGGACCACCAACAAGAGCAGCACCGATATTGGATAAAATGGCACCGTACATGTTAGGAGTAACCATGACATCGAATTGTTGAGGCTTGGAGACAGCTTGCATGGAAGCGTTATCGACAATGAGGTCCTTGACACTGATGTCAGGGTATTCTTCGGCACCGACGGCCTTGATGGTGTTTCTGAACAAACCATCACCCAACTTCATGATGTTGGCTTTGTGGATGGCAGTGACCTCCTTTCTGTTGTTCTTCTTGGCGTAGTCGAAAGCGAATCTAGCGATTCTTTCAGTCTTGGTCTTGGTGATGATCTTAAGAGACTCCACAACACCCGGGACGGACTGGTGTTCCAAACCAGAGTATTCGGCTTCTGTGTTTTCTCTAACAAGCACAAAGTCGATGTCCTCAAGCTTTGATGGCACTCCTTGGATGTTCTTGATGAAGACGAGTGACGCAAAGATGTCCAACTCCTTTCTCAAGGCAACATTGAGCGACTTTGTGAATGGGTCTGTTGGGGTGTAGGTGATACCCTTGAGGGCGACCTTGTTTCTCTTCAAAGACAAGATAGCCTCGTCGATCTTGGACTCGTGGCCTTCGATACCGGAAAGCTCAACTGTCTCCCACTCGATTGGCACTCTTTCGCTGGCAAAGATCTTCTTGACACTGTCGGTGATTTCAGTACCAATACCGTCACCTGGGATCAACGTCACGGTGTACTTGCCTCCGTACTTCTTTGGCAGGGAGCTGGTGGAGATCTGTCTCATGTTGATCACTGAACGTCTAGCAATGGAGGAAAACATAATAGCACGGGGTAATGGAACTTATTTATATCTGTATATATAGAATCCTTTATCTATTCTATCTAGCTAGTATTTTAAATTGCGGCACAAGGGAACTATTTCCGGGTTCTTGGGCTGGTGCTACTGACTTTGGCCTAAACGACTATATATGTGTATATATATCACGTATACTCTTATATATATAAGGAGGGGTTTTTAATGTGAAGAGTTGCGAGCCTTTTAGAATAAATTTGACACTGGGGATAAATCGGGTCCGCGTTCGGTTTATTCCCTCCGGGCTCACTCTCTGCACTGGAGATTGACTTCGTGTGAAGTCTGCCAACACTGCAATGCATGTGCCTTCTCAATGCTGACAAAGCCACTTGTCGACAACTCTTCACTCCGCTGCCCCCGTAGTAACACGACGCCTTACGTTTAATCTTTACTGTCTTTCAAATCGAATCGGAAAAGGGGCAACTCGCGGACCATCCACGACATGTGCTCTTGTTGTGCCGGTGCTGAGCTAACCACACCACAACGTCTATTTCTGTCGCAGCTGGGTTTGCCGACACCCGATACCCGGCACTCCTTTGCAGACCTATTTTCTGGGTTATAAGAGTTTTACTTACGTGGCAGTGTTATCCGGTACCCGATATCCGGGAGCTCGCATTGCAAAGTCTGGCCCACCCCTATACGAAAACACGTATTTCTGTAAAACTTGTCCCTGGAAATGTTTAAGATACCCACTCGATCAACTTTGTATCAGTTGGATAACACAAGAACGAAACAGAACGTGAAGTGAAAGTTAGTATCAGAATATATCCATATATAAACGTATATATATACAGATATATACCTAGGTGCTCATACCCATTCTTAGTTTCACTTCCTCTGCATTTGAAACTTCAACACAATGTCTAATGGCAGCAACATCCCCTTGGGGTGCACAGTGGCCATTCTCTCGTCTGCAACTCAGTCCATAGGGCTCATTCTACAGCGAAAATCGCATTTGCTATCCCAAAGAAATGTTTCGTCTCTCTATAACAAGTCTTTGTGGCACATTGGGTTCCTGATGTTTCTAACCGCCAATCTAGTCGGTTCCTCCATCCAGCTATCGGCGTTGCCCATTCTCGTGTTGACCCCTCTACAGTCGATCGGGCTTTTGTTCAACACCATCTTCCACTCACTGCTGCTAAACGAACCCTTTACGTACCAATCTTTCTACGCTTCGATCTTCATATCGATTGGCGCAATGGGCATAGCTTACTGTGGCGCACAGCTACCTGAACAGGATTACACGTTGAAGCAGTTTGTAACGCTTTTGAAAGCAAGCGCCTTCATCAACTGGCTCTTAATTAATCTACTTGTCAT
This sequence comes from Saturnispora gosingensis, assembly GCA_030570395.1. Taxonomy (NCBI): domain Eukaryota; kingdom Fungi; phylum Ascomycota; class Pichiomycetes; order Pichiales; family Pichiaceae; genus Saturnispora; species Saturnispora gosingensis. The sequence continues at coordinate 786,137 of JAJLVU010000004.1, forward strand.
TTCGGTACTAGCGCTCTGGATTTATCTTCTTCACAAACAGCTTAACCACAAGTCCATCTCAAATTTATCCTTGAGGTGTGAAAACCAAATACTAGTTTTGCAAAACTCCCTTCAGAGACATTTGGAATCTCTAAATTCAAGTGGCATCATCTATTACTGTGAACTATACAACTATAAATTTTCCATCAAAACTTACAAATACTCTTTATCCTTCATCAACATGATCTTCAACCATTCAAATTCAAAATTGTATAAGTTTTTAGGTATTTCACTCGGTATAATATCAGGTATATTGTCTGCACACTCCTTGCTTCTAGCAAAATCAAGTATTGAAATTTTAATTTCTGCGTTTGTCAATCATGAATGGAACTCATTAAATTCTCCAATCACATACCTGATTGTTACCGTTTTTATATCACTAGGCATATCACAACTCTACCTTTTGAATTTGGCATTGAAAAACATTTCAACCTCGATTCTATACCCTTTGGTCTTCTGCATTTACAACATATTTAGTATCAGCAACTCTTTAATCTTTTTCAATCAATGGACTTATTTGAAACTAATCACATGTTTAATTTTACTATTTGGGACAACTTTGGTTATAATTGGTGTTTTTATTTTAAGTTTCCAGCAACACGATGAAATTAACGATATTGAATCTTCATTCAATAAATCCTATGGCAGTATAAATAACAACAGTTTTGTCGATGACGAAAATACAAGCATAGATGACTCGATATCAGTTTCTAGTACTGATTTGGTTGTCCCTCTTTTGAAGAGAACTACTAATAATTTGAATAACGCTGGTCGTAAAGTTAGTGGATTGATTAAAAAATCCATGGATTCATTTAATAACAGTGACAATAATAATGGTGCAAATAACAACACTAATCATATTAATATACCTAAAAATGAACTCCGAGGTTATGTTTCTTTCGATTCGTTGAAATTAGACAACGCTGATTCCTTTGTGCCTCCAAATTCTCTGGAAGAGCTACCATCGATTCTAAATCAGTTTAGTCCAACTAAGAAGCATAAGAGAAATTTTTCGTTTGAACAAAACGAACTCTTCAATGAGTTGAATACATGAGTCCTTGAAAAGAAATAAAAGTGTAAACTAACAATGTGATACTTGAAGGTATAGATAAGCTTTTGTATTTTATATCTATATAAACAGTTACTGAATTATAATACATTGATAATTGGGTGAAAATAGTAAACATTATTAAAGTATAAACAAAAAATTCTAATATAAATTAAATTAAGCAGTTGCTGTCAAAGCTAGTGTTACGGTTGCAACAATACTTGTTATTGTGATTGTTGTAGTTTCTTCGTCGTCGTAAGTTGCTGTTAAATCATCTTGTGCATAATAAATGAAACAAGTACCACCTACGACATCGGTCTCGTAAGGTGTGAATGGTAATTCACTTGATGATGGGCTTGGTGATGATGAAGAAGTCACACTTGGTGATGGAGCAGCCGTTGTTGAAGATGATGACAAAGTAGAGCTGCTAAATGTAGTAGCTGTTGGAATGCTTGAGGAACTTGATGTAACAGGCACACTTTGTGTGGTCGAGGATGACTCAGCTGTTAGTGGTTGTGCCGAGCTTGTGATTGAGCTCGACGTGAGCACTGATATCGTGCTTGAGGTACTTAGTGTGCTTGAAGTACTTAGTGTGCTTGAGGTGCTTGGGGCGTTGGTGCTAGTGCTGGTTGTGATTGAGGTGCTAGTTGTGCCTGTTGCTGAACTAGATGTAGTATTAGAGAATGTGCTGGTTGAGCTTGTATTTGAACTTTCAGTTGTGCTTGTAGTTGGGGCTGCAGTTGTGGTAGTTGCTGAGCTACTTGTGGCAGGTGACAAAGTGCTGTCAGTAGTTGTATTTATTGGTGTTGAAGAAGGCGCACTAGTTGTTGTGCTTGTCAAAAGAGTAGATGGTGTGGTATTTGTTGAAGAAGTTGTGATCAAGCTGGCACTTGTAAACGTCGAATCATTGTCAGCGGTGACAGTAACAACTTGTTGTAAGAAAGTGCCCAAAACACCATCAACTTCGCTGGTAACAGTTTTGTACTGTGTTGGTTGCACTGTCACTTGTTGTGTCACGGTTACAGCATCGTCGGCAGTAACATAAGCAATGGCTCTCTTGTGTTGGATTGGTAATGCACTTGTGAAAAATTGTGCGAATAAAAGGAATGAAAGTAGGTTGGATAACATTTTATTGAAAAGATAGACTGAGGTAAGTTATTTGAAGGTATCGATTGATCCTTTAAGTGAATGAATGAATGTCAGTGGGTAATATTGAAGTTCTTTGAACAAAGAGTTTTTTAGTTAAAAAAAAAAAGAAATGTATTGAAGTGTAGCTAGTTGTTGTTTTGATTGGTAATGGTTAATTATGGTTGCAAACAGTGGATGCATAAGTAGCCATAAAACCGTGTTTAAATACATTTTCTCGAAAAGGAAAAGGGCTTGTGTGCTTGTTCGTACTATTATTCAATTCGGAAATAATAGCCTACAAAGAGCTGGCAAACAGCCCAATTGAGTCAATGCTTTCCCAATTGGGCGTTTAAGCTACCTTTCCTAATTGGTTCTTTTTAGACCCAGTACCCACTGCACTTTATATTCACATATAGCAATGCTGGTAGATGGTAATCGCCCAATTGGGAAGTCGCTGTGCTGAGCGGATTACCCTTTTGGGAAGCTTCCACCGCTTTTGGAAAACTGAGAGTGAAGTTGGAAAAAAAGCGTTAGTGCCACGTATATGATCTCTATTCATCATAGAAGTAAAGCAACGTCGAGTGAACAATGAAGTTTTCAATCTTGGCTTGCGTTTTGAGTGCCGCCTCAGTGGTGTTTGCAAATGATGCCGATGCTGAAGAAGCACCAGTTGAGAGACAACTTGTGGTTGACCCAAACTTTGTCCCAACTGCTGAAAAGCCATTCAATATTCACATCACATCTAAAATTGCGTTCAAGGAACACGACTCCATTATTGAGGACATCTACAACGGTGAAACCATTCAGTTGAGCTACGACTTGACTTCCTATGAGCCAGAACTCATCACAGTTCTCGGAGTCGGTGGTGAACTGTTGGACCCAGTCACCGGTGAAGTTGCTGCGAACATCACCGCCGCCAAGATCGGTCCAATTGAGATTCAAAATAACGAAACAACCTCTTTCAACCAAAAGGTCGGTATCCAATTGACTCCTGGTTCATACGCCCTCTCTCCTGCTCTTTATGTTGTTTACAACGAACAGTTCATGATGTTGACCACCAGTAACAAGATCATCAATGTCAAGGACGAAAAGGTGTCCATTTTCAATCCAAAGTTGCTTTTCGCTGAGTTGATTCTTGGTGGTACCGTGTTTGCTATTGCTTACTTCCTCTACCAATCCTTTGCCACAACTTATCTTGCAGGTATTCTGCCTGCTAGTATGTTGCCTGTTAACAAGAAGCAAGCAGCCAGGGCTGCCAAGAAGGAAAAGGCATCTTCTGTGTCTGCTTCAGCATCTGCTTCTGACTTTGAACAATGGTTACCTGACACTCACAAGACCATTGCCAGAAAATCGAAGAAGAAGGCTTGAATTCTACCTAAATTTATTTGTTTTATATAGACTATAAATACTTATTTGATTTTACTTCTTCTATTCTGAGTTTTGATCTATTAATATGTACTTGTATCACAATCTTTCCACATCAAGAAAATTGAAAAATTCCATTTAGTGAAATAATCATTTTTTGCATGCTATAGTGTTGTTCATTTTCCTATTATCTTGGCCGCAGCAATACAGAAGATAAATGATGACAAATATTCACAATTTACCTAAGCTTACTTACAAACTAAGTATTGATGGTCCCGAAGCATTGGATGCAATGTCCCTCGACGAACTCATTGTATTAAAAGCGCAATTAGACGTGGATTTAAATACCCTCTTTGAAAAACTTGGCTCCTTGAACGCCAACATGGACACCGACTTGTACACTTTTGATGGTTTCCCAAGAAACGATATTGATGTTGCTACTATAAGAAACGTTAGATCAACTATTAGAAAATTGCAAAACGACTACAAATGGATTTCAGAACATTTGTTTGCCAAAATGAACGAAAGGTTCTCTAAGTAAAGGCATCTCCTTTCAACCACCGTGAAGAGTACTTGTGAAGGTGATCACATCACCTGCTTCTAACACATACTCGTCTTTGTCCTCAAGCTCCCAATCGGTGTCGTTAATGAGGACGAGGATCCCTGGGCGCACGCTACCGTCTTGAATGAACACATCAAGATCTTTGTTGTCAACAAGCAGATTGGTTGTGATGTGCTTCAACAAATCTGAAATTGTTGGTTCTGTACCCTCAACACTACACTTGGCACTCTTGACACCACCGAATATTTGGTCTAAACCACCAAGGAATTCGGCATTAACCTTCACTACTGGCTGACTGGTGTGACTCATCCTATTTTTGTCGTTTATATATAAAGACACATCTTTCGACTATGTGTCATTGCAGAAATGAGGTGAAAAAAATTTATATAAGACTCTTAGGTGTGCACTAACTTCTCCGCCTATTAAAGATATCACATTAACAAACAAAAGTAAAATATATTAAGTACACCATGCCTATGCTCGAAGATCCAAGTGTTAAGTACAAACAGTTTGACCCACAACTGAAACTCAATGATAGACAGTGGCCATCAAAAACGCTTAACAAGACTCCGAGGTGGTTATCAACAGATTTGAGAGACGGAAACCAATCTTTACCTGACCCAATGAGTATTCCTGAAAAGAAGCTGTATTTTCAAAAACTTGTTGACATTGGCTTCAAGGAAATCGAAGTTGCCTTTCCATCAGCATCGCAAATTGATTTTGATTTCACAAGGTGGTGTGTGGAAAACGCACCTGCGGATGTGTCAATTCAGGTTTTATCTCCTTGTAGGCCTGATTTGATTAAAAGAACTATTGAATCTCTAGAAGGAGCCAAAAGGGCCACTGTTCACATCTACTTAGCTACTAGTGATTGTTTCAGAAACGTCATCTTTGGTATTACTCGTGAACAATCTGTTGAAAAAGCTACCGAATGTACTGAGCTAGTGAGATCTCTGACAAAGGACGACCCAAAGATGGCATCCACTATCTGGAACTTTGAATTCTCCCCAGAAACCTTTAGTGACACTAGTCCGGATTTTGTTTTAAAGATTTGTGAGTCGGTTAAGGCTGCTTGGGGACCAAGTAAAGAACATCCAATTATTTTTAACCTTCCAGCAACAGTGGAAATGTCGACTCCAAACGTTTATGCTGATCAAATTGAATATTTCTCAAGAAACATCTCAAATAGAGATACGGTTTGTATTTCGCTTCATCCTCACAATGACAGGGGTTGTGCCGTTGCTGCTGCCGAATTGGCACAAATGGCTGGTGCTGATAGAGTTGAGGGATGTCTATTTGGTAACGGTGAAAGAACAGGTAATGTTGACCTTGTTACTTTGGCTTTAAATCTTTACACACAAGGAGTCCATCCTAAATTAGACTTTTCTGACATGTCTTCTGTCATTGAGGTTGTTGAAAAATGTAACAAGATTCCTGTCCATGCCAGAGCTCCATATGGTGGACAATTGGTTGTCTGTGCCTTTTCTGGTTCTCATCAAGATGCTATCAAAAAAGGTTTCAAAAAGTATCAAGATCAAGTTGATAGAACTGGCGATATCACTTGGACCATGCCTTATTTACCTTTAGATCCTGCGGATATTGGACGTACATATGAAGCAATCATCAGGGTCAATTCCCAGTCTGGTAAGGGTGGTGCTTCTTGGGTTATTCTTAGAAATATGGAATTAGATTTACCAAGAGGCCTACAAATTGACTTCTCCACTCGTGTCCAATTAGAGACCGAATGGAAAGGTCGTGAGCTCAAGACTGGTGAGATTATTGACTTATTCAAGGACAAATATTTTGTTTACGACGAATCCAATGAAGATGACTTAGAAACAACTGCAAAAATGGACCTTTTCCACATTACTGGATATGAAACTAAGAATATTGAAAAGGGGAGACAAATCATTGCTCAAATGCAATCAAAAACTTTGGAATTCAACTTGCGCGGTGTTGGTAATGGTCCTCTTTCGGCGCTCACCAATGCTCTTGAATCACAATTTAAAGTATCTTTCGAAATTGTTCACTATAACGAACATACTCTTGGTTCCGACTCTAACTCTAAAGCTGTTTCTTATGTTGGTGTCAAGATTGCTGATAAAAAGCTTATCTGGGGTATTGGTATCGATGAAGACGTCACTCAATCTGGTCTTCGTGCCCTTGTTTCTGCATTAAATGGATGCATAAGGGACAAAATTGTAAAGCTTTGATGCTTTCTATGTTTACTTTAGTTGTAAATCTGTTTATTTCTGTTTACGCATTCAGAACTTTATTGTGCTGAGCACATGATTCCACTTCCAAGAACTTAAAAGATTATTACGTAATTGAAATTATGACATTTAAACTAACTATTTTATACTATTTAAGATCAAATGAAAGTCTTTTATAGTAGAGCAACACGGTCCTTGGTTCTTAAAACAGGGGACTATGCTTTAGTTTTGCGTGATACATCACAAGGTAAATGCTTGATAGAATTTATACCGGAGGCACAATTACCTCCAATGGAAGAACCATTGGAATTGATAAATAAACAGATCTATGGATTCCTAGGACTTATCAACGTTAAAGGGTGCAACTATGCAGGTTTTATTATTGATAGAAAACATATAGGCGAATTTAAAGAGGGACAAAACATTTATCAGATTTGTGACACCATCTTTGTCAACTTCAATGGTGAAATATCGTCGTATTATAAAGTTCCCAATGAAGAAACAGAACTTTCACATAGTGGAATTCATATAATCACAAAGTTGATGGCAACAGGGACCTTTTATTATTCACCAGATACAGATATATCATTGAGTATGGAGGATCGTACATCACTCAACGTATCGGAATATACGACACAATCGAATGAATATTCAAGCCGATTCATTTGGAACAATGGACTAATAGAACAGCTAACAGCTTTTAGATCAAGGTTGTCAGAGAGTGAAAGACTGGTTTTTGACAATGGTTTGTTGTATATAACCATTATTAGAGGTTACGTCAATCAAAAAACTGTAAAGAATGGCAAGCTGCTGATCATTTCAAGACAGGATGCAAAAAAGGTGAAACACTTATTTGGTCCGTTTGGAATGGATGATGATGGAAATGTGGCAAACTTTGTTGAGACTGAAATGGTGATACAATTGGGCTTTCTCATGATAAGTTATTTGCTGGTTCGGGGCAATGTTCCTCTGTTTTGGAAGCTAGACTCGCATCTATTGTCAACAAAGCTAGATTTCCCACGATCTGAAGATGGAACAAAACATGCATTTACTCGTTTTTTTGAAACTTTATGTTATCAATATGGTAAAGTGTTTGTTTTAGATGCGCTAAGTTCAAAAGGATCCCAACCTGAATTGAGCAACCGATATTACAATGCAATTATAGAGTTACATAGAGATTCTCCAGAACTGCTAGTCTTATACAAGAAATTATTCAATCCAACAAGCCATAAACACAGAGACAACAATAGTTACTTTCAATCTCTCTTGAACGATGAAAACTGTTTAGAGGAGTTGAACGATCATGGGGCTCTTACTTTGAACTTAGATACAAATGAAATTGATAGCGTGCAAAACGGTGTAATTTTGGTTAGTACACTCGACTCTATTGAAAGATCAAACTACTTGATGTTAAGGGTGAGTGAGTATTACTTGCAACATATCTTTGGTGTCAAAAACAAATTGCCAGACGACTTGTGGTATTCTCATTACGACATATGGCAATCCAATGGACTGGCGCTTGGTAAATTAGCAGATACGTATAACACTTCTTTCAAGACCAAAAATAAGACCGGTGGTATTATTGGTAAGGTTGCCGAGCAAAGCAAAAAATATGCTGAGCAAAGCAAAAACTATGTTAAAGGTACGACGGTAGCAGTGAACTCTACTACAGGAAGACAAAGTCAATTAGATAGGTTGTTGGGCGGTAAACACGATGATCTTCAGGTTGAGCTTATCGATCCTGTCCATGATTATGTGTCACAAGGATTGAAAAGAAGAGTTGATGAATATATGCGAATGAAAGAACTGCTAATTTATACTGTAACATTTAACGTTAATGGTATTGCTTTTGATGGTGATTTGAAGCCGCTTTTATTTCCAGATGAAGATACATTTTCTAAGTATGACTTGGTGGTGGTTGGATTAGAAGAAGTCATTGAGCTAACACCAAGTAAAGTCATGTCAATTGATCCCGCAATTAGGAAACACTGGGAACGTAAATTGAATGACACGCTCAACTCAACAAGTGCAGGAGATTATTCATTAATAAGGAGTGAACAACTGGGAGGAATACTTTTACTAGTATTTTCAAGTTCTGATGCTGTTGAGGGAATCAGTAACATTGAAACAGCAGTCAAGAAAACAGGTTTCAAAGGTATGAGTGCTAACAAGGGAGGTGTTGCTATCAATATCAATTACTCAAATCAGTCAAAAATTTGCTTCATCGCATCCCATCTTGCAGCAGGACATGATCATCAAGATGAAAGACACTTGAACTATAAGACGATAGCTAAAGGACTCAAATTTTCAAAAAATAAAAGTATTAATGATAGTGACATCCTGATTTGGATGGGGGATATGAATTTTAGAATACAATTGCCAAACGATTTGGTGAGAAAGATGCTAAAATGCGAGTCACCTTCCAAGCATGCCACCGATAATACAAATAGTGCTAAAAATAATTACGATAAATATCCCAATAATAATGAAGATGCTATTAATAATGATAAAATAATAAAAGGAGAAAAAGAAACTGCATCAGTCCATGAATATGATGATGATGAGTTCATCGAAACCTCCGCTGAGTCTGACAATTCGGGTTCTGAAGCAGAGAAAACAGATATACTGCCTAAAGAGAAGGACGCGAATGTCATTAAAGGGTTATTGAAGGATGAGGCAAATGAACAAGCGTTTATTTCCAAATTGTTTGAATATGATCAGTTAAATGTACAAATGAACAGTGGCAAAAGTTTTCCATTTTTCAATGAGATGGAAATCAAGTTCCCACCCACTTATAAATTTGATATTGGCACTGATATTTATGATACATCAGAGAAGCAAAGAACTCCATCATGGACTGACAGGATTTTAACATTTGCCAATAATAAAGAAACATTACAACAATTGAAATATAATTCAATACCAAGTTACACTTTCAGTGATCATAGGCCTGTGTATGCAATTTTTCTTGTGAGTATGGAAATCGTAGATGAAAACATGAGAACCAAAATTGAGCAAGAATTATACGAACTGAGAAAAGCAGAACTAAGCTATGAAAGCATTTTATCTATACCAGTTAAGAAGATAAACGATGAAGCTAAACTGGAAGTTATTTTGAAACATGGGTTACCTGCTCCATCTGGTAAAGTCAACAGATGGTGGCGATTAACAGAACAGGATGATAATGGAGTTGACTCTAAAAAAAGTAAAGTTGTATTTCCTGAAATAGAAAATGGAGGTGAGGTTATTAATCCAGATTTTCCTCTAAATCCCTTTACTAAAACTACCTTACCTTTCTTTGTTGATATTGATGAAACATAAGGAATAACTGCATATGTAATTGTTATTTCAAGATAGAATATAAGGTTTCAAATTTGTTGACCAGTTTTCAGAAAACGTACTGCAACGTTTGCATATGGTTGCAACTGTTGTGATCAAGCAACAATGCTAGATTTACGATAGCATCTTGATCATGTATCTTATACAATAATATCTTTTTAAACATTTATTCATGTATTCTAAAATTTCATTACTTTTTTTCTACAATGACTACTCGTGTAAGAGCTAGTAATGTAAAATGATATTTGCTACTACTCAATATCAATGGAAAGTATGAATGAAAACAAATATATTAAGCTAAAAATGTAAAAATAAAAGTAACAAAAAGCAAAAAAAAGTGATTAATTAATAATGTAAACGTTAAGAAAAAAGATGAATGTAATCCAAATTGTAAAATAAACTGATGTCATTAAGGGGTATCTTTAGAGAGTATTTTTTGCACGAATAACGAACATTTATGATATTTTTTATCTGAATATTTCCAGTAAAGTATTTTATGATGTTGCTCGTAGTTGATGCAACAATCTTTCACCACTTGTAACAGTGGCTCCAACTGATCTTCGGTGTAGCCACTGTAAACAATATGTTCATCAGTCCATTTTGCTTCAGGTTGTAGTAGTTTTTTGGATATATAAGTTGCTCCCGCCGCTAACCACGACATAGGAGCCCCAATGAAGCGGTGATCCATTATTGTTAGTTCCAAAAAATATTTTGCAAAAGTCCTAGTTTGAAGATCATAATTATCTGCTTTTGAGACCCTTCTTAGGAACGACAAAGGTCCAACAAAGTTTAATTCAAAATTTAAGGTACTTATCACATAACTTTCAGCTTTTCTAACGGCAGAAGCATCAAAAGTATTTCCAGAACAATATAATAGCTGCTCCATATTAGGAGGATGCACCTCTTCATATTTTGCAGCTATGAAAAGAGCCACTGATCCAAGTAATTCGAGTTCGTTGGCACAAACAGGACTCATCGATAGAAATCTATCAACAATGTTGACAGTTAGATAAAGAGTTTCAAGTGTTAGTCTAAATCTGTAGTGTAATTTAATAATCCATTGAATAAGATATTTTCTGTCATCCCAGCACAAATCTGTCTGTGTGTGTTGAATGAGATCAGGATCAACTGAGTATTTGTAATCATTATCTCTGAATACCTCTAGTAGCTCAACAGAATATTCACTAACCATGACTGGATCCCAAAACTCCTCATATTCTATCTCAGGTAATCTGTCACAATACTTCATGTAAGCTTTTTCCAGATCATTTTTAATTTTACTATTCCATGGTGGATAGAAGAATCCGTTATTGTCAAAAACATCTTCTTCTTCCTCTTCCAGAACTTCATCGTGGTCAGATTCGTCTATATTGAACTGCTGATCATTAAACTCATCGTCAGTATCTATAAGATCGTCGTAAGCACTGTATATGTTGACGTCCTCTAAGTTTGACTTTGAGTCAAAGACAGTGGAGTCCGACGAAAGTCGTAGTTTATCCAATTCAAAATTGTAAATAGGTTCGTCATATGATTCCTTAACTTTGTGAATAACGGAATTCATAGAGTTCAATTTTGAGCTAGAGACTTCTTCAAGTGCATTTTTCAGTGGATATGATTTACTAGCCGGGCGCTGATACGTAGGGTTCTGGTATATGTCATGGAATTGTGTTGACATTAGAGGGAATTGTATAATGATATATGTAAATGAACGGCAGACTTATCCTTTGTTGTCGAAGATATGAATGAAACTATATAATTTTAGTCCTATGGATCATGAAACAATGTGTTAATTGAACTTTGTCTAAATGAATGGAATATGGTTTAAAAATACCTGTGTTATATGCTTCAACTATAGGTGACAAAAGCAAAAAAAATGGGGTATTACAGGGAGTCTTATCTATTTCGAAGAAGAAATTAATGAAAGAATAGAACAAGTGGAGATATCACGATTCTTTGTTTTATATAGTCAATAGAGGGCCGGTCAGACAAGACATTTTTAGCAAGCATGTAAGTGGCTTCTACAGCAAAAATCTTAGGCCCAAAATAGATTGTTCTATTGTGTTACAATTAATCCGCAGACGGATGGACTCACAATAAATCTCACAATTTCCTATTTTGGCCACAGATCAAACAATTAGCAAGTACAGTTAACTCAAATCTGCCCATTTTTTGTAGCTTTTTTGAAGTAACAAAACATAGTTTGATAGTTGTCGTGTAACTATAAGCAAAACATTTTTGGGAACCTGACACTCACATAAACATTATAATCTTCAATCAATATTTCATCATCACCCATATTTTTGTTTATGTTCCAAAATATATCAACGCGACACGGTTGAAAAGTAAATACTGCAACTTGTAATAAGTTTGCAAATACAGCAATTGTTACGTCAAGACAAAATGTTCTCTTACTACTTTTAGGTGTTAGTGCCACTCACGCAAGGGTGGGTAGCAAGTTCTGTGCTTGTAATAATAAGTTTTTTACGATAAGAATATAAAAGGAGTACAACAGTCAACATTGGCCTCATGCACGAGAAAACCTAAGTAAAATAGTCATTCTATTTCAATAGCCATCGATTTACCATGCACGGGACTTTGTTTAGTTATTGCTTTGCATGCGGGCACCATAAAGCAATTAATTGCGGCAGGTCGATCTACGCATAGATGGTGGGCCAATATATAGCTCTGAAACGTGAGAAAGGAAAACCAAGCCCATCTAGCCGTCGAATAGCGTCAACAATAATACTAACATGTAAGCTAAGTGTAGATAACAATAGAGAAAAAATAAGCAACAGTTGCTTTTGTTCTTTTTTGTTTAGTAAAATAACGGAGTTAAAGGTGCATGAGGCACATGAAAATTTTCTTCTCGTAGCAAGGAATCTTAAAAAAACAGAATACAAAGTATATTAAACAAAGGGGTCTCTTGAAGTTATAGGCAAGTCATCGTGTACTTCGAAGAGTCATGAAAAGGGTTATCGTACCAGAAGTACATTGAACGTCAAGGAGGCAACTATCAACCGCAAAAAAAAATGAAATGAAAAAAAAAAATAAAATAAAACAAAACAATAGAGGTGAGTGGGAGCTGAAACGGTATTTTTTTAGCTGTTGGAATGATGATGATTGATTCGTTCAATAAATTAGTTAAGCTCAAAGAGTTTTTTCAAATTTTCGTACATTAAGTAACTGATTGAAACAGCGGGAATAACTTTTGCCAAATTAGGTACCAACCCCTTGAAGAGACCTTGAACACCTTCTCTATGCACCGTTTGTTTGGCAACGTCGAAAAATCCATCATATGTATATGGGTGCGCAAAAGTTCCTTGTGCTTGCAATCTTGTTCTCAAAAGGTTAACCGGATACACTAAAGTTGCACCAAACGTACCAGAAGCTGCACCTAATGAAAGTACTAAATGGTTAGGTAGTTGAACATCGTCAATTGAGCAATTTAGTCTATCGGCTTCTCTCTTCATATACCATTTCTTAACTGTGGTAAAGGTACCTAAATCAAGAGCAGCATAAGGGAACATACCACCAATGCCTACTAGTAGCCCCCTATAAAATACTCTCAGACCACCCTCTTTATATAGATCAGCCGCAGTATTCCCCAAGAGCTTGAAACCCTTGAGTTTAGAATCTAAGGAAGCACATTGCATTCTATACTTTAGTGTGTCAATTGGGTAAACAGTCATTTGGGCAATGACACCACCAATACCACCACTTATGTAAGTTGAAAACTTAGAAAGCTTTGATTGATCATCGACTCCTTCAATCTCACACATGAGTTTCTTTGTTGCTTCAAAAGAACCAAATTTCATGGCACTTTCTGGGAACACTTTCAAGACATTCAATCCATTACCAACATAAAACGCTTTGATGCCACCTTGTCTATAAATTGTTCTGATAGCTCTTAAAATTGGGGACTGAATCTTCTTTGGTTCAACTTTTATATGTCTCCTTTCTTCAATATCGTGAAGTAATGCATCTTTATTCTTCAATAATGTTGAGGACAAGTCGGTTCTAGCAATAAGAAACACCTTTATTCTATCAAGAGGTGCGGTACAAGTTCTTGAAACAACGCCCGAGAGGCCGCCCGCTAAGAAATATCCTACACTTCTTCTAATGTCTTCTCCCACAGTGACATCACCTTCCGATGAAAGGTTTTCTAAATCATCATTGAAAAATCTAAAAGCTGTTTGAATTCTAGATCCATACATCCTAGGCATAAATATCAGAGAGTCTCTAAAAGATTGGTATGTGATGTAGCCCTTGTTGTTCTTATCAATATTCTGAAATAAGTTGTCTAATTCTTTAGGTTTTGTTTTGAACCCCATGCTCTCTAAATATGCAGACATGTCGGCTCGTGTAATAACACCATCATTGTCGGCATCAAGGTGATTAAATCCCTGTTTGATTTGGCTTTCGGCTTTCATCAAATGATCATTAAACTTTTCAAAATCAATGGCATTTTGTCGCCTCCAAAATGAGATTCCAGTCTTTGTTTCATTGAAAAAATCTTTATAGAGCTGTTCCATAGCGTATGGTGAATCTTTCAATGGGTGCTTGGATGACTTAAGCGCTCTTTTGAAATCCTCAAATGTCACTTTCCCGTTGTGTTTACAGTCGATAGAATCGAAAAGCTGTTTATGACGAAGTTGTGCTGACTCTGCGGTTTCATTGAATGATGGAGGTATTTGTGTGTCGGTGCTAGCGTTTGTCTTGGACATTATTTTTTATCACTATGATTGTTCTTATTCTTGTTGTTGTTACTGTCAAAATCGACTTTAAAACGGTTTTTTCAGTTACAAATGCTAAAACTTGATGCAAAGGAGCCTGAATCTTAAGTGCAATTAAAAAGAATGAATTGGTAAAAAAGGTGTTCTTGTTATTTGTCTGTTTCAATTAAGAACAACGCTCAAATACTCCTCTGTCCTCTTTCTTAGAGTATTATGCTATAAGAGGTAAGGATCTAAAATGGCAAATTTTTTCCCACCCCAAATTTTCTTCCTTATTCTTCTTCCCCGGCGCATTTTAATTCTTTTTATAATCCTTTTTATTTCTGACAGCAATTGGACTTTGAATCAGCAGCTTTAGTATGAATGTATAGTGGGTATACTTAGGACAAGTATTACGGAATTAATTCATATTTATCAATTACGTCACAAAGTAACAAAAATACTTTAAATTTAAGTACTTAGCAATAAATATCCTTATCCCCCTTTCAGTGCTCATCTCCCAAAACTCAAATTTCAGACAATTTTAATTATTGGTTTCATTTGAAAGCCAAGCTGAAACCATAATCTAGATACACGTTTTTGTTTCTAAAACACTAATTGGTGTGGAACCCTGCTCTGATAAATTCTGTTTTCAGTACGAACTCGCGATTGCAAGTTTTATTTTCTCCATCTTCTTTTTTTTTTCACTTCTTTCAAAGAAATAGAAAAAAGTCGTTTGGAAAGTGTGCAAACGTTCAATAGAAACCAAGACGAATAGTGCCTCTTTCATTGACAAATTAACATGGCTATTAACATCTTTGGAGACCAGGTCACTGAAGAAAGAGCAGAGAATGCCAGACTTTCGTCCTTTGTGGGAGCCATTGCAGTTGGGGATTTGGTTAAATCAACCCTTGGTCCAAAAGGTATGGATAAATTGCTAACGTCAGCCTCTAGTGGCGAATCGCTAGTCACCAATGATGGTGCGACTATTTTGAAATCTATTCCATTTGATAACCCTGCTGCGAAGGTGCTAGTCAACATTGCCAAGGTCCAAGACGACGAAGTCGGTGATGGTACCACGTCAGTTACAGTTCTTTCATCTGAGTTGTTGAGGGAAGCTGAAAAGTTGGTCGATCAAAAGATCCATCCTCAAACCATCATTGAAGGTTACAGAATTGCTTCCAAAGCGGCTTTAAATCAGTTGGAGTCTCTTGCTGTTGATAATGGGTCTAACTCAGAGGCGTTCAGACAAGATTTAGTCAATATTGCGAAAACGACTTTGTCTTCCAAGGTGTTGTCACAAGACAAAGAACATTTTGCCAAGATGGTCGTGGACGCAGTCTTAAGATTGAAAGGTTCAACAAATTTAGATCATATTCAAATCATTAAAAAATCTGGTGGTAAACTTTCAGACTCATTTCTAGATGAAGGATTCATTTTAGATAAAAGATTTGGTGTCGGACAACCAAGGAAGATTGAAAACGCCAAAATTTTAATTGCGAACACCTCAATGGATACTGATAAAGTTAAAATCTTTGGTGCCAAGTTCAAAGTCGACTCAACAACCAAATTAGCACAGTTAGAAAAGGCGGAAAGAGAAAAAATGAAAGCTAAAGTTGAAAAGATTAAGAAATATGGTATAAATTGTTTCATAAACAGACAATTAATTTACGATTGGCCTGAACAATTATTGGCAGATGCAGGTATTAATTCTATCGAACATGCTGATTTTGATGGTGTGGAGAGGTTGGCACTTGTCACCGGTGGTGAAGTTGTTTCAACTTTCGATAACCCAGAGAATGTCAAACTGGGGGTTTGTGAGTCAATTGAAGAATTCATTTTAGGTGAAGATATTATGACTAAATTTAATGGTGTTGCCCAGGGTCAAGCGTGTACTATAATTCTTAGGGGTGCTACCGAAAGTTTGCTAGATGAAGCTGAAAGATCTATTCATGATGCTCTTTCTGTAGTTTCTCAAACAACCACTGAAACAAGAACCGTTTTAGGAGGAGGTTGTGCTGAAATTAACATGTCTAAGGCTGTCGATCAGGCGGCTCAAAACGAATCTGGAAAAAAATCGTTGGCTATAGAGGCCTTTGCGAGGGCACTGAGACAATTACCAACAATTCTTTCTGATAATGCCGGTTTTGATTCAAGTGAACTTGTTACTAAATTAAGATCCTCAATTTATAATGGACTTACAACTTCTGGTCTTGATTTAACGAATGGTGTTGTCACTGATATGAGAGAGTTAGGAATTGTCGAATCCTACAAATTGAAAAAAGCTGTTGTCTCTTCTGCAAGTGAAGCAGCAGAAGTGTTATTGAGAGTTGACAATATAATAAGAGCAAAACCAAGAACAGCTAATAGAAACCAAATGCCAATGTAAAACTTGTTTTTTTTGTCTATAAAATTTTAATGTTATAGCTACTTTTTATACAGAAAACACAACCAAACATATCATCTCCTCAGAGGCAAAATAATTCGTAACTGTACAATTTCTCTATATTTTCATTTTCTTCTTTTTAATAACGAAATTAACCTCTTATCAGTTTTTTTTCGAGTTTAGTGCGTTCCAATATTTAATCATGTTCAAAGCTTTTGTCGCAATAAGATGTTTGTGTCTTTCTTAGAACAGTGCTTTTGCTGTCAAATTATTAATGGAATATTAACTAACCAAAGTCCGACAAACATACAAATTGGGTATTTTATCCAAGCTTACCCAATAAATTTTTTGCTTAGCCTTAGAGTGAAAAAATAATATCCATATATAATTCTACATATGACCAATTAGAATAAAAGCATTAAAAGGGATAAACATCATTGCATTGAAGTTTACTAATTTTGGTGAACATTATTTGGCTTCACGTATTACATGATAAAATTCCAAACATTGTACATTATATATAACAATGTAAAATATATTACGAATAAAGAATATAATTTTCGAGATCTATACTTTTAAACTACATAAACTCGGCATTGCTGACTAAAATAATGGCAATGTAATGGGGACCCGAGATGTACATTTCTCAAACATAGCTGAGCGTAGATACATGAAAACCGATATTATACGTTAATAAATCATATTAAATTGGCCATACTAACATTTCAACAATTAATTTTGGCTTCTATCTATACTAGCATATTAAAGCACTTAGATCTAAGTAGTTTGGACTGCTGTTGCAATTGTTGCAGTTACCTCATATTTTTTATAGTCAGCAAGCTAAATCTTTACTATACGATTTGATATTTAGTCAGTAATGTTGCACAATAATCATAGTCAAACATCCAGTCGTTTATAATAAATACTTTGTCAGATATGAGCATGTAAAGAACTTTGTAATTACCTAGTTGGGTCTGTTAAACAAATTTGGCTCATAAAGTTCGTCAATGCAAATTTGTATAAAATAATGTAACCTCACTCTATTTATGATTTTCGTGTAATAGAGTAACAGTTTATGTATTATTTGAAAATTTTTAAAATAATTTATATGGCCTAAATAAAGGATAAATGTTTGTTTTCAGATGCAAACATTATTTTACAATAAATTAGGTTACGGTTTGAGTAATAGTCTATGAAATATGATGAAATCTATGTACATTATAATATTAACTGAGCATAATAAATGCATGTTTTCAATAAGATGCTAAAGGTTTCGTATATGTACATTAATCATGTAAGAAGCTGAGTATTATTGATACATGAATATCAATATTATACGACTACGAATCATATGATATTGGCCATACGAACATATTCAGAGTTAATGTTTAGATTTCTAAATATATTAACTTATTAATCCATTAAGTCCGAATTAGTATAAATAGCCGTCATTATTAACGTTATAATTACTTTATATTTAATTTATAATTAACGGTTTGAGTAATAAACTCTGGATTTATCAAAATATCATTTACCTCCAGGTTTTGGTGATACCACCAAGCTGGTAATCTAGTACTTGATTTGATGTTCCATGTTCAATAATTCTATACATGTCGATTGTCAGTATTTTTTTGTATTCTCGTCGGTGAGCCTATTTTAATTTTCTTTAAATGAAGTAGTTTTACTAATAATTTGAATACAACAAACTGGGTGATATGGGTTTGACAAATTTTTCAAAGTCAATATAATTTTTTAGATAGTATAAAAATACCATAAATATTTAATGATACATGTCTATTTCAATTTGCTTAGCTCCCGTCGCTACTTTTTAGGATGAGAAGTACCATTTGCATGATTGTTTCCTTGATCGTTTTCATCATTTTCGTTTTCATCATCATTGTCATCGTCATCATCTGATAAGACGAAGCCATCATTGTTTGTTGAGCTTGGCGGTAATGGGTCCTTGAAGGGGTCATCAATATCATGAGAATCGTCAAATGGATCTTCAGCTGACAAAGACTTTGGAACACTGGTGTTTTTTACATTATCGACATTGTTTTCTTGTTGACCAAAAGGATCAGCATCAAAAGATCTCAGATCATCAAATTCAAATTCATTACCATATTGCTCCAAGTCGACGTTATGATTTTCAGTGCTTTCACTTTCAAGAGCAGATTGTGGAATTTGAGTTGATGCCGCTAATAAGTATGAGGTATCGCTTGGCCTCCAAATAATAACAATACCGATAAAAACAATAAAGTAGACGCATGCAGGCCAAAACGCTGTCATTACGCTATTGAATTTCCAAAATCGTTCAATTGATTCTGACAGTGAATCACTGAAAATAACAAAGCTGCTCAGTAATAAACCGGCAAGTAATAAAAACAGCGATAGTGAGATAACTTTAATCAACTTTTTATACATTCCAAGTTTGACTATTTGATTATTTTGAGCTAGTTGGTTCATTGTATTTTTCATGTTGAATAAGATGGTATAGTATAGAACAACAAACATAATAGCATTTGGAATAGTAACAAACAAGACTAAAAGAGAATCATCGTCTATACCATTATCATACCCTTTACTTGTATCGGTTGTGGAACTAGTTGGTTGAGATTGGGTGGTGTAATATGAAACACAGGTGAAAGACAATAATGTCATGAATTGGATAACACATAGCAATTTACATTTGTCCATAACTTTATTTGGTAACTTTGGGTAGACAATACCATAACCCAAGGAGATGATAACCAGTAGAAAAAACGAAAATGCAACTTTGAAAGAGTTTAAGCAACTAATAAAAACAATGTAGAACTGGATGTCAGCTGGCAGAGGAAACGATTTGGAGTTATTTTGCGCTTCATATAGGGACCAAGTTAATAAATTTTCAATTGTTAAGAAGATGAAGAAGCCAGCCAAATACTTTTGCAAAAGCAATAACTCGGATCTGTGAAGATAGACCTGGAACAAGAAAACACTCAAGCAAACAGCATATACAATGGTCAATAAGCCATACAATGGCAAAACTGGGATTTCCGACGCTGGCAAATTACCAAAAGCGTTGTGAAAACTCACCACCATCTTGAAGTCATTGGTATTCTCGTCACCAAATGCCGGATTGTAAGCAGCAACACAGTAGTAACCTGTTTTAGTAACATGGTAACTAAATTTGTTGGTGCCTAATTCGGTGAGTACTGTCGTTTTCACAGGAACTATAGCACTATTATTCTCTGCCACAATGAACTGAAATAACTGGTCCTCCTCACACAATCCTTTATTGACCAGAGTTGAGTCACATAGGTATTTCTTACGCCCTGTATCAGGGTCCTCTACACCAAGTTCACCGATGTCCTGATACTCAAAAACTATTAGTGCAACGGCTGCCTTATTTGTGCTTGGATCAGGTGTCTGATACGATTCTAGTTCAACCTTGATAAATGGGTCAACAGGTCCCCCCCAATCAACCTTCGAGTACATTCCTGAACAGTACTCCGAAGAACCGTCCGTAAGCTGCACCTTCTGTGCTACCGATAAAGCAATGCAAACAAGTAACTGGAGCACAATTGGAAACATGCTATCACTTTTCGACCAATGGGTATATCGTCCTATATCTACCTATGGTGGCTAAATTTCATTTTCATATTGAGAAAAAAATAGGGGTGTGGCGCATGCTTTTTATTCAATTATACGCCACAAAATGCTCAAATTCTTGTGTAGAGTCGCCACCAATAAAAAGAGATAGCATCATGAAGTGCTTCTTTTGTAGATCAGACTGAAAAAGATGCTTAGGGCTTCCAGAATGCCCCTTGTAAGGGCTATGGCAACAGTAGCGAAGTCCACTAGTGCCAAAAAGTATAAGATAGGCACTGAGGTGTTTGGCTACAACATCAAAAGAGTAACAGATGTTCCAGAATTCAATTTGACTGCTGTTGATTTGGTACATAGGCAAACAGGCTCACATCATTTACACATTGACAGACAAGACAATAACAACGTATTTGGCATTGTGTTCAAAACAAATCCGCCTAACTCTACAGGGTTGCCTCATATTCTTGAACATACCACTCTATGTGGATCTGAGAAGTATCCGGTTAGAGATCCTTTCTTCAAAATGCTGAACCGGTCATTATCTAATTTTATGAACGCCATGACCGGACATGACTACACATTTTATCCATTTGCCACCACAAACAGTAAGGATTTCGACAATTTGATGAACATTTACCTCGATGCTACGTTGCATCCCTTATTGGCAGCTGAAGATTTTTACCAGGAAGGCTGGAGATTGGAACATGAAGAAACGAAGAACAAAGACTCGCCATTAGCTTTCAAGGGTGTGGTTTATAACGAAATGAAAGGACAAGTTTCAGACTCTTCCTACTACTTTTGGATCAAATTTCAGGAGTCAATTTACCCTTCTTTAAACAACTCTGGCGGTGACCCTCAAAAGATTACTGATTTAACCCACGAAGATTTAGTTGATTTCCAATCAAAGTACTATCATCCCTCAAACTCATCAACATATACCTATGGTAACATTCCTTTGAAAACCCATTTGGAGAAACTCAATGCTACATTCCAACTATTTGGTAAAAGAGCTGTCGCAAATGATATCAAAGAACCGGTTAAATTTAATGAAAATGTTTGCCAAGAAATCAATGGTCCCTTAGACCCAATGCTACCTAAGGATTTACAATACAAATCATCTTTAACTTGGTACGCTGGCAAGCCAAGCGATATTTATGAAACATTTTTATTGAAAATTGTTTCTACGTTACTAATGGACGGTCACTCTTCTCCACTATATCAAAAGCTTATTGAATCAGGCTTTGGTACGGATTTTAGTATTAACTCTGGTGCTGATTCCATGACTGCTGTGAATTTTTTCACCATCGGATTGAACGGCCTCACAAAGGAGAAAAGCAGTAAGTTAGACACTCTGGTCCAGGATATCTTGAAAGAGGTAGATCAGAAAGGATTTTCAGAAAACAAAATAAAGGCAATTATTCATCAATTAGAGTTGAGTAAAAAAGTTGAAAGTGCCAAATTTGGTTTAAACATCTTGAGCTCTATTGTTCCTGGATGGGTTAATGGTGTAGATCCTGTTGGAACCCTAAATTGGAATGAAATTGTTGTCAAGTTTAACAATGAATACAAGCTTTATGGAGATAAAATATTGAAAGATGTTTTGAAGAAATATATATTGAAAAAACCATACTTCAAATTTGTTATGGTTCCAGATGAAGCCCTACCAGAAAAAATAAAAGAAGAAGAAAAGACAAGACTTGATTCAAAAGTATCTAATTTGGAAGAATCAGATAAGGAGATTATCTACAATCGTGGGTTGAAATTATTGGAAAACCAAGAAGAAGTAGAAGACCTCTCGTGTTTACCAACTGTTAATGTTTCTGATATTAATAGAGACGCACCTTATGTTAGAATAAACCATAGCGTCAAAGAAAGTGTGAGATTTCAAACGAGGTTGTCACCAAAAACCAATGGTTTGACGTATTTCCACGCATCGAAGCCTATTTCGAATAAAGATCTCGACGAAAGTCTCATAAAGTTCTTACCCCTATTTTCAAGCGCACTCACCAATTTAGGTACTAAAAGAAGATCTATGGCTGATATAGAAGATGAAATCAAACTGTACACTGGCGGGTTATCTGCAAGTTTTATGGCTCATGGGTCTCCTCATAATCCTAATAATTCATTTCTAAAACTCAATCTAGGTGGTATTTCTTTGAATAACAATTTTTCTAAGGTACTTTCTCTTTGGAAGGAGTTGTTATTAGAAACTAATTTCAACAACAAAGAAAAATTGAGCACACTCATAAAATCTATCACTAGCGACACTTTAAGTGATGTTGTTAGTAGTGGACATGCCTATGCTAGATCAAATGCTCTTTCCAAGATATCAGATGTTGGTTTCATCCAAGACAAATTGAGTGGTGTTGAAAACATTCAATTCTTGAGTCAGCTTGCTAAATTTGAAGCTGAAGGTCGACTTGACACTGAAGTCATACCCCACTTGGAGAAGATTAGAGAATCTTTACTCAACTCAGAAAGCGGATTCAAATATGGTTTAACCACATCTAAGGATCAAGTCAACTCCCATGAAGAAGAAGTTCTGAAATTTACGAAAGATCTTAAATCGGACGATTATTTATTGCAGCCATACGAAATTTCCAGAAATTCGTCTCCTCACATGAGTGAATTTGTTTGTATTCCATCACAAGTGTCATTCTCTGGTCTCGCTCGTAATGGACCGGGTTATTGTGAAAAAGACGCAAGCTCTTTACAAGTTCTGTCGCAGTTGATGACTTTCAAATATTTACACAGTGAAATACGGGAAAAAGGAGGAGCATATGGGGGAGGCGCTTCTTTTGATGCATTAAACGGTGTGTTTTCATTTTATTCATACAGAGATCCAAAACCCCTGAATTCTATTAACGTTTTCAGAAGCGCAGCTAATATAATTGAGGACAAAATTAAAAAAGCCGAAATTGGAGATGTGGACCTAGAACAGGCCAAGCTTTCAATATTCCAGAGGTTAGACGCACCTATTAGTGTTAGGGAAGAAGGGTTGGGCCATTTTCATTATGGAATCGACGAGGAGATGAAGCAAGAAAGACGTGAGAATATCCTTGACTGTACCTTAGATGACGTTAGAGAAGTTTCTGAAACCTATTTCAAACATTCTAAAGAGAATGAAAGTGAGTGCATTCTCGGTAGTGATGCAGACCATTTAGAAAAAAAATGGATTGTGAATAATCTTTAAAAACTTATTTATAACTTGTTTCTAATTTTATTTTTTCTGTAAATATCTTGTAGATAATTTATATTCCTATTTTGAATTTTCATACTATGTAACCTATTTAGTAATTCAAGTGAGTTGTCATGACTACAAGAGCAACTGTATTGCTTTCAACGCTGGCAAAGCTTAAAACAGAGGGAACAATCGTTGGATAGGCGTACCTAGAAACCCAAACAAAAACAACCGTTATGACCAACAAATAAACTTCAAAGCTTAGAAGCCGCACTAAGCTTTTCCTAATTGTTCGGTAAGTTACATGAATAAGAATTGTGTTGTTCGTTCCAAAATGCTTGATTCGGCTTTTACAGTTTCGGCCCAAATAAGGCCGAGTTTCAAACTTCTATGCATAAGTCATGGCCCGGGATCTGGGCTCGTTTTATAGTCGCGACTACTTATTTGTGCTGGTAAAAATTAAAGTCGCATAATACAATGTTCCTAAATATAAAACACCTCTCTAGATTATTACTAACAAATTAAAGTTGGTCTTAATATTTACATGTTTGATATGCAAAAGTTTACCATCATTTTAATATAGCAAACCCTTAGAAACCAAAGTAAGTCGTTCCCACAATTGTCATAAAAATGACTAGCCGCGCCCAGAGAGTGCTTCTCGCAGCCTCTAAAAAAAAGAAAACACTAGCAGCTGCACATCGGATATGCACATCTTGCTGTTTATACTTCTTCTTCTGTTATTTGAGATTAACACCGAGGTTCCCAGAACCAAAATTATGCATCATATTTTTTCCACGAGAAGAAAAGCCTTCGGCGATTTCATAGTGCATATTTGACGTCATGCATTCTTTCTTACTCAAAGTCTCCTCTAGTATGGAAGCGATGAGAAGAGAGTTACGTAAAGGTGAAATCAAAGATGAATAGCCCGAGGGGAAGGAGTTCATAGCGGTTAGGTAAAGCTGGGTTGGATAGGTGACGCAAAAAAAAAGTGTAATGCCCTGAACGGATTTCGGCTATTACCAGCTGAAGCTTTACATGATGCAAAATAGAGTTTCCAAAGTTGCAGCAGATGAGATAAAGCTAATCTATATTCTACATCAAAGTTTATTTCTTCTATGAATATTTCCAATCGTATTTAAGATTTGATACATCAAACGCTG
The DNA here is from genome assembly GCA_030570395.1 of Saturnispora gosingensis. Taxonomy (NCBI): domain Eukaryota; kingdom Fungi; phylum Ascomycota; class Pichiomycetes; order Pichiales; family Pichiaceae; genus Saturnispora; species Saturnispora gosingensis. The sequence continues at coordinate 810,858 of JAJLVU010000004.1, forward strand.
CAATAGCTGCAATGAGCCTTAAAGATTTTTCATTAATTTCCAGGTCAATCTCTTCTCTTTATTATGCATTAATACCATAATTCATGGTTTTGACAAAAACCATGACTGCTGTTAGTGTTCTTACTAATTCAATAGTTACATTCTTTGGCCCCTTCGGCTTTTTGTATTCAAACTTTCGCCATAACCCAAAAAGGTAATCATATAGTATCTCCCGTTTCACGCGGGCTAAATATGCATGTCGGAAACCAGCAAAAAATTTTCATCAGCTGCTACAGTCGCAAACTCTAAAATTATCAGATCCCTTAACCGTATATTTAAAGTGACCAATTTCTCCTTACCATTTACCCTTTTCATTTTAGCTACACTCTACATATACATTTCGAACCTTAGTTTCTGTTCACATAATAACATATACCGTGATACCAATGTTAATACGAACTATTAATACTCTCTTTTGGTTCTCGTTTGTATTGCTCGCTGGTAGAACTGAAGCCTCGACGGCTACCTTGACCTCTGGGACTCAAAGTACGTCTTTCGTTGCTTCTTCTGCCGTTCCGCTTTGTCCAAATGATGATTACACCATTTGTGAAAGAAACAATTACCCTTGTGCCTCCGTTAATTTACATGATATTTATAAGGTTACCGACGAAGATAACGCATATATTGTTACCGTCGACTTTAAAGCTCAAGATTGTTTATCCATTGATTATCTTGGTGAGGCCAAGTTCCTTGATCCTGGATCTCCAACTGTTTACTCTAGAAATAGAAACATCTTTTTAATTGATGATCCTTGTGACTGGAGTGCCGTCGTTAAATTTTATCCGTCTCAACATCCAACTGATAGCTCTAAGGTTTGTCATTCTGGTCAAATTCAATATGATTGGTTTTCAGGTCCTGGTGTTAAGAGTCAACCATCTGGTTACAACAAGAAGGGCTCATATGATTATATGTTCGCTTGTAACAGTGGTCAATCTGATTTCCCTCTATACTGTTGGGATAAAGTACCTTCAGGAAGTTCTTCTTCTACCTCTTCAAAGACATCTACCACATCTACTTCTTCCACATCTTCAAAATCTTCCACCTTAACCTCCACTTCATCTTCAACCACTACTTCCAAGACCTCCACTTCAACGTCAAACACTTCTTCCTCTTCAACCTCCAAGACTTCAACTTCCAAGACTTCAACCTCAACCTCAACCTCCAATACATCTAGCTCGACGCCTGCGCTAACTACAACTGCCACAGCATGTAGTTCTCAATACCAACAATGTTACGCATCAGGTGATTGTTGTTATCCATACACTTGTGTCTCTGGAAACCCTGCTTACAGTCAATGTCTTTACCAGGTACCATCAGGAACCACCTGTAACACAAATGGTGGTAATTGTGGCAATGGTAACCCAGACTGTTGTCCTGGATTTACTTGCTCATCACAAAATCCATACTATTCTAGTTGTGTTGTCGGCCCAAGTTCCAGTTTAAAGCCTAATCCTACAACATCAACTTTGACAACGTCTAGCTCATCAAAGTCATCGTCGTTATCCACTACGACTACAACCACGGTTGTTAGTAGTACCATTACCAAGCCAGCTACAGACTGCTCAGCACACACCACCACCATCACTTCCGATGTTACTTCTGGTACTGTTGTGACTGAGTACGTTTCGTACGTTGTTGAAACTCCAGCTGAGTCCTGTTTCTCCACTACAACTACTACCACTACCACCATTGCAAGTAGTACCATTACCAAGCCAGCTACAGACTGCTCAGCACACACCACCACCATCACTTCCGATGTTACTTCTGGTACTGTTGTGACTGAGTACGTTTCGTACGTTGTTGAAACTCCAGCTGAGTCCTGTTTCTCCACTACAACTACTACCACTACCACCATTGCAAGTAGTACCATTACCAAGCCAGCTACAGACTGCTCAGCACACACCACCACCATCACTTCCGATGTTACTTCTGGTACTGTTGTGACTGA